>JARYHS010006964.1:5014953-5170086 GCA_031002005.1 Vandiemenella viatica
TGATGGTAGATTAATTAGTAGATTAGTTTGTAGATTAATTAGTAGATTAGTTGGTAGATTAAGTGGTATATTAATTATTAGAAAAATTAGTAGATTTACTATTAGAATACTTAAATCCATTAAATCCTTAAAAATAATTATCCAGATATATTATTAACAAGAAAATAAAGTAAATTGTTTTAAGAATAAAACTGTAGAAACTAAGGGCCTACTTTAGGTAACAAGGTAGTAGGCTATGTAAAATCAAGAAATAAAAAAAAAAAAAAAAAAAAAAAATGTACGCTCAGTTTTGTAGCATAGCCATAGAATTGCTACATGCATCATTCACAGGTCTCACTCTTTGAAAGCCCACCTTCAGCTTCTTCTTTGCCTCTATTATTGCCTTGGTTAGCTGTTTCAAGTATTCCCCTATACCTTGATGTTTCTTCAGTCTGTTATGTTTTCTTTAACTTCCTAACTTCCCTATTGTGATAATTAGGTACCACTTCGGCTCCAATGTACTTTTGCCTTCCTTCCTTACACTGAAACTTCCGCTGAAATCTCTCTTTGATCATTTATACGAATTTATAAAGTCATAACTTACTTGATGTCCATTCATCAGCAACAAAAGGGAATTACAGTTTTTAAGAATATTTTTATATGTAAGTTATATATATATATATATATATATATATAATATATATATATATATATACATAAATAAGCTGGACGAGATTTGTGTATTGATTTGATTATCTGAAATCCATCTGACTACAGAGATAAGCTGTTGTGAATATTATTAAGGCTATTCCAGCGTGGCATATTTTCATGTAGATGGTAATACAATGTTGCATCCTTTTATTTCTCCTGTATTTGTGCTGAGTTCCCTCTTCGTCTGGTGGTGAAGCTGGCGAAGGCTGCATTGTCACACGAGTCGTTTTCAAACAATGACTGATGAGTGATGAGATGACCATGTGGTAAACTGCAGGGAGGATGCTATATCTAAACTTCTTAGTAGTTTCAAACAGTTAAAGTTCCTTCACCCTTCAGCAATGGAACCCCATTTTATTGAAGCAAATATAAGTGTATAATCCTCTGAGTGTCGTCCGCAGAATTACTCTACAAATGTACTTTCGCATTTTTATAGAGAAATCTAGCTGCCTTCCTTTGTAAATTATTAAACTCATGTGACTACAAAGGACACTAATGTGCATATATGCTGTCAATGTCGCAATACAAAATTTCTAGTACTAGGGCCCACAACAAGTTATTCCTCACACATAATTCTTATTCGCTTTTAAGCTTAAAATTTAATACCTATGAGTTGCATATGTCGTAAGTGAATGGAAATAAGCAATATTAACTACACCGTTAACACCCTTTGTTGAAATGCTATAAATTACGATTGTAGTTACACTGAACAGCTTTAGTAATTGAAAATATGCACCATCCAGTTTAAAGCACTATCGATTTGGAAACATAAAAATTTCACAGTTTTAGATAACAGTGTATATATTTCCCATCAAATAGTAATTTAAATTCCACATAAAACTCATATACTAGTTTATTACTTTTGTATCTGTAAAGCGTTGCGAATGATAGCAGGGAATAAATTAAATTTTATCAAGTTACCAATACAGACAGTAAACCAAGAGTGGAGAATTTTCTTTTCATCGCTCATTGTCTTTGCAGTTGTTTTGTCTCATATCAGCTGATTCGTGGTGGAAGGTTGTGTGTGTGCTCTGGTATCATAAATTGCGGTGTAAAGACGAGTGAAGAAGTGATATGGAGGCAATAAATGTGGCATATAGTAACCAGGAGGTAGGTTTCTAACTTTCTGCCGTTTATGTTGGCTTGCAGTCCATGTATTGCTTAATACAGTTCGGGGATTAAAAGTTCGTGATGCTCCCAGTGAATACTTAGAAAGTGTGTTTTGCCAGTGAGGTAAGCGCTGTACAATCATCTCTTTCCTGACAAGCGTAAGCTCAGTTATAATAACGTTAGCCGTAAATTTAAATGTATTTTGTTTCATCAACTAGTTGTTTGATCAATATATGTACAGAATATATTAGTTATTTTAAAGAAGTTTATTTCGTTGCATTAAATTTTTTAAATAAAAATGTAGGTTCCCCGTATAATTCATCGTTGTGGATATGTTTGCAAAGAGATCCAGAAAACGAAGGCTTTCTTCCATATTACACAATAATATTTTTTGTGGTCAGGTTTAAAGTAGATGAAATTGAAGACTGGGATGTGATTTGCTTTGTGAGTGCTGTACCGTGATTTCTGTCTTCTTGTTCTGTGTTATTTATTTATGGTTATCTGGACTAGTTTGTTGTAATGTTACTAAGGTCTCCAGATTGTAGTTGTCTGTAGTTATTGTCTTGAATATCTTGCCCTCCTCATATGGACAAAGTGAGATGTGAAGTTTTGAAAATGTATTAAAACTGTATTAGATATATGTTGGGCAACAGAATGGCACTAACTGATAAATACTTGTCGAGGATCAAGAAAAGTGAGAAATTTTTTACTTTAACCATTTAAGCCTCAGCGAATGTTTTCTCTTGAGATAGCTTCCTTGAAATGTTGGGTTATTGAAGATCGCTATCCTGCCAGGAATTGACGTCATAATATTGCAGTAGTCAAACCCAAGACACCGCTAGAGATACCTCCTGAAGTATATTTACAGTGTATGTTGGTCCACAGTGTATTACAAACTGTTTTCTGCTTGAAAATTAAGATCCATGCAATATTACATTGGAATTACTTCTTAAAAAATAATATGTCTTGTTATTGACTACAGCAGTATTATGATGTCATTAGTGAATGTTGTTGTAGTGGTATCGTGATCTCCAGTAGATCCTGAAATGCTTACAGCAAGTGCCAGCACAAATTTCCTGCCAAATTGTTTACACGTGTTGCTTCAGTGAGATGTGTGTTTCTAGGTGAGATATGTATGTACCTTACTAAAACACTGAACTATGTTTTACTCCAACTACCACAGTTGCGATGATCCCATGAAAATCCTGCTTTGTTAGTTACTTTCTGATAATGGAAGAAGATGATGTGCTTCTGTATACTCCTGTTTGAAAAACGATGATGTTTGATGTTTTCCTGGCCACTGTGTATCATGTTATGTAGCAAAGACAGAGTTTTGTATTTCATTACATAAAGTTGCCAGAATGGAGATGATGCTATCTGGATTCCGTTTTTTTTTTTTCCTTACTGAGTATAGATTTCTATAGAATTCCCAATACTGCTTTCACACAAATATGATCATTCCTTGTGAGCCATTCCAGCAGTATTCTCCATCTGTCCTTTAAACGTGTTCACCAGGTCTATTGTCTCCTGTTTTACCAGCTGCGTGAGACCGCGGTTAATTTGTACCATTAGCTGAGCATCAGTCAATGCGAGCTTCCTGCAGATGAACACTTTTCACTGCCGGCCTTCTATCTCCTGAGTTTTATCATTACTCTTTTTTATCATATTGGTAACTAAGTTTTTTCCTGTCATAACTAACATAAAGCTAGCCTCTTTAAAAATATTATTATTCCAATTGTTCATTGTAATATGTAAGGGGTATATTGAGATGAAAAGGCTAAGCACAAGATAGGAAGGGATGGAGGATCACATCAAGCGAGTCAAAAGACTGATGGCAGCAAAAAAAAATCATATTATACCTTTCTATTGCTCTACTGAATTATTTATTTCATGAGTTGCTTGCTCCCATACCTTCTATTATGTGTATGGTTTTAACAGATTCACTGAAAAAAACACTTTTTTAAATGTAAAACGGGTTTGAAACTCATAATCTAAATTAATCAAAGGCTGGTTGTCATAACAGCAGTTTACTTGAAACCAAATATTGTATAATTTACTGTCACTAAACTCTCGGTACCATTCAGTGCCCAATTGCAGTTGACTCACATATGCTTCAGTCACTCACTAACAATGAGTAGTAATTGACTGACTTGTTTTTCATATATCAGATTCATCATATTGCAGCTTTCACTTATACAATTTTCACTTTCACTTAGGTTGCTGTTAAGATATTATTTGTATTATTTTCTATACTGGTAATACAATTTTAAAGGCTTCTATCATTTTTTGGCATTTCAAAATTCTCTGTTAGTAATTCTTTATGTAATTCTGTATCTGTGCTTTTTAATAAAGAAATTAAACTTATTTCTCTATTTATTTCTACAGGTCGAAATTTAAGGATAAAAAGAAAAAACAATTAGTTTTGTGTCATGAAGAAAGTGGTGTTAGCTTGATGGAGAATTTACAAGTAACAAGTACCCTCTCAGTGGGACCTGGTGTGAACAATATCAGTGTACCCAGTGAGAGTTGTTATAGCATGATGACCCTGGTCACTCCATCACAGTATACATGCGTCACATGTCTTCAGTATATCACCACAAGGGACATGCTGATCAGGCATGTTTTTACTCATTACCCATTGGTAAATTTACCATTGCACATTTGCCAAGATTGTGGTAATATTTTCTCAAATCCATCAAAGTTGTGTGCCCACCATTACCAAGAGAGCAAGGAAACTGTATTTAAAGAGCCATCATTGGTTGAACTTGCTTGTGCGCTCTGTGCAGAAACTTTTATCTCTTGGTGCTCTCTAACAAAACATGTGTTCACCCACACCTCAGCTAGTTCAGCTCCATTATATGTTTGTGAACATTGCTCTGAAGTTTTTGGGGATATGGCAAAACTCCATTGTCATAAATACTCTGGGAGAAATTCAGAAGAAAGGTAAAGTCAGATGTTTATACTTGGCATTGATACTGCATTTTTCTTTTCTTGTTTGATTTTTAATCTATTGTGTACAATAGTTTATCTCTTGTTATCATAAGATTCGAACTAAAACTCTAGTTATGTATGCTTAGTTTTAATTAGTTTCATTAATTAACAATTTAATGGTTAATCCTGTAGGTAATATTTGTGCATTTGTCTAAGTGGTTGTAAGAGATTTTGTAAACCAACTGCTTACTACAGTTTTTGCATAGTCACTGATATGAGACCTGGAATATTTTTATTAAAGCTGTTGCCATAGCAGTCTGGCAAGAATGTTTACCTTCAATACAATCTTTTAGAATTTTTAATAACCAATAAAGCATAGTATCTGGTAATATTACATACAAACATAATCAAGGGATGCAAACGCACACACATTGATTCTTACAGTTTAGCTAGTACAAACATGCCAACCACCAACCGACAGTAATAATGTTCCAAAGTTTTCAAGCCCTTATGAGTGAAAAATTTAAGTTAAAGTAAGTCTGTATAGCAATTGGTATGAATCACTTTCCATCACAATCACACAGCTATTAAACACATGCTAATTATACTCACAGAACATATTTAGACAGTTTTATTTTCTCTGACTTGTATGACAGAGCGAATACGACAGCCAGCACTCATTTTACTGACGTGGTAGTGCGATTTGTGTGTCAACATGGTCCCGTGATATCTTCATAATATACTTGTCCACAAGCAGACGTTATCACAGTTACTCCACAATTGTCGTCCTGTGAGGCTAACATAACTATATGCCAGTCAGTTAATCGATCTTCTTTTCTGGTTATCATCAATATGTACACTTTGATATATATTAATAAAACTACTCATTACTACCTAGAGGGTCGCTGGCTTACTATAGTGTGACAAGCTGTTATGTATTTAGACAGACTTGGAAAATATTATAAACTTTTCAATATAGCTGTATTTAGCAATACTGGCTAACTGATCTTGGCAACTAATATTGTCTGATTAAAGTAATGTCTATTAAAAATAAATTCAATTAATCACAGAACAGTATCATAATAGCTAGACTAGCATTTTTCGAAGTAAATATTTGACATTAGCTCTGTAAGTGGTTAATGTTAGTATATGGTCTTCAAGATACTATCAATTTCCTAATGCAGGTTGTCCAAACCAGGATTGAAATTTGAGAACTGAATGAAAGGTATTGTGATTTTTACTGAAGTGAGTCTTTTCAAATTTATCATGTAACAGCATAAATGGTAAGACCAGTTGTTCCACTATGGAACAGTGAATTTCAAGATTTTAAAAACGAGCTTTAATTGTGTTTTTAAAATATTGTGAGCAGTCTAGGGTTATTTTTGTCTATGTCATTGCTTGTGAATGGTTTGATGATATGGGAGTTGTGTTATTGTTATATAATCTAATAGCTAGCTTGGGTGCAAAATGAGATAAGTGAAACCAACACAGAGAACAGTTGCAGATAGCAGTTTTGGAGATTTTTTCCAAGGTAGGTAAGTTTTTTTAGAGTATTACATATTATAATATTTGATGCATTTTGGTGTAGTACTTTTCATACAGGAACATGCGAGTTATAATTATGTGTACTATATGCCTTTGACACATAATTTACTAGTAAGGTCAAATTGATGTGTGAATGAAAGCTTATATTGGTGTAATTGGCTTACCCTTTGAAAATGCTCCTTCCTATGGTGGATACTTTATTGAGTGCTATTCCCATATCTATGGCAAGATGGCTACTGACTGATTTGTTGTTCTAAGCCAATAATGTTGCAGGGAGACGTAAAGTAGAGTATTTAAGGCAAGCAAACATTTCTATAATTCTGCTCTGCTGGTAGTTTGCATGGGATACTAGTTATTATATGTTGTTTTCTGTTATCTCCGGTGGCCCAGGATGTCATCATATTTTTGCTTTTTACTGAGATATTTTTATCACGGGTTCTACAGAGAAAAGCGGAATGGCTAAGACCCTAGTTCCTCTTCGTTTGAAAGTGATCCCAACTCATGTTTTTGCCTCAAAGATGTTCGTCCTGAAGAGATTCATCAAATGGATACACAGACTTCACAGTCTCTGTCAGTATTATCTTGGTTCTTTGCTTAGATACACACCAATCTACTAGAACCTAATATTCCAGCTAGCCTGCTCTGCTGGCTTTCTTCGCTGTGGCGCTGACACCCAGTTAGCCTGGTCTGAGTCCTGGTGGTAGAAGAAATTTTCATCATCAGGCCAGCAGGGTAGTAGGGGTACCTGGTAGAAAATTCATAATGACCAGATTGTGTACTAAAGTCATTGGTTAAATCACAAACCTTTCTACAGTGTGTATAGAGTGGGGGCATGTGATACTGTTGATGGTAATTTGTCCTCTGGATGTGGACTTTAATCCTCGTGACTCCAGTTGTCTTTTGGAAGAGTAGGCGTGTATGGGCTGGCACAGAGCTTCACCCTCTCTCTACTTTCATCTCTCATCCTCAATACATCTCTCTACTCTGAACACTCTCTACAGTGAACACAATCATTCATAATGACAACAACGCTTACGAATGTTGTCACACTGGGGAAGGCAAGGGGGTACTACCCTGGTTCATCCTTCCAGATGTTGCCATTGAAGGTTTAAACACCACACCATGGAAACTGTGTATGCCTGGACAAGGTCAAGGCGTTCATAGAAGAAAAATATTTCAATTCTCAGTGCTGTGGCTTTCGACAGAGGACTGCCTTGTCTGTTGCTGTTATCACCTGTATACAGCAGCAGCAATGCATTTTGTAATGTGTTTTCTCAGTTGCGCGGGCTTCTATAATCAGTGTCTTTTTAGTAATAGGTTCATTCCAAACTACAGCACATAATACCTCTGTTGGAAACCACAGCATGATGCCAGAATTACTATATTTTAATAAATTGATGGGGTAGGTCAATAAATCAATCGACAATGGACATTAGATTTCATTTGACGAACCTTGCCAAGGAATGCAGATGGTTGCCCAGCCTTGCAAGGGAAGCGCTAGAAACAGAGATGAGAATACTTATTGTGGGTTACAACTTGACCATATTTGGTCATAATTAATTAGATAAATGGGCAAGTAAACATCCCTATCAAATTGCATACATCAGCCTCTGTAACTTCATGTTGTCACCATAGAAGAGTATCGCGCGCGCATTCTGATCATATATGTTGGTAATAACGGTAACAGACCGAATGGTAAGATGTTAATTCTGTTAAATTGACGCTGCTCCACCTAGACAATCAAAGTGATAGAAACATCTGAATGTTTGAACCTGTTCTCTCTTTCGGGCAAATTTCCATTCAAGGTGATAACCATGCTGAAGACCAAGAACTTTGTGGATAAAAATTAACTCAAGGTCCATATTCTTTTGCTAACTGTGTTAATTCTATCTGGAAGATATGTTGCTTAATATTGTGAAGTTTATTTCGGTAGTCAAGAAAGTATGGAAAAATATCTATTAGCTAATCAGGTAATTTTTTAAATATATGCTGGAATTCTTTGTATTCATATTCCTTATGAAAACAAATGGCACAAAATATATTTCTGTGGATCAAGTGAATAAAAAAAATGCTTGAGGAGGTCAAGGAAAAGAATCACTTTGACCACGATATTGCACCTGCTTATGAATGTGCTTTGACAATACAGACTCTTAGGGATTTGTAGTACTAATTGGAGCATCATATTTACTAGATTTTTCCAGCTCTGACTTCTATGTAGTTTTCAAGGTGAAAGATATTTATAAATGGAAAATATTTTGAATCAAATGAAGTGATAGTAGACATAGATAGACATTTTTCAGACCAACAAGAATCACACAACTAGAATAGAACCCATTCACAGGAAGAATGTTGGATATAGTTAATTAAGCTACAGGGGATGAGGTAGAGAAATAATGCTTTTTTTATTACTAAAAATTACGTTTCCTGTAAGGCTTAGAATGCATTACTTGTTAATTTTGTTTGAAATATCCGATTTTTATGGAAAAATTGGAATTGTTTTAACACTTATATGAATTTATTTCGACAAAAGTAAAAGTATTGTCTTCTTCCGGCGCCTTCTCCTCAGAGAAGATTGGCGACTGTCCTGCAATAGTTGTCCATGTTATCTGTTGCTCTTATTAATCAGTCATTGTCATAGCTGTCAAACCACTGAGGGAGGCTCTCCAACTAGCAAACTACTCCCTTGAGTCTAGAGCCATCTAAACTGATTACCCTATTGTTTTTAAAGACTAATGCTAAGTTCATATTTTTTGTTGTGTTGTTTCTGGAGGAAACAAGACCCTTTTTGCTGTGCACGAAGATGACAGTGTCAACTGCATAGTATACGTTGTTTACCTGTTTACCATTTATCTTGTTTGGTATTCTTAAAAAAAGCTTCATAATACTAGGTGGAAAGTATCAAACACATCATAATATTTGTTAGTATCTTGGTTTATTCAGGTTATCTTCAACTATGAACTATGATGACCAATTCCAGCACTGCTTTCTTATAATGTCGATGTATTTACTCCAGAGAGCTAAATGTTTCAACCAATTAAGGTCGATTTGTTACTTGATATTGCAAAAGTACATCAGTTATACAATAAATATGCGAAAAATTTGATTGGAGGTTAGGTCATTTCTGAAAACTGGACACCAGAAAAGGCATTCTTATATCTCATTTTATAATCTTTTGATACTTTCTTTATCTTTAATTTGTAAATATGTCTATTAAACATCTATTATGATATTAATCAAGTGAAAATCTGTATACTGATTGTATTGATTCGTCGCATAGCTGATCCCCTTTTCTTATAAAGAAATGATCAATTACATTTTTGTAAAAGTAATGTCAGTGGGAAATTAAGTTAAATTTTATATTTTACTGCGGTATATGGGCATTATTTATCAGCCTCTTAAGTTAGTAAAATAGTAAATGAGTAATTGATAATGTTAGTGATCACTTTAGAATATATTGAATCGTTTTTCAACATTTTTCTTAAAATATAGATGTTGTGTTTCTACTGTAAACCATACTTCGTGTCATCAGGATTCTATAGTTTACAAATGTTGAATTTTTTTTTTTTTTAGTTTCATCACTGTTCATTACTTACTCAGTATACTATTACCACTAACAAAGAACTATATATTAAAAGAAATTAATTTACTAATTGTAAAACTGAAAACATACCTATCAATTAATATACTTCTATATAATAAGTTCACCACATATTTAACATTCATAATTTCCTGTTTCTAGGGGTTATTGTGACTTCAGTAAAAAGAATCACAGTTACGAACTGCAACTTCAAACCAACAGAACAGAAGTGCCATTTGCTACCTACAATTGTAATAATACGATTCATTGGGGCCTATTCACAAACTCAGAAGAAGATTGTGGAAAGTCATTCACTAATTCTTCTATTATTAGACAGCACAAGAGGTTTCATTCAAGTGAACGTCCATATTTTTGTGACATTTGTTGTAAATCGTTTAAATGGCCTGGAAACCTTAAAGAACATAAGCGGATTCATTCTGGAGAGCGCCCATTTTCTTGTGACATTTGTGGACAATCGTTTACAAACTCGGGATACCTTCAAAGTCATCGGCGGATTCATTCTGGAGAACGCCCCGTTTTCTTGTGGCATTTGTGGAAAATCATTTACACAGTCTAAAACCCTTAAAAATCATCAACGGGTTCATTCTGGTTAACGCCCATTCTCTTGTGGCATTTGTGGAGAATCATTTAAACAGTATGGAACCCTCAAAAGTCATTGTCTGATTCATTCTGGAGAATGCCTTTTTTCTTGTGACATATGTGGAAAATCATTTATACAGTCTGGAAGCCTTCAACGTAGAGATGGGCAAAACAGCTTTTTTCCAGTAATACGTTATTCAGTTATTGCTTCTTTTATCTAACCACTTTTTTTAACCGTTAGAAATAACGTATAGTTATTTTGTTCTGGAGTAATATCTGTGGTGACGCTAGTAAAATCTCTGCTCAGAAACGCTCTTCTCTTGTTGAAAAAAGCCGGAAATGTCAAATAACCGGATGTGACGAATATAGCGGCCCTGACGTCACGAAAAGCCGCTTATTAGCGTTATTTAGCGTCATGAATAGCGGCTTTCAAATAAGCGGCTTCCTAATAAGCGGCTTCCATAGTAACTGTCAGAGACTTTATATACGCCTTCGACTTGTGTTTATGTATTTGTTTAATAAGTCGCAGTGATGCCTTGATAAATTAATATAGAATTTTAACACGACCAGCTTTAGCGGTTTGTGTATAACGTGATTTATGGACGTACGATAAAAAAAAAAATGGAAGTGGGCAGTTTTGATTACGTGTTAATATATTTTTCTGTTTGAAACTAATGAATTTGTAGTATGAGTTTTTATGAATATATGCAACAAATACAGAAGATTAACTTTGCTGAAAGTAAAACAATTTTTCAGTCTGGCTATTAATTCGCATTAAGTTTTGTGTGGCTATAGTTATATGTATAGCATACTTTACATATGTTGTAAATGTGTCCCAATAACAGACCAGCTGCAATTTAAATATGTTGTTCAGATGTACATAAAAGTAATTTGAAATGTAAATATGATTTGCTGTTTTAAACTAATTGACTTGTGGAAATACTAGCGCTTTTCGATGGTTTCTCCATCTGTTGGTAGCTATCGCAGTTAATAACGGTTAAAGGTATTAAAAAGCTGTTTACATAGGTGGTGTCCTCTAGTGATCGCTATCGAAGTTAATAACGCCTTCAACTGGCAAAGACGATATAACACATGTACACAGCTGTAACAAAAAGCATAATCAAGTGGTTTTTGATGGAAGGATGGATGCTGAAAATCAGTTTAATGGTCACTAAGACGTAGAGAGATGATAAATTTTGGACCCTATCGCAAATAACACCTGCAAAGTAGTATTTAACGTCGTCAGCTGTAGCGACATCTGTTGGGCGCTATCGCAGTTAATAACGGTTAGAGGTTGGAAAAAGCGGTTTACATAGGTGGTGTCCTCTAGTGATCGCTATCGTAGTTAATAACTATTATTTTGCGATGGTAGTGTCATCTAGGGGTATTTATTGCAATTAATAACGGTGAGAGAGGCAATAAGCGGTGACTGATGCACTCGTAGCGGGCGGTCGACGAACAATTACAGCGCTGTCAGAGAGGGAAGTGCTGACCGTTATTTGAATAACTCCAGTTATCGTTTTGGCCGCTACTTTCTAAACGGCGTTTTTAAAATAACGGTTATTTGTAGCCGCTTAGTTATTTGTGACCCATCTCTACTTCAACGTCATCAGCGGTTTCATTCTGGAGAACGACCGTTTACTTGTGGCATTTGTGGAAACTCATTTTTAGAGTCAGCAACACTTAAAAGACATTTGAAGATACATTCTGGCGAACGCCCGTTTCCTTGTGACGTTTGTGGAAAATCATTTATACAATCTGGAAGCCTTCAACGTCATCAGCGGATTCATTCTGGAGAACGCTCGCTTACTTGTGACATTTGTGGAAAATCATTTTTAGAGTCAGCAACACTTAAAAGACATTTGAAGATACATTCTGGCGAACGCCCGTTTCCTTGTGACGTTTGTGGAAAATCATTTATACAATCTGGAAACCTTCAAAGTCATCGGCGAATTCATTCAGGAGAACGCCCGTTTTCTTGTGGCATTTGTGGAAAATCATTTTCAGAATCAGGAAAACTTAAAAGACATTTGAAGATTCATTCTGTTTAACGCCTGTTTCATTGTGACATTTGCGGAAAGTCATTTATACACTCTGTAAACCTTCAGAGTCATCAGCGGATTCATTCATGAGAAGGTCCGTTTACTTGTATTGTTTGTGCAATATTATTAACACTGTCTGAGACCCTCGAAAGGCATAACTGGATTCATTCTTGTAAATACAATTATTCTTGTGAAATTGTGGCAACTCACTTGTAGTTGTGAAGCCCTAAAAATCAGCAGCGGTTTCTTTCTTTAGAGCGACCGTTTTCTTGGGATATTCTTGTGAAATCCTTTATATTGCGGGAAATCCTTAAAAGGTGTCAGCGGATTTACTGTAGAGAACGCCCTTTTTGTGATTTTTGTTTAACATTATGTATATAGTCTTTAAAATAATCAGCATTTTGATTTTCACTGCAGCAACTTCGACATTACTGACGTCCTGGCTAAGTTATCGTATTTATGGGAATCAGTGATCAGACAAACGCTGGAGATTCGAATAAGTGATGACAGCATTAACAGGTGTTCTTTCCCTGAGCGAGGCTTGGGAGCCAATCGTATAAGACCTGAAACAGCAACGTGTTAGACACAGCCTTCCGAACAGACGCCGTCTTGACACGTCGACCAATGGGAGATACGTCGTCGTGTCAGTTCCGGAGCCCTCGTGTAATGCCTCCGGTTAAGCAACGATGAGCGTGGTGAGTACTTGGATGGGTGCCCGCACATACCAACTGTTAAGCAACGTTATGCGTGGTTTTTAGTTGCATGGGTGACCACTCAAGATACTGCCGTGGAGCTACTAAATGCCATCCACGTGCTGAGCTACGGGATGCAGTCACGAGATGCAGAGATACAACCAATACCGGTTTGACCACGTCAGAGGCCGTGTGGATCGCCGACCAATCAAAGAGCAGCGAGATGCTTCCCTCGACAACAGGCTGTTTATAGGAGGCAGGACTGGCTCGTGAGTCAGGTTACAGTAAAAGAATTAAATAAATAAATTAATTGGCAGAAAATCCAAGAGTTATTTATTTCAAAATCAATCAAGACAATGTCTGAGCTCTTTTTAATAAGTGTATCAGATTGATTGTATTTATGTTTATCATAGAGTAGGTAATTACCATATCACATTAATTACCTTACCTTTTGCTGTTCATTGAAAATGCTGTGAGGCGATCGTGAAATTTAAATTGATAGAGAGGCAAATACTGATTTGATATGATAAACTCCATCTAATCTTTGTATTTTGTTGTAGGAATCTATGACCAGGTTTTTTAAGAATGTATTACAATATACTATCATGTTGAATGAAATATAATTGGAAATGATTATCTATACTGTGGTTAAGTACTTAACCTGTTCTTAATACTAATATAATTATTAAGTATTTCTGTGTCATGTTATATAAATCTACTTCTAGACTTGTTTGTGCAATACAACCATTGCTTAAGAAGTATTGAAAAATAATTTTTTAGTATATTTTTTCACTTTTGAAACATCCCTTTTCAATAAAATATTCTGTTTTCTTGTCTCTACAGAGATCTAGTGTCAATAACAGATTACTCTTTCATAGAGTCATATCTTTAGCATAATGTTATTGTAAAACTTTTACACCATTCCTAATTGTATGCTTCATTAAACATAGTTATTAGTAGCCCATTTATTGATCACATCACTGTTTTACATATAGATTTAGAAATATTCTGCAAGAAAGCATCAAATTTCATTGGACTCTTTTATCTCTTATCTAGTGTGGAGATAGTTGTGTTCCCTGCTTGCATAAATGCTCAAGTGATTCTTACTTATACATATTCGTTCACGTATTAGATTTATACAGTAAATTACAAAGACACATTCAGGTCATAGGAGAATTTATGGTTAGTAGGATGAACAATCCAGACACTTCTGAAAATGTGGGAAAAATAGGTTTGGCCTGTTGCGAGAGTCAGGAGGAGAAGATCCTCATGTAGGAGTAGGTAAGATACAGCAGGCCCATAGGAATAAGCGCGTGGAAGGCAAGAATAGGAAAAAAAGGGTTCTGCTGATAGATAGTAGCCATCGAAAGGTGTAGGCCCTCTTCTGCTGGATCATTTAAGCACAGGTTACCAGGTCACACGTTTTCTCAAAACTAGTGCAACATTAGGTAAGGTAATAGAGGATATAGGTTCACTTTGTAGGATTTTCACTAAAGACGATTGAGTAGTGATAGTGGGAGGTGCGGTGAATTGTATTGATAGAAAACGCGAGTTATAGTATAGAGAGTGACCTGAGGAAGGCGGTGAAGGAGGAACAGCATATGTGGGTGGAACTCTTGCAGGTTCTAAATCGCCATGACCGGCAACAATTTAACTACGCTGTGAGGCGTGTAAATGTGGAAATGGAAGTGCTACTTCTGAAAGGCATTAGTTCTCTGTTGGGGGTTGTGCCTGTGAACACCATTGGTAGGTGGGGTTTCACTAGACATGACCTACACCTCAATAGGAGGGACAGGGGGGTACTTTCTGAGTTGTTAAGTAAAGCAGTAAGGGAGCCCATTTCCAGTATTGATGGGGTCAGGACTGTGCACTTTTTGAAACTAACTGTAGCTCCACATCACCGTTCACTGGTGTTCATAGATCATGACTATGAGTTACCTGGGGTAGATTTCTGGGGTAATAAATAGGGTGTTGGCTGTTTACCGCAGTGGAAGAATGACAGATGAAGATGAGGCTCTGCAGAGAAATTAAATTCATACTCAGATTTCAGAGATGAGAATAGAATGGTAATTATTGGTAGGGGATTTAAATTTACGAGGTGTAAACTAGGTAGGATATAAGATTAATAACTCAAGGGAATAGAGATTTGCAAATCCTTCCCTTAGTAAGGGAAGGATGATTTACACAAGTGGGACAAAATATTCTGGATATATTCCTGATAAAGCTAGATGATAGCCATGTGGGGTGTCAAGTGTCGGAAGCAATAAGTGATCGATCATGAAGCAGTTATGATGGATATTAGAGGATTCAGTGAACCAGCAGCCAAAACTGAAGAGGGAAATAGGTACAATTATAAAAAGGCAAAGGTTTCACATTTGAAGAGATATTTCAGAGAAATATTCAGCAAATGGAAGGAAGGCACAAGTGCAGTAGAGTCAAGGTGGGAAGAGTTCAAGGAGATAGTAAGAATGGGGAAAGTAAAATTTATTCCAAAGCATAAAATAAAGAGAAGTTGACAATCTTTGTATTTTAATAGGGAAGTGAGGAGGTTAAAGAGGTTGGTAAGAAGAGAACATAACAGAGTTAAGAGACAGCAGGGTAGTAGGCAATATTTAAAACAACCAAACAAGGAATTAATATCGGCAAAGAAAGTAGTTAAAGATGGGTTTATGAAGAGTATTATCTATGCAGAAGGATCATTGACTGATGCATCTAGAAATATCTATGGCTATTATCAGGAAACTGAGGGGAAAGGAAGGTGTAGAGACGCTTATGGTAGTAAGATGGAGAAGAAGTTACCGAGGATTTGAAAAAGGCAGGGATTTTAATTAACTGGTTTAGTGAGAGCATTAGGGACAATTAATCAGAAATGGGAGAGTCTAATTCGGAGAATGAGCTTAACAACGTAAGTAGAAATCATGAAGGAATTAAGAATGAAGAAACATAAAGGGGCTGTTGTAGATAATATTACTACAGATACCTTATAGGTAGCCAGATGTGACATTGTACCTTATCTTGAAATATTTTTTAAACTGAGTCTGGATACTTGCTGCTTACCACAGGCCTGGAAATGTGCGACAGTAGTACCGGTTAAAAAAAAGGGTGGGGGGGAGAGAATAGAGTCGAAAATTACAGGCCAATCAGTTTGACATCAGTGGTAGGTAAATTAAAGGAGAGATTGATATGCAACCACATCAGAAATATATAAGGAACGTAAGTGGTTTTCAGATAGGCAACATGTGTTCAGGCATGGGTATTCACGCGAATCTCAGTTGGTGATATGCAAGATATTTCAGATTAAATGCACAAGGAAGACCAAACTGATCGTGTAGCAGTAGAAATATCAAAGGCGTTTGCAGAGTGAGCCATAAAATGGTATTAAATAAGGTTAAAACAATTGGAGTGTGTGAGAAAGTGATTTGCTGGGTTAAAGAATTTTTTAAAGGTATGAAACAGTTAGGGCAGGAAACACGGTATCAAAGAAGTTGAAGTAAATATGGGAGTGCCACAATGTAGCGTATTGGGACCATTGCTATTCATTTTTCTAATGAATTATTGTTTTATTTTGGTTACTATTTGAAATTAGATTATTTGCAGATGACTCAATGCTATATAAAGGATGGGTTATGATGGCCGCCGCGTCGTGTCGCCAGTCGGGTCGCTCTCGCTTTTGATCGCGATACTTGTGGAAAAACGAAACTTTAAGTGTTTAGTATAAAACACATAGTTTAACAAAGTGTTCTAAGACCAATGCGCGAAGGGACGTAAAGCTTTTCGAAACGTTGAGTTTTTATCGAGTGATAATCGATTGATTGGTACATGGCTGACGTGCGAACAGTTCCTCGCCGCGAGCGCTGTCATCGAGCTGAGTCGGCGCCTTCCAACCAGCCAGCGGTGCTCTGCCGATTCAGCGGCTTCGCGCGGCGCACACGCCGCGCCGGACACCTGATGCCGGCGATCAGCTACGGTGAGTCACTACAGTAAACAACTTTTCTGCTGCCGCCAACATGGGGTCACCAGAAGAAAACCCTGACAAGGTTTTAAACCAGTGTAGTGAAAAAATTGGAAACGAGTATATGGAACTTGTCAAGCATCTAAAAGATTTTTGTGGCCAAAAACTCACTGAAGTTAGAGAAATAAAAGATAAGCTAGCCTGTTGGGGCAATAAACATCGCCTTCTTGGAGGGCCAGTTGTCTCAGCTAGGAAAGGAAAATGAAACACTCAAAAAAGACAATGAGCAACTCAAACAAAATAGAGGAGAAATAGTCCCCAGCTATGCTGCAATGGCGAAATCTGGAGGATCGACTGGTGTGAATCCCAAAATCACTCAGTTCACAAAAAGTGCGGTTTTCATTAATTCCAAAGGGGGGGGGGTGAGAAACCGAAGCAAGTGGCTGAACAAGTTACAAAAATCATAAAACCTGGGAGGGATAAAATTAGAATCAACAGAATTCGCACAACTAACAATACTATTATAGTGGAAACAGAATCTCCTGAGGATTCGTAAAAAATTCTAAATAACAAGGAATTGGCTGATAAGATGCGATGCGAACTCCCCAGAAAACGAAGGCCACTCATGATTTTTTATGACATGCCAATAACAATTTATGTAGACAACCTTGCTGATGCTTTCTCCCAGCAAAACCTTGAGGATAAAATAGAGAAAGGACAGTTTATGGATGGTTTTCAACCAAAATTTAAGACTGGACCTAGGGAAAGAGCAACAGTTCATCAGGTTGAGGAGGTGAGTCCTTCTGTTAGGAAACTTCTGTTACAGCAAAAGAAAGTCTTCATAGAATTTTCTGCTATAGCAGTGAAAGACTACGTTGTCGTTCCAAAATGCAATAAATATTTGGATTTAGGACACGTCAGTAAGCATTGTAAGAAGAACAATAGTTCTTGTTCACACTGTGGAGAAGAAAACCACCAAAGGGATCAGTGCAAGAAAAGTTCTCAACGTTCAATATGCATACCGTGTAACAGACGGGGAAAAAGCTGCAACAAGAAGGGCAAAGAGTGTCCAACCTACCAATTACTCCTACAACGAGCTGTAAACAGGACTGATTATGGATAGTTTACTACAAGGAATAGATATGGGAAACGACATATACTCCCAACTGGCTAATGTAATTAGGAAAATAGTTGAGGATGTAATTGGGAAGCAGACTACAAAAACGAAAGGAAACCCCCCTTCAAAAAAGAAATCAAAAAGGGCTGCCTGCTTCAGAGAGAAACTAAAAATGGAGAAGAATCGTAAGAAACAAGATGTTGGAACGCAGACGGACGACCACTTATTACAGATTAACGAAATCTCTTCGAGTTCCGCCAGTTATACTCGGAATCCTTATGTCAAAACAATTGGTCTGGGTTGGAATACAGACAGACCAAATTGGTTTGAACATTACTCACGACCTGTAGCGAGTCCAAAATTGGAGGAACAACCGCTGAAGATTGGAAACATAGAAGACAGACGCAGTTCTATAAACCCTAAAACAATATACAGTGATTTTGAAACTAATTTAAAACTCGGTCGACTGGAGGAGGCTCCGAATCTGAATGTGGCGCTTTGGCATCTAACTCGAATAGCGCATCCGGCCGGTAAATATGTAACCTTCCCTCAGCTAGAAGCGATTGATCGTATACATCTAAAATCTATCAATCTTCCTACAGAGACTTCTCAGCTTCTCTCTCTTGTGCATTAAGTCTTCTAAAGAAGGAATGAAACTTTTGATCCCGATCAAATATATAAACAGTATGTATTAACTCATGGGCGTATATTTTTCGATTCAAAACTCCCGTAGCCACAGTGCAATATCCACACCAGACATCCATAAAACACAAAATGTCTTGTAAGCTACGAATTGCACAACTAAACGCCAGGAGAAGCAAGTTGGTTTTGCAGGAGGTGAGGAAGCTGTCAGAGGACCATAAATGGGATGTCATATGCCTTCAGGAGAGACATTCATGCTTCGGGAAGATTCCTTACATGCCGGTAGCGTCACAGATAATCTCAACAGGTAGAAACCCTATGACAGCAATAGTAGTGCTATCCAGACAAGTTACTGTAAATAAGATAGTGCAGTTCTGTGATGAACATACGACATGTGTGGAACTCATTGCTGACTGGGGTAGTGTAATTCTCGTCAACATGTATTTTCAATACAGTGATCCCATTGAACCATACTTTGGGAAGATAAGAGAAGTGTGCACTGCCCTAGACAACAAACCAATAGTGATAATGGCTGACGCCAATGCTAGATCCGAACTCTGGCATAGCGGGGAGACAAATACGAGAGGCGAGCTTTTAGTGGAAGGTATTAGTGAACTGAATCTAGAAGTAAGAAATCTACCACATAAACCCTACACATATAGCAACCGAGCAGGAGCTAAGTCAAACATTGATGTAAAATTGACCAATCTGCGAGGTGGGAACTTATTGAGGAATTGGAACGTTTTAGAGTTTTTAACTACCAGTGATCACAATGTTATTACTTTTGAGTTGGTCAGAGGGAGGAACGATTTTGACACATCGGAGGCGCAGACTTCCAAGGTGCATTACAACATCCGACAGGCAGACTGGAACAGGCTGAGGGAAAGTTTTACACAACAAGAAATCCTATTAGATGATAATGATGTAGATCGAGCCGCAAAGGACCTTACTCGGGCATTCCAAATATCAATGAGGAGATCTATTCCTCTTAAGAGAACCATTGGCACAGTCGACAGACCTTGGACTGATAGACTGCAAAGACTACGACAAAGGATGCACAAAGCAAGAAAAGATTACCAACGTCGCCTCATCTCCAATATTAGAGGACAGCTCCTGGAAAGATACAGACAAATTAAGAGTGAATTCCGAGAACTGTTAATACTAAGTAAACAAAAAAGCTGGGAAACATTTGTGAAAACAAACTTGCATACAGACCCCTGTGGTATCCCATACAAAATTGCAGTAGGGAAGGTAAAACCCCCAACTACACTGTCTACTGTACAGAAACAAGATGGAACCATGACTACGAGCTGGAAATCTACTTCAGAAGTGTTACTCCAGGAACTCCTTCCAGATGATAAAATGGAAGATGACGAGATGGAGCACAGAGCGCTCCGTCTGGAAATTGACCAACATAGGCAAAGTACCACCGACACTCCTGATATTAGCATCTTGGAGGTAGTACAAGCAATAAATGCCTTGTCCAGGAATAAAGCTCCGGGTCCGGATGGTATTCCAGCTGAAGTAGTACAAGAACTGGTAGTGCCAGTAGCCCCCACTCTGTGTAAGCTCTATAATGCATGCCTGCATCAGGGAAGAGTACCGAACATCTGGAAGCAGAGTGAGATATTAATCATCAAGAAGGGAGATGACAAGGATCCAAAATTACCTAAATCATATCGACCCATCTGCTTGCTAAACGTGCTGGGAAAAATACAAGAAAAGGTGCTGTGGAAGAAGTTACAAGAACATTGGGAGAAGGAAGGGATGAATCCAAACCAAAATGGATTCAGAGCGGGGAGATCTACAGAAGATGCAATCAACCGGACAATGAATCTGATACAGAACTCAAATCAGAATTACGTGATAGGGGTCCTTGTCGATATATCTGGGGCATTTGATAATCTATGGTGGCCTGCACTTTTTGAACGGCTTAAGGAACTTAATTTTCCAAAGAACTTGTATAACACCTTTAAAGATTACTGTAAGAACAGATATGTTAAACTTAGGTGTCCTGGAGTATCCATTGATAAAAAACTAACAAAGGGTTGCCCACAGGGATCCATTTTTGGTCCGATATTTTGGAACATTGGGCTTGAACCGGGAATGGCGAGGCTGCAAAGAATGCCGGAACTCCTGGGACTTGTTGCCTTTGCAGATGACCTATTCTTAATTATATAGGGTAAAACCAGAGCCGAAATTGAGGCTAAAAGCGCAAAGGTTCTGCGTGAACTCAGTCGATGGTGCAGACAAGTCAAACTAAGATTAGCACCTCAAAAAACCTGTTATATGTTACTGAAAGGCAGATTACATAGCAATCCAACCATTAAAATAGACGGAGTTACAATAAGAAGAAGTCCCTTCAGTCGTACCTTGGTGTGAAATTAGGCGAAAGTCTAAATTTTATGGCCCATATGGAGGAATTATATATATATATATATATATAAAAGGACCAAAACGATAGAGGACTGTAAACAGTTGCAGGGTGATATGGACAGCATATCTAATAGGGTTAGTAAACTTGGGATGAAGATAAATAATAAGAAGAGAGAGCTTATTAGATACACAAATAAAAAACAAAATTATGAATGTAATGTTAGGAAAAATTGCTTGATGAAGACTTGAAATGTAAATATCATGGAATTACAATTAATAAGAAGCTTAGCTGGGCAGGAAATATTGGACTGATGGTAGGAAAATGTTTCAAAATTCTGCACTTGGAGAGAGTGATGACGGGATGTACGAGAGAAGTAAAGGAAATGGGTTACAAAACTATTGTCAGGACATTGCTCGACTATGGCAGTGTAAGATATGGTAGGGAAAGATATTTGAGTAGGTATGAAAAGTAGTGCATGGAAGGGAAAAGACGACCATGACCACAAGCTGGCACTCGATTTCAGGCACAAGGGTGTGGGAAGATTCTCTTTTTTCAGGTAAGGGTGTTAGGGATTGGAATAAGTTACCACGGGAAATGTTGAATAATTTACCGAAAACCTTGAAAGTATTTAAAGTTAAAATTTGTAGAGGTCAAATGTAGGTGGGTGCAGGAAAGGGGGTAAGGTAGGTGTGTAGGAAAACTGCCACCGGAGCCTGTGCTCAATTGCAATTAAATTAAATTTGTGGACAGTAGCGAAAATTTTCCTTTTTGAAATCTGTAGATCAGTGAGAATCAGTTTTTGAATTTCCAATGCGATCCGTGTCAGAAATTCGTCTTCTGGTGGTAGCTGTGTAACTTTTGCTTGGTCATTTGATTCGTGACAGAGAAAAAGTGATGGGTAGCCGAGACGGAGTTTTGGTGGATCCCAATGTATTCCATTTCTGGAATGTTTTTCAGGCAACAGATGATGAGATATTGAACTTGAATCAAATATATTTACTGTGCCAGTATTCATACAACACCGTATTGCATCTCAAAAGTTCAATAAGTTTTTCATTATCCGCGTGTATTGTAAAAAACAAAAAAAAAAATTACGATAACAACACAGCCATATAAAAATCATATCTCAAGCAATATCGATGGTTACAGAATTTCTGTTAAGAATAAGCAAGAAGAGTGTCATATTCTCACCTCTGTTGCGTGAAGACAGATGGGCACTGAACGATTTCCGGCACCGAATCGTTGGCGACGACAGGTGGACGGAAGTCGTGACTTCATGGTCGTGTGTAAACATTTAAATCGGATACTGTGGAGCAACAGTTCCCAGCGACTCGTTCTCTTCTCGTTGCTGTACAAACCGACATATACGCGTTTATATATTTCCTGGGAGTATTTTTCGATAGAATTTCGATTAAGTCGCCAGTAAGCCTGGTCAATGTTCTGCTTTAATCTAATTTGATCGTTGTGTTGTGTTTTGTTTCTCACGCTCTCTAATGTATTTTACTATTTAGATTTTTTTACAGTTTTCATTAACAAAATCAGTGATGTATGTTTTAACATTTTTTAATAAATCTTATGTTGTGAATCCCACATGACTTAAGACCTTTTTGTGAGTTTCAAGTTGAACCTTGCTTGATTTTCACAATATGGAATATTTCCGTTTCTTGCTTATTAAATATCTATGATATTTAATATGAATGATTTTGGTGATATAAGCAGCTGCTGTGCGCCGGGGATGATAGCCTGGTGCGGGATGGCGGCATTCCTGTTAACTACTGCTCGCCTCTGCACATACATTACGTTAGTATATCAATAGGTGATCACAGGAACGGGATTCTGACGTATTCCATACGTCTAGGCGTCCGCCCGTTTACATGGGTCTATCAGGTAAGGTTGACAGAAACTTTTCAATGAGACAGGGCAGAGGGGAAAAACTTTCAAGTTTTAGCGTTGGCAAAAAAAAAAAACCTCTGCGATAGTTAGGTAAGGGAATTAGAGTGGCTGGCTAAGATACTGCCAGCACCGCGGCAGATTCTATGCTACAAGGTTTGGATGTATGAGGGATGTGTTAGGATATGGTATCATGCAACAACTTAAAGCTTGTCCACACACCGTAGCTACCGTTGAGATTGTCAGTTGGTGCCGCTCGCCGTTGCTGCCGTTGAGATGGTCCTGGAACATGCCGATTCGTTATAATTAGTAACAGCTATGTGCAACAGGTGTTGTACGTGTTGGTGAGGCGTGATTCGCATCACCAGGGCGCAACAGCTGCAACACGCAGAGCCTTTCCCTATCCCAGGAGTACACGGTAAAAGTTTTCCCGACGGCGACAGCCACAGTGCTGCTAGATGACCACCCTCTACTTGCCCGGGTTTTAGGACGCTGACGGACACCATTACCATGACCACCTCCGCTAGCACGTGTCATCGCCGCCAGTTAAGACAACCCCACGATGCTCATTTCAAACAATATTGGAGAAGGATACATCGCGCTAGCCTGCTACACTTGCCAGCACCCCCGCTGTGCTTACCAAGCCGGATACTGTACTAATGTTATTTGTGGATTGTTTTCTTGTTGTGTGTGGCTGCCTTCTGCATCGGTGATCGCACTGTTACCACTTTCCATAGCCCAGTGATTACATTGCAGGTTGATTAGGGAATGGAACCCTAACCCCATTGGCCCTGCAATCGACAGATTTCTTACTTGTTTATGTATTAGTTTTTTGTTATCACTTAAGCAATGTTTTCGGCTGTAGATGTTTAAATCTGTGGTTGTGATCGTTTTTTTTTATCTGCTTAACGTCTCTCTAACAGCGAGGAGTTTAGAGACTGGAAAGGATAGGGTGCAAGGAATGGGAAGGAATTCGGCCATGGCCTTTTGAAGGAAGCATCCCAGCATTTGCCTGGAGTTATTTGTGAACCCAAATCTGGATGCCTGGACGGGGATTCAAACCGCCGTCCTCCCGAATGCGAGGCCAGAACGCTAACCATTACACCACCAAGCTCGGTGTTGTGGTCGTAACTGCCTATACTGCGTATCAAAGGATTTCGTGACATTTGGGATTTCCTGTACATGGCAAGCTTCTTAATTACCTCTATTGCCTCGAGTCGGAATTCTGGTGTCAGTCTGATGTTCATGTTCCCCAAGCAGTATTTGCAAAAATCTTGAGTACTTTGTTTTGAATTAATTGCAGTTATAGTTAGCTGCGTACCCCCAAACCGGAGCTGCATACGACATAAGTGGCGGAATGAGTGCTAAGTACATTTTTTGGGAATTACCTCTGTGTAGTGTGCTTTGTCTGTTTAGCATAGGGTATAGCTGTTTGAGTCTAATGTTCGCTTTATTAACCATGTGGTATATATGGAGTTTCCATGTTAGCTTCGCGTCTAATTTGACTCCAAGCTACTTAACTTCGTTCCAGAAATGTATAGTTTGGTTGTATAATATTAGTGGTCGACAGTGTTCGTGAATATGTTTTTGCCTAGATCTTAGTGTAAATAGGAGTGCCTCGCATTTACTTACATTAACTTTAATTCGCCATCGTGTGAGCCCAGGTTCGACTACATGAAGCACGTGCTGTAATCTACAGTTTATACAAGATCGTTTCCGTGATTGTGCAAGGTAAGTGGTATCGTCAGCATAAATGGCTTGCGCCGTTTTGTTTGCCTCTACCCCTTGAGATCAAGAGTTCTTGTTATCAACGCAGACGTGGAACTTTTGGTTAGTGAGATACAATTGTATTAGGCGTGCCAGTCCGTCCGGGAATCCGTCGTCACTGAGTCTACGAATGACGCTGTTGTGCCAAAGACGATCGAACGCTTGCTCAATGTCCAGGAACACAGCCCCCGGTAGACGCAGACAAATTATATCCCCGCTGTTACGGTACGTACACAACAACACGCATTAATTGTTGTAGAGTGGTGCTTTCTGATACCGAATTGCTCCGGCTTTAGAATGTAGTTGTCCTTTATGTGTTGTGTAAGGCGTCTGGGTATGACTCTTTCAACAACTTTGCTAAGAGAGTTGAGTAAGCTAATCGGGTGGTAGTTGTTTGGTGAAGATGAATCTTTCCCTAGCTTTCTGACAATTAGCACTTTGGCCTACTTCCATCGGTAAGGGAAATACTGGTTATGTAAGATGAAATTCGCAATGTCTGTAAGGTACTCCATCGCTTTCCTGTGAGCTGTTTAAGAACACGGTTCTGAATACCATCTGGACCAGGTGCTTTCTTAGCATCTGAGTGTTGCATAACCCATGAGATTTCGTCGGAAGTTGTTCTACGCGGGTACTCGCAAACCGGTTGGGCTAGCAGCTGTATCACCATCTGGTCCGTTTCCAATGTAATCGCAGGATCGAAAGGATCTACGTTTGGTCTAAAAGACGCTTAGAGTATTTTGGCCATCAGTTCTGTCTTGCCTTCGGAAGAATAGACAAGTCTGTCCGGTCCCTGTAGGGTGGGTGTATGATGTGCCTCACGAGTGAAGTGACGAGCTAAAGACCACACGGAGCGGTCGGAGGTGTCAGTGTTTCCGAGAGCAGACGCCCCCATTGTTGCTTTTTGTCCTCCTGGATTCTATGACTAATTATGTCTTTGAGTCTGTTTACATGCACTCCATAAATGGGACGCCTTAGATCGTTGCCAGTATCTCCTGAGCCTATTTCTAGTTGTGATTAACCCCGTGATTGCCTCAGGTAGCGCCATTTGTCTCTGGTGTGGGGCTGATTCGGAGACGCTACTCGCTATAGCTTCCTGTATGGCAACAATTAAAATTTCAACAGACTCGTTAATGCGTTGTAGGTTAATCTCCTGTCTCAGGTATGCGATTATCTAACAGCTCCGTCAACAAATTTCAGTTGGCGCTTCAATAGTTTAGCATTCGTCCAAGTCAGTGTTCTGCGGTGTACCATCAGTGTTAAGTATGAGTGGCATATGGTCTGAAACCAGATCGTTTATAACCTGTAGATCGTGTGTGCGGGTTATACGCTTGAGGAGAGCTGCATCTAATACGTCTGGATTTTGTCTCCGAGTATGGGGGACAATCGTCGGTTCGTTTGGTCCCAGTATAAGATAATTGTGCTCTAGTTAATGTTCATACAGTTTCCTGCCATTGGAGATTTGACGCTGCAAATTCCAACTACGACGTTTGGCCTTTAGATCTCAAGCAACTATTACTCTAGGTGCGGTATTAAGCAGCCTAGTGATATCAGGCGTGCTAATATTATTGGGCCAGTTATAGACTGCGATGAGATTAGTGTATGCTCCATTAAACCTGACTGTGGATTCGATCCTCTCTAGCTCGGGGAGCACTACGTTTTGATTGCTCTATATCGGTGTGAATAGTCTCGGCTGTGCCTCCACCCTGTGCGCCGTTCTGCCTGTCAGTACGGTACACATGGTATTGGCTCATGTGGAAGTTATCTTTTGCGCCCAGATGTGTCTCGTATATAAGAGGAATACGGAGACCGTGCTGTTACATAAACGCCGCCATTTCTGCTTTTTTGCGTTTCAGTCTGAAGTCGTTCCAGAAGTATGCGCATATTCAGAGGAGTGGGGTGTCATGCATTGTTCGGTTTTTGGACGTACAAGAAACAAATCTGGATTACAGTCCATCTCTCCCCATCTGGGGAAGTGGTCTTTAACTGTAGTAGTGTAGATTGGGTTACTGTCTTTAGTAATAACGGGATTATAGTTCATCTGCCCGCCTGTGGCTGTTGACGCACTGCCGAGGGAGGGGGTGAAAGAGGGTGGCCAAGAAGAAGCCTTCTCCTCTCCCCCAGCTCCGGCGGGGTTTCAGCTGCCAACACCACGGAAATGAAGCAAGTGACAGTAAAAATCTGCGAAGGTGCGTCAGATTTGGAGCCGACCACCGAGCCGCCGATTGCACCACAGTCAGGAAAGACGCAGTCTGCTAAAACTGCGGCAGAAAGCATGCTGCCTGCTTTTCTGGCTGCGAAACGAAGAAGCAGCTTCGGGTGAAGAACCACTCAAACGCTCCGGTGGCACCCAGCCGTGCCCAGCAGGAGGCCAGCTGCAGCCAGCCTCCCCACCGCCACAGACCAGAGGTCACGACTGCGCGCGATCCGTATACGCAGCCCACTACGCGCCGCCAACAGCAAACAGCAAACAGCTCCTGGCTCCAGTCGGCAGTCGGTTAGCTACCAAGAAGGTCGTCCAATGGACCACTGCCACGCCTGCCGTGCTGGACCCAGCGACCAGCTCATCACCGTCCTCATGCCACGTCGAGAAGTACAAACTACCAGGCAGCACTGATCAACTGAAGACTTCTTCGGCAAGCCATTTCAAAGAAAGCAGAACCGATATCAAAAGAAGGTTTCTAACCAGGAACTGTAAAAAACAAAATAGCGCAAGCTATCTAGATTACGCTGCTGCTGTTGGTTGTTTCAGTATGTGTGGGTCAGCCGTCTAGTGCTGATGTCTCCACACCTGATGAGGATGCCGGAGCTAGTTGTCGAAATATCGTATTTCCAATTACAATCCGGCGACACACCAGTGAAGAGTTCATTGTAAAACGACACCATTCGATACATGTACTTGTTTGTCGGTGTAGTTTAATTCTATACAAAGAGCTTTTTCCAAACTTGGCGCAGTTTACACGCCTCTTTTTTTAATTAGTATGCCCGTAATCAGCTCTGTCTTTGACACTGTCGGGAACTATTGCATCGACATAATACTAATCGCGTTCGAGAAATCCCCGGTGTTGGCATGGTTTCAGAGAACTTCCGCCAATTCTGTGTTGTGGTACTGTTCACAACGCTTCCTGTGAGAACAATTATAAGGAAATTACAGATAGATTGAAGGTTTGTTTCTTCACATATTGCACAGCTTTCAAATAAAATCCGGCATCCAGCCGACTCTGAGTATATTTCAATTTTATACTTTTTAGGTGAAAAACAATATGAAAAACCTTTACTACTTTCTTTCGAAATCACTCACACAAAAAATCTTTCGTAATTTATATTGATTAATAGCCACATAGAAATAACAAAATTGCAATCATCGTCCTGGAATTTATCGTTGGTGGAAATAATAAATGAATAACTTCAGCAAATTTGGATATTATGAAAAATTTCACCAAAAAAAATTCAAAGCATTTTGAAGAGAAATTCGTGAAAATGATAGATAATAGATATATTGAAAATAACTTTTAAAAATTAAAAGATTCTCAAGTCAACCAAAATTTTATAACTTTCTAAACCTACTACACAGTTTGAGTAGGAGACCCGAACTCAACTGATATTTTATATTTAAATTGATTTAAAATTACAACTTTTTACTCAGTTTCAATCCTCGTATCTACAACTAATGCATTTAACAATTTCACGATGGCCTGGGATTATCAGAGAACGCGTTAGCCACCATGCTGACTCGGTATCGCTTTACGGAAGCGGTCGCTTATCATCCAAAGAGGCCACCGATTGTACCGCGAATATTGGGTTCTGGGAATTTTTGTCTTTTCCGCCGATAGTTTACTTCAGGCTCACAGCAACACAAAGGCTTGTCAGCCATTTCTCCTGACTTCGAGGAATGGCAGAACCAGGACAATACACTGTTTAACGAATAATTAATTGATAAATGAAATTATTCTGAAGGAAAAATTTGGAACATAAACTCCAAATAAAAGAACAAAGGCTTTCTTCTGTAATATGAGTAGTATAAAATCACTAATCATACACACATTTTTTACCTACAAATATGGAAGAAAAAAAACAATAAAAGCTAACTATTAATGGAATTTAAAATTGATCTTACAACGCTACAATTAGAAAGAGGAAAAATTATTTAAAAAACGAGTCTACTAGACAAAATACAAATAAAAGTAAAACTACACTTACTATTTAGATTACTTGCCCTAAGATGTAATTACCAGATTAAGCGATATTCATTCAGAAGAAAACATGATAACAATGTTTAAATAAGGTACTTTGCTGCGTCAGTGATGTTAGCATGTAAACTCAACAGTAGTATGAAACTTATAATATACTAAGTTTAAATTTTTAAGGAAACTGAATATAGAAAAAAACAAATAACTAAAAAATGATCAAAGCAATAAATGAGAGATTTGAATTTATTATTAATAGAATTATTAATTCTTTAAAATTTCAAAAGAATTGTTACTTAGCTTCATTTAAAAACCAGATAAATTGAAAAAATTAACTGTACAATATCTGATTGTTGTGATATCAATTTTAAATCTTAACAGCCATGAATAAATAGTTCAATAAACCACAGACGCAATATATTAAATTAGAACAACATACATATTTGAGATTGCAACATATGCTAGTCAGACTTGAGAGCAACATTAAAATACAGACAACTGGCAACTGTCAATAATATGGACCACCATACCAATCAAGAATAGGTTGCAACACTAAATCCTCTTGTTCATTGTCCTCTGGAATATTCTGAAAAAAAAATAAGCATTTACTGATAAACTCAGAAAATAAAACCACTGAAAAAAATTTAAATATCAAATAAATATAAACTTTGATAAGAAAATTTGACAGCTGTAAGAATTGATGGAAAGATATTAGAAAAACTATCGGCTTTAAAATCTAGTTTCACCTAACCAATTATAAATACAAGCAAATACCCTCAAATAGTAATGTCCCAATTACTTATATGTCAAATGAAGATACAGAAGTATAACAAAGAAAATTAACTTCCTCAACCAACGTCCATTCAATTTGAGCATTACAGCTTCAGCTATTAATATATCGAAAGTAAATTCTAGTTTTACAAAGAAAAAAAACCATTAACATCTAAAAGAAAACTCTTTACCAACGTCTTTTGTAGGTTAACAAACACATGTACTATCTTTGGTTAGTTAAATGTACTATACAATATATTCCATTTAACAAAAGATTCCAGATATTTCTAAGCATTTAATTTTTTGTTAATGCTTTACATCTCATCTACAAAAAAGTTTTTTTAGAGCCAGGAGAGGATTGTGTGAAAAGACAGTAGGAAAAAGGTCTTCACATTTATCAGGGAACCATCCCACAATCACCTGGAATGATTTTGGGGAACTGTGGAAAAATAAAATCAAGTTGACAATGTGACAAGAGCACATAATTATTAATGGCTGCATAAATGTCATCCAACTGTGAAGGAGATTATCAATTTTCTGTTTGAATAACACTCGATTAATTTGAAGTTTATAAATAATGGAATTGAGAGATATATCTACCAAGTCAGTTACAAGCCGAATTGGAGAAATGGAAACACAGATGATGTAAGTCAGTTTTTATCATTTCCTTAAGTAGAATCTCAATAATAAATAAATGAAATGCTTAATATTTCTATGAAGGTTGAGCAGAAAATATGAACATTTATTTATGATGACAAGAAAAAATGTCAAGGTTAGTGGTGAGAAATCAACAATTTTGAAGGATATGTGGCAACAGGTACTGCCATAAAATAACAATTGTATGGCTCACACAGGAGGCCTATCAAGTCAGTGTGTCTGAGTAGGGATGGAACTAAAGCGTTCATTTTAACATGAAATACATATTATGGAGTGATTTCAGCTTACTTCAGCTAAATAAATTTTATCAGATTCATTCAGCTATGGTCTAATGAAGGAAACAACTTACCATTCACCTAGAATGACTCTGGGAAATTATGGAAAACCAAAATCTTTATGATCTAAATGAGATTCAAACAAATATGTGCATGAATGCATGTGTGTTAACCTTTGCATAGACAAAGCAAGCTGGTAAATTGTTGTTGTTGTTTTTGTGGCTTTAGGGCGCGTCGACAGCGGGGTCATTAGCGCCCTAGCAAGCTGGTAAAGGTCACACTAATAACCTGTAAAAAAAATCCAGTCTGGACAGGAATCAAACAAGGCACCTTCTCTTTTGAAAGCAGGCATACTACAACTAAACTCCTACTTTGCTAAAAAAAATATGGCTGACTATTTACTTTTTAACCCTTGGTCCTCCAGTACTAGGATTACTGGGAAATATATCAGCTCTTCTAAGTCAAACTGGCAAAACTAATAAGAATTACCTCCTTATAACAGGAGTTTATCAGCAGCAATTCCTTTTCTTTAAGAAATCTTGGAAGTATAAAAATAATAGCATATTATGGGACAAAGTCAGTGGCATTATGTGAAGAAATAAGTGGTTTAGTACAGACTTATAATTCCGTACAGGCTTCAAAATGTAAATAATGTGAAACACCAGTTTCATTTAAAGGATTGACTAGCTGTAATTTAGTAAATTAGGAAATGGCTTCCTAATAAATATTAAGAATATGCATCATGGAACACTGCGAGGCAGACAGTGAAATGTGATCTGAAGAGGACACTTTTTTATTTTGCTTCTGCTCTCAAACCTCATCAATGTCAATATCATTAGAAGTGGGAAGAAGTGGGTGGGAAATTGATTATGGTCTTTTGAAGGAAACATTCCAACATTTGCCTGGAGTGATTTGGAGAAACCACAGAAACCAAAATCTGGATGGCCAGATAGGGTTGGAACCTGCATCCTCCTAAATGTGAGGCCAGGGCATTCCAGTTTGCCCACCACACTCTTTCATAGGCTGCTCGTGTAGTATGGTATTTATAGACAAGAATTTCTCATGCAATACTGAGCAAGCATATGACCTAGCTCAGTTAGTAAAGTCACCGACTACTGACATTGTGAAAATATTTTAACAACAAATAGAGATTAGCACTGATCCACTGGACTGGCTGTCAGGTCAGGTTCACACTGCCTTGAAATGTGATCAAGTGATACAGAGAACAGTTCCCTCTGTTGCTGAAACAATCACAAAATCACAATCAACAACCTCCTCATTCTGGTGCCAAAAGTCTTGGAAGGTATATACATAGAGAATTATTTCTATTTTACAGCTTGAACCTTAGTGACCAGGAAAACAGCAAAAGCAATCTTTGTTAAACAAGAGTTCTCAAAATCATAAGAATAAAAAATTAATATAGGATTATTGCAGAATTACTTTTGTCTTTGAGAATGCCATTGGCAGATTAGGATGACCTACACAAGTCCAAGGGTGTAAAGTGATCAACTCATGTAAGTAATGTAAACACAGTCAAATATTATTAGCTGCTGTGGCCAAAACAAACTGCTACTATTATAGAATGGTACTCATAAATAATTGTCTATACACATTATCTGCAGTAGAGAGGAGCATACATATTGTTACAAATTTGCCCATTACATTGAAAAGAATTCCTCCAACAATCTTGTCAAAGTAACCAATGTTTATTTTATAATTTCACATAATATTGTAACAAAACAACTCAAAACACAACTATGTTATTTGGATTAAATATATTTTTTAGGTAAGAGTGTCAGGGATTGCAATAAGTTACCAAAAGAAATGATGAATTATTTACCAAAAATGATGAAAGAATTAAAATTTGTTGAGGGCAAATGTACGTGGGTGAAGGAATGTGGGAAGATGGATGTGTAGGGAAATTGCCACCAGAGTGTGCGCTCCATTGCAATTTAATTCAATATTATTAATTATTTCTCTTGATAACTTATTCCACTCCCTGACACCCTTACCGAAATAAGAGAATCTTCCTACATCCTTGTGCCTGAAAGTGAGTGCCAGCTTGTGGTCATGGTCATCCCTTCCCTTCCATCTTTATTTTTCATTCTTACACCAATATTATTCCATGCCTCATCACCAATATATGCTTTGTACACTCCCATAAACCTCTTCACCCTCCTCATGTCTTTCAATGAATCCTGTTCTACGTCTTGTATTATATCTGTTACCGATTGTGTTCTCTGGTAATTTCCGGAAACAAATCCAGCAGTCCTTTTTTGCACCCCATCCAACTGCTGAATTTGATAACCAAAATTTGGGTTCCACACTACAGCACCATATTCAAGTAATGGTCTGGCCAAAGTTTTGTAACCAAATTCCTTACTTTTCTTGCACTTCCCCCCATAACTCTCTGAAAAGTGTAGGATTTTTAAACCTTTTTTCCTACTACCTGTCCAATGTGTTCTATCCAGTTAAACTTGTTATCAGATCTAATGCCAGGATATTTACAAGTCTTCAACAAGCAATTTTTTCCTCACCTTATAATCATAATAAACCTTTAGTTTTTTATCTGTGTACCTAATAACCTGAGTCTTCTTCACATTTATCTGCATCCTATATTTACCAACCCAAATGGATATCCTGTCCAGATCACCCTGCAGCTGTTTACAGTCCTCTAGTATTTTGACCCTTTGCATACCATTATGTCATCTGCAAAAAATCTAATATCTGAGAGTAAAACATCAACACAGTTACTCATTTGCACAAATAAACTTCTCACCTTCTAACGCAACACAGGAAAATAATTTTCCCTGTAGCTTTTGCTCACACCCAATGGACGAAATTCAGTGACTTATATTCTCAAGATATTTCATTACATTTCGAGCTTTTACACTAGTATCTCTTACTCATTGGTATTATGTTGAGCAATATACATTTAATAAAATTGAAATACACTATCAGAACTACAACTGCATAGCTAAAACAGGAAAGTAAGATATTCAAGAAAACGGGTTTTGGGAAAATATAAATTCATGTCCACACAAGTTTGAGTCATCAGCAACATATTGCTGGTCAGATAGAAAAACTGTTGGGCGGAAATCACCGTACAGCACAAACAAAGTAATTAGGATTGTTCTTATCAGTTTCAAGGTCCGAATGAGTTTCCTACCAGGTTGAAATATGCAATTGTTTTGTGAATGATAAGTTTAAGATTTCGACACTGATTGATTACTGTATGATGACAAAATAATGCTTGCGCTCATAGTTACATTTCTTAATAAATGAAACATAGAAAGAAGTTATAATAGTAGAAATACAAATGAGAAAAATGACTCATTTATAAATACATTTTTGCATTATTTTGAATTTGCTTACCCCTAAAGGCAAGAAAACAAACTAAAATAAATTATGTAAAGGGCTGGGTTACCTCTGGTATTCTAGTATCAATAAAAATTAAACAATTGTTACATGCAACTTCTAAAACACAGGAAACAACGCCAGAATTTGAAAAATATTACAAAAAATACAAGCAGGTTGTGACATAACAGTTACCTTCCGCCGCTTCAAAGTATTATCTCTGGAGCGGAGAGCTACATTATTTTCTAAAGTCAGTTGCCCGCTAGTAATGGTCGTGCGCGGATCGTCGCAGACAGCGGATCGCGCACCGCGGCTCACTTATTGTAGCCATTAGCCGATATAGGTTCGGTATACAGTAATGTGTTTTCCTATATTGAACTGTGTAAGAAGAAGTTTATGTCTTAAGTAAGAACTGTGGTTATAAAGTTGAGTGTTTGAACAGTATATAAATGAACAGTGAAAGCCAAGTTGTGTTGGTGTATGATTTAGCGGGAAGAAGATACGAACTAGAATTTTCCTTTTACTACAAGAATTCTGCAATCTTTTGGATAAGAAGTTTCGATAGCTATACTTAGAAATTTGATGGTGGCCAAACCGTTCACATGTGCTTGACGTGTTTTTCATAATAAACTTGCTATGCACGTAATTGCTCTTCTTGATGTTGCTTAGTGAATTTTATTACTTCTGGGGACGGTTTTGGTTTCACTGTCTGGCGACCGTGTACTCGAACTATAATTAATTCTTAATAAATAAACTACTTGAAGTGATCAGATGAGAATCAGAACATAACTTATATACATATACATCCATCAAGACAGTCATCTTACATGGCGACCGTGACAGGACGGTGTGGTAGAAATTAGTACTAGGAGGAGAGAGAATTTTTGTTTCTCAAACACTGGGAAAACACACAAAAGTAAAAGGAAAATTAGGGATATAACGACGACGACAATCGGAACTGTATCGACAATACTCAAAGGTGCGGAAGAGGTTCCACTCGAGGAAGGCAGCGCGGTTGGTCAGAGAGCAGCTGAGGAGGATATTCCACATTGTTCGGCGCGGAGCTGGGCAGCCGAGACGACGAAGGCGGGAGAAAGGCATCTTGCAGAAAGAAGAATCGTCGTGCAGAGTCTCCGAAAGCTAAGGACGCGCTGTGCGCTGCTTATTTGGCTATTTTTTAAGGCTTAAATCCTTTCCTAATTTTTTCCTGAGAATTTTCCTTTTTTTCTGTGAAATATCGAGGAAGAAAATCGGACAAGATTTTTCTCTCCTTACTTGACAATACATTTTCTTCTCCTTTCTCATCAGTGATGACAGAAGCAATTATTTAAACCCCACCTGTAGTTATGCCTATAGTGTAACCTGTTTGTTTACTTTTTTTTGCTTGAAGTGGCATGCTTAGCTAGGTAGCTCGCAGCAGCTGGCGCTTCGTGTATAACGGCGTTGTTGTGGTTCAGTTGTCTGATTTGCGGGAAGCGAATTTGCTATATTTTTTGATCCTGTTTTCTGTGTAAATTTTGTAATCATGCCGGGTACGGAAGGAGACGATAGTCTAAGTCTTGCTGAGGTGGTTGAAATACTGAGAGCGGAAATGCGTTCACTAAAGTCAGAGATGAGTATGAATATTGAAATCCAAAATTCTAAGTTAGAAAATCTAAAGTCAGATATTAGTACAAATTCTGAAATCTTAAGTTGTAAGTTTGAAAATTTAAACACAAATTCTGAGATTCAAAATTCCAAGTTGGAAAATTTAAATACGAATTCTGAGACCCTAAATTTCAAATTTGAACATTTAAATTCAGACCTTAAATCAAGCACTGAAATCCTCCATGATAAATTTGTAAAGTTAGATTCAGATCTTAAGTTAAGTACTCAAACCTTTGATTCCAAGCTTGATAATCTAAAAGCTGAGCTAAAGTCTGACGCGGAAGTGTTACATTCTAAGTCTCTGAAAGAACACAAATCCCAAATAGCAGAATTACGTAAGGATATGGAAGAGTATCATGCTTTGTGTAATATGCAAGCAGAGGACTTAGCAACACAGTTTTCCGATTTAAAACAAGAGTTAAAGGGTGAAACTAATAGTTTGCGCCAGGAAACCGACGCCTTGCAAGAACAGTATGCGCAGTTGCAAGAAAAAAGCGATAGTCACTGCCACCGTATAAATACGATCGAAGGACAGTTCCAGACATTACAAGAAGCTACCCGACAGGGCTATGCGGAAGTGAAGTTTGGGATGAAGGAGTTAACTGCGGAGGTGGAACAGCTGGATGAGAAGTTGGAGAAGTTAAAAGTCTCAACTGCCGTATTTGTGGATGAGAGAATGAAGGTACAGGCACCGCTAATTATAAAACAAGAAGTATTAAAACAAGTGCAGTGTGTAGTGAGAGAAGAGTTCTGTAAATACAAAGAAACCGGAAAGGGCACCGTAGTTCCTGTTCAATGCTACGACGAGAAGATTGATTGGGAAGAATTTTCTGACCGAAATGGCATCCATCCTGTAAAGTTTATTAAAAATTTTGAAAATTTTCCACCTTTTATGGCTGCTAGTGAGGAGAAGGAGATTAATATGGTAATAAAACATTTAAGAGCAGGACCTCGACTGTGGGCAGAGCAATTGGAGGAGGAATTTACATCTTTTGCACAGTTCAAAGAAGATTTTTTGAATCTTTACTGGTCGGCAGAACGGCAGATCGCCGTGAAATCAGAATTAATGTGCGGTGACCGTTATGATCCGAGAAGAGGATCGCTAACCGATTTTTTCATGCGGTGCTATGCATCTTGCCGATACTTAGACCAGCCTCATAGTGAAGAAGAGTATGTACGAATGATTGCGGCTAGGTTACCGGAACAGACACAGCTAATACTTACTAGCCACAAGATCCGCTCCATAAAGGATGCTGTAGATATGCTGAGAAGATTAGATGTACAACAGCAAAGAATGTACAGAACAAGATACCAGGGACTACATAACTCTAATCATTTTCAAAATAACGGATTCCGACAGGAAAACCACCGATGAGAAGGGAATAGAAATTTTCGGCAAGAACCGGAAAACTCAGGCCGGCAAGACGGAGTTCGAAAGGAAAACATAAAGGAAGGAAAATCTCATATGCGGTTCCAGAATCACAACTACCGACCGCAAAATGAAGAACAGAGGGTAGCCGTGGTTTCAGAAGACCGCACCAGACATTTAAACTAGTGCCTGCCACTGAGAAGGCTTCGCCAGTGGCAGAGGCAGAGAAGAGGCCAAATACAGAGAAAATATTATTAGTAAAAGAAGAAAAAATAGGCTTGAGGCGGAAAAAGGATCAACCAGAAATATGTCTATACGATACAGTATTTAATAACGAAGCTGAAGAGGAACCGACAAGATACGAGAAAATTTTATCAACCAGTACAAGTGAAGAATTGAAGGCGGATGAGGTAGAAGATGAAAATGAATTTGATCAGGAAATGGAAGTCGAAGAATCTGAGATCAGAGGAGAAGGCGAAGATGACATTTTTTGAAATTGAAAACGAAAGAATTCAAGAACACATTTGGAGAGAACAAAGGAAATTACGCGAGGGTGAGATGATGTTAATAGGAATTGATGGTTCGGAAAATATGGATACAGGCGAGGTAAGCCTGGACGGGATTAAAGTTGTGCGGGAGCCTTATGTATTTCATGACGGCGCAGCCGGCGAGCGCGACGGCAGCCAACACACGCGCAACAGTCAAGGCGTAAACAGTGTTGGTACCTGTGCCAAAAATAATTTGAAGCACGCGGCAGCCGCTGGCGCGGTATACGAACAATGCGGAACATTTCTGTCAACTAAAGCGAGTTATGGAAAGGAAAGATCAATACCAATAGACTGCAGAACTTGTAAAGAGATGGTGGGAAACTGAAGCAGCCACGGGTATATGAAGAAGAGAAAAGAATTGACAGAAAGTCAATAAAATGGAAGAGTAAAAATAAATTGCGACGGGACGAAGATTCCCCATATAGTGACAAGCAATTAACGGACAGTACTAGCACTTGCTACTCAGATTTGAATAATGAAGCGAATCTAACGGCTCGCCAATCACAAGTCTTTTCAGTCTACAATAACGACCCGAGAGAAGATTTGTTAAAAGAAGAAGGAATTTTAAGGAGAAAGGAAGCCCGTACACCTACTGTTTTGGTGAAATTTAAATCACGACAAGTAGAAGCCTTGATAGATTCTGGCGCGGACATATCCTGTGTTTCGGAAAGCCTATTTCAAATCCTTGTGTGAACCTGACGCATGTTTACACTCGGTACAAGGAATGACAGTTACGGTAGCGAATGGGGGTAAAATTAAAAGAGTCACCCAGCAAATTCGAGTAGATGGTGAGATTGGAGGACACAGGACTGAAATAAAAGCATTTGTTATCCCTAAATTAACCGTTGATCTAATTCTGGGAGTCGATTGGCTTGCCGAGAAAATGGTTAAACTGGACTGGGAAGAAAAGTCTGCAATTTATTACGGAAGGAAAAGAGTGAATATAAGTTATGAAACCAAAATTTGTGAAGAAGGAAAGGAAGCGGTTCAAGTTAGAGTCATTTCAAGAGGAGAGGTGCAGGAGTTTATATGCTATGATGAGCTAGTGTGGAAGAAGTGCAGCTGTCACAATTATTGGTCGAAAAGGACAGTGAGGATTTAATGTACTCGCAACAACAGCTCGAAAATGAAGAAGAAGCTCAAGTGCGGGTGCAGGAAATTATTAACGAGTTTCAAGAGATATTTTCAGATAAACCTGGCTTAATTAAAGGATATCAGTGCCACTTCAAGGTCAAGGACGACACGCCATTTACTGTTAAACCTTATCCTATTCCCTTTGCGCTGAAAAGCAAGGCACAAGAGGAGATAGATCGTATGTTAGAATGGGGTGTGATCGAACGATCAAATAGTGCATTTGTAAACCCTTTGGTCGCAGTAACCAAAGCTGATAAATCAATAAGACTAGTTTTGGACGCAAGGGCGCTTAATAAAATTCTGGTTACTGAAAGAGACCATCCATTACCAGTCGATGATATCTTGCAAAAATTTCATGGTGTCAAATACATGAGTTCCTTGGATTTAACAGCATCCTATTGGCAAGTACCCATTGATGAAGCTTCGAGGAAATATACCGCTTTCCGGTTTGAAGGCAAATGTTTTCATTTTCGTGTGTTGCCTTTCGGATTGAATAACGCTGTAGCCAATTTTATAAGGGCACTTGATCAGGTGTTAGGAAGGCGATTGAGAGACAAAATCCACACCTATGTCGACGACATAATTATTGCGTCACGAACTTTAGAAGAGCATCTTGAGACACTACGAGAAGTGCTTACTGCTTTGAAAAAGGGAGGAATGACTTTAAAAATTAAGAAATGTGTATTTTTGAGGAAAAGATTGAATTTCTTGGGGCATGTTATACTGCCTGAAGGGATAACCGTTGAAGACAAGAAAGTAGAGGCGATCAATAAATTCCCTAGACCAACTACTAAGACTCAATTAAAAAGTTTTCTGGGATTGTGCGGTTATTACAGAAAGTTCATACCCGGACAGGCACTGAATAGTGTGCACCTCAGAGATCTTGGGAAGGCTAGGACCCCTTGGAATTGGACTGAAAGTTGTGAAGAGGATTTTAATAGAATTAAACGAGAGCTGTCACAAAAGATTGTGTTAGCACACCCGGACTGGAACTTAGACATGTGTGTGGCCACGGATGGGTCTCACTACGGACTCGGTGCACAGGTTTTTCAAGAGTCAAGTCGGAGGGAAAATTGAGCAGAGAACCATTGCATTTGCCAGTAGAATGTTGAATCAACATGAATTGTCCTATAATACCACAGAAAAAGAGACTCTTGCTATTATATGGTGTTTCCAGAAGTTTCGAGCACTATTTCTAGGAAGAAAAACCGTGATATACACAGATCATAAGGCATTATCTTTTTGATGAACTGCAGGTTGGTACACGGGAGGCTGACCCGGTGGGCCTTACTAATGCAGGAATTTGAGTTTGAAATTAGATACCGACCTGGTGCAGAAAATCTGGTAGCAGACTGCCTCTCACGTTTACCTGTCGGTTTAGTCGAAGGGAAGAATAATATTCAGCCAGCACAAGAAGCACACATTCATTATATTCATGGGGTGACAGGAGAAAATGAAGTTGTAAAATTACTGAAGAATATGAAGACCTTACAGGAGCAGGATGAAGTGATTAAAGAGGTAAAGGAAGAAATTTTAAAACCCAACTACCAGGGAAAATTATCAAAATATTATTGTGTTCATAGAGACGTAGTCTTTCAGCGAAATTCAGAAATAAGTAAGGACTGGAAATTGTGGATACCAGAAAAGTTGTAGATAGCTTGATTAACCATCATCATTTGAGTTACGGTCACTTTGGGCCTGGTAAATGTCACCGAATCATCAAGGAACACTGTTATTTTGTTAATATGGCGAGGAGGATAGCAAAGCTACTGTCCACATGTGACCTATGTCAGAGGACGAAGGTGGATAATGTGTTGAGGAGAGGAGAGATGAAGTGTATTTTACCTGAAAATGTATTGGAGTTAGTCGCAGTTGACGTGTATGGCCCACTGCCTAAGTCTAGAGGTGGAGTGACACAGATACTGGTCGTAATTGATGTTTTTTCAAAATTTGTCAGATTGTACCCGTTGAAGAGGGCTACAGCCAAGCTGATGGCAAATAAAATTTTAAACGATTTCGTACCGAAGGTTGGAAAACCTAGGAGGGTTGTCTCAGATAACGCCCCTCAATTTTGTAGCAGTAAATGGACCGAGAGGTTGGAGCAAGTCGGGATAGAGGTAGTGCGAACTTCCTTATATCACCCTCAAAGTAATGTTTCTGAACGAGTAATGAGAGAAATAGGGAGGTGGTTTCGGTGTTACTGCACAGACAACCATCAGAGATGGGCCCTTGAAGTTGAGCACTTGGAGCATATACTTAATGACATACCACATGATTCTACCTCGGTAGTGCCGCGGGAAGTCATGTTCGGCGAGAAGGCACTCCGTATTGTAACGGAATTCGTAGATTTTCCTACCACTCGTCAAGTGAACCGTGAAGAGTTGATTAAGACAGTTCAACAGCAGATGAAGAAGAAAGCTCAGAGGAGGAAGAAGCGGCATGATCAAAGAGGGAAGGCAATCGACTATAAGCCGGGTGATCTGGTACTGGCGCAGACTCATTAAGTCCTCTAGCGTAAACAAAGAAATTAGGAAGTTTAAGTATTTGTATGAAGGCCCGTATCGGATTGCTAGCTGCCCTAGGAAGAATTCCTATTTATTAGTGTACCCTGTTGGTCAAAATATCAGGGGTACTTTCAATGTTACTTCCCTTAAACCCTACGAAATGTTACCAGAAGACTTATCTGACTAAAAGGAGGGGACACCCTTTATACTTATTTTTTTTCTAATTTTTTATTTGGCGTAGGCCAATTACCTCATCGCTGCGGCGAACAAATCTTTAATTTTTTTTTTTCTTTCTTTCCGGCTAAAGCCAGTAAACTAAATCCACATTTCCACTCTCGTACCCTGCCTGAAAAAATGCCAAAGCAGCAGCAGCAACAACAGTAGGCTTCGTGTAGTGCAGTGTAGTGCGTGAAGTGCTTCGACAAAAGTCGTATAGAGGTTAATGACCTCTACCAGTGTCGCAACCGAGGACTCCACCCATAGAGCCTACGGTAGAAGCGAGAATATTATTTTTGTCATGGTGTATATATGTTCTTTCTTTTCAGTTTTATTTTCTTGAGAGCTGACAGTCTACTTCAGAACTGTGACCACGAAAACTATAACAATTTCATGTGGTTCCTTCGTGTATTTTTTTTCTTTATATGTTTTCTTGATGTTGTTTGTGTGTCTGTTTTTTTTTTAAAAATATGTTAAATGGCTTTGTGTATATTATGTTAGTAGTTTGGCCACACTCGAGAGTTTGAAACTTGGTATTTGTAAAAAAAATTTTTTTTATTGTAATGATAATTCTTCAGTTTCTTTTGGAAAAAACCTGAACAATTATCACAAATTGGTAGTTGGGGAATGTAACAAAACAGTAGCATTCCGCCGCTCCGAAGTGAGCGCATGACTACATTGTTTAAAGTCAGTCGTTATCGAGGTATGGCAGCGGACGGCTCGCGTCGCGTAATGTGAGACGCTATACGAACTGTACGGGTGTAGCAAGAAGTAAGAAGAAGAATGAACTAGCTTAACCATTGCGGCGTATGTTTTAAATTGATTTGGACAGTGGGTTGAGATACCAGAACAGTGAAGTGTGGCATCGAAAGTAATTTAGTGTGGACTGATTTGGATTAATAACTTTCCTTTTTTTCTAAGAATCTTGCAATCGACGGATTACGAAGTTTCAATAGCCTTATCATCTAAATTCTGATAGTGGCCAACTGGTTTGATGTGTACTTTATTTTAATAAACGTGTGGAGAAACTATTTTCGTTACTTTATACTTGAAGGTTTCTCTTTAATTAGTTATCCTCACACTTTTATCGGACTGGTTTGGACCCTATCTGGCGACCGGCGGTGACTACGAACTCATCTATCCAGCTTCTAGTGCTGTATGTTAGTAATTAAAACTTCAGCAAGCACGAAGTTCGGTCTACAGTAAGTAACTATCATGTCAACCCCAAGAAAGGCAATAGTTCTTACAACATCTTTAATCTTTTGAACAGCAATTGCAAAAGCCATCAGGTCTTCAAAATGTATTTGTTTGAGCCATGGATCCAATAAGGTAGTGATAGCTAAAGATGAAACTTGTTCATAGGACCCATCCGTTGTTGATTTCTTTCAGGAAGAACCTATGTACTTCCACCATTGAGGGTTCATAAGTCACAATTGTTTAGCGTTTTGAAAGCATGCAGTGCAATAAAGGGATCACTTTACTGCCAGTGCAATATTGTTTTAGTTGAAGCTTCAGCTCCAATTAACTGGTCGGCCATTATTTTATTTACTTTTTATGAGCACATGGAGCAGGACATACATTATACAGACACGTCTATGCGAATGTTCTATCATTGAGGTCCACCCTATAGTGGCGGGAAATTTCAAGCAAATTATAATTATAAGCCATTTGTTTTATCCAAGTTAAAAGAAAAATGTAATGTTATTTTTTAGATGACAAAAATAACAGATAGCGATAGAATTTACTGTTTTGTTTTACTTCTAAACTAACCCTATCACGTAGAAAAAACGAGTGCGTTCTTCCGATGTATCGAATAAAATACATCCATGCATCGTTAAACAATGAGAGTAAACATCGATGTTTTCGATACATCGATGTATATCGAGAATTACTAGAGTGCAGTGCTTACCACCTCTTTACTATAGAAGTGCATACACTTACTGGATACAGATTCTAATTATTTCAATGTGACTAATCCTTACTTTCAACATAAAGCTAACAATGAAAAATAGATATATTTGCATTCAATAAATGTAAAGCAAGTAGCCAACTCAAAATGTCTTTATAGTCTACGAATATTCATAACACCAATGAAAAACTTATGAGCTTAATGATAATTGATTTCAGTACTTTCTTAAATAAAGTGCACTGTGAAATCATGGCAGAACATTAATAATTCATATGAAAACCATGAATAACTTAATTCCACGATGTTTGTGTTAAAAATTATAATATTAATAGGATCTAATTTGCTGTCTATAATGGTGGTAAAAGGAAAGGAGTAATAAATTATACCTAAAAAAACTTCTCTCACATTGACTCCAACAATTTCAGGGATTAAATAAACACAACTGATCCTGCAAAATATCATGTTTTATTCAAATCCAGGTTTTCGACAATCTTTTCAGAAAGAAAAGTTTTATTACAGGTTTACGATTAAAACTATAAGATATTACATATGTTTCCCATATAAAAACTTTATAAAATATTATGAAGCAGTAGGTAATAATATATAAAGCAATCGCTATACTAATATATTTTGTGGTTGAAAGAGAGTAATGCATTAATTGACGCACCATACAGAGAATGAAAAATGTCTGATGTACTTTGGGAAAGCAGTCACTGCAGTGCTTTTCCTATGACCTCACCCTGTGCAACTTCCTACGCAGAAATTGGAAACACTTATCAGCTGTCACAAATGTTGAGCATGCCAACTGAGTGGATTTTAATACATCTTCTAATGCATGACCATTACCCTCACAATGGAGTAATTCCATTCAAAGCCACTGGCTCCCTTACAGTGTCAGGTTATGTTGCACCGCTCAATATTTGACGCTGAATAGATGTAGTATATTGTTGTAGTAAAGAGAAAACTAGTCAAATGATAATGATTCCTAGCAATATCATCTCCGACCATTTTTCTACTCTGTAATTTCTAGGTCAGCACATAAAAATATAGCTTATATAGCTACTACATGGATTTACACTCAACAATAAGTACAATTTTACTTATAACAAAAGTGATCAGGAAATTAATTACTTAATATTGAATACAAATACCTTGTGATTCTATTAACAAAATGGCGAAAAAACGAACTATTATGTTTAACATATATTTATGTGTGTGTGTGTGTGTGTGTGTGTGTGTGGTGTGTGTGTGTGTGTGTGTGTGTGTGTGTGTGTATACCTATTTACATGGACGTTAATAAAGGACAGAACATCCAAAACATATAAAAGAAAAAGATTATTCAGATGAAGAAAATAACCCGATCTTTTCAAGTCATTTGACTCTTCAGCCAGTACAAAAAAATCTTGCAGTGGAAACGTTTTATGTCAGAATATGCCGTTTAATTCTTCCACAATCTGACGAAAAAACTACATCAAAAAAAAAAAAAAAAAAAAAAAAAAAAAAAAAAAAAAAAAGGCCAACAAAATGTTAATAAATTTTAAAGACGTCAGATAATATACCGATTCCATAACTACTCATAAATTAGCGGTATTATATTTTAACAGTGACTAAACGGCAAGAAATAACTTTCTCTAAATTCAAAAGGCACTTCACGTTTACTTCAGTGTCTTCGCCCATTTAGGATGCATAAAACTCTCGCAAATAAGGCGTTCACTGGAATGAATCCCCTAATGTAGTTTCAGTTATCCAGATTTTGCAAAATATTTTCCAAAAACTGCAAAAGAAATTGGGCTCTCGCAATAATAAATTCTATTATGAGTTTTAAGATGATCAGAATTTGTAAACGATTTTCTACACACCGCATAACAAATAGGCGTTTACTGGAATGATACGTCAAACCCTTAGGACATATAATAGATTTACCATAAAATTTAGGGAAAATGGTCGTTCACCAACATGAATACTGTATGTCTCTTTAGTTAACAAAGCAGTGCAAAAGCTCAGTCACATATTTTGAAACAAATTAGGCGTTTTCGTAAATGACTAATTCAGTAATTCTCAAGTGACTCATGCCTTGGAACTGTTTAGTGGAATGAATCATCTGATATTCTTGATGACCTTTAGTATTTTTACAAACTTTGCAAGAAAATTGGAGTTAGCCTGGAAATAACCTCCAATGGTTTTTAAGGAGACAAACTTCACTAGAATATGGTTGCTCCCCAGAACAAATACTCTGGTGTTTTTAATATCAAATGCCTCTATAAAAGATTTTTCATAAACTTCATAAGAAAATGGCATTTTATATATATGAAGACACTGTAAAAGATTTTCCATAAACTTCAAAAGAAAATGAGCGTTCACCTGAATGAATTTTTATAATGCATCTTAAGTTTGCCAGACATTGTAAACGATTTTCCACTAACTTTACAAGAAAGTTGATGGTTTCCCGAATGTAGCATTGGATGCCTTATTAGATCATAAAGCTCTATATAAGATTTTCCACAAACTACACAAAAAATTTACGCTCTTCCGAATGTATGCGCTGATTCCTTTTAAGATTATAAGACTCTATTAGAGATTTTCCACAAACATCACAATAATACTTTGACCGCTCACCTGTATTTATCATCCAATACTTATTAAGAATAGAATACTGATTAAAGGTTTTTCACACGTTTCACAAGTCAATGGGTTTTCACCCGAATGTATCATTAGATGATTTTTAAGGAAACTAGACTTTGTAAAAAGGTTGTTCAGACACTTCACAAGAAAATACGTGTTCACCCAAATGGATTTTCTGGTGAATTTTAAGTTTGAACGACACTGAAAGATTTACTAGAAACTTCACCAGAAAATGGCTGTTCTGTAGAATGTATTCTCAAAGGCCTTTTAAAACTTTTAAGACTATGTTAAAGATTTGCCAAAAACTTCACAAAAATATGGAAGTTGACCCAAATGTATCCTCTGGTGCTTTTTAAGGTCAAAAAACTCTGTATAAGATTTTCCACAAGTTTCACAGGAAAATGTACGTTCTCTAAATGTATCATCTAATGTTTTTTAAAATGATCAGGCTTTGTAAAAGATTATCCACACACTTCACAAAGAAATAAACATTCACTTGTATGAATCTTGTGATGCTCTTTAAGATTTCTATACCATGTAAAATATTGTCCAGAAATGTCGCAAAAGAATGGTCGTTTGCTTGGATGAATCTTATGATGCTGTTTAAAATTTCCATACTCTATAAAATATTATCTACTTTCTTCACAAGAACATATTTGCTCACAAAAAAAAAAAATCCTTTGATATAATTAAAGACTATTAGACTGTTCAAGATATATTTTACACGTTTCTGTAGTATATGAGGCTTTATTTGTATTAATTTTTTGATGACTATTAAGACAAAAACATCCTATAGACGATGATTCAAGTAATTCGCACACAGCTGACTTTTCATACGATTGACTTCTCTTACAACTTTGTTTATATTTAAAGCTACTGCTGCAGCCATACACTGTTGGTTTGACGTTTAGTTGTAGAATTTTGTTGTGTGATTGTTACTTCGACAGAAACAATTAATCCTAGAAACTTCCATATTATTATGTGGACTCAACTTAGCAATACCGAATATTACAGAAGAATATTGATACAACGCACTCGGATATACCTTTGATACATATCACTGCTGGTAGGTATAAATGCTTTCTTATATTCTTTACTGTTACGAGAAGTAATATATTTATTTTTATGAATCAAATTATTCTTCTCCAAAATTCAGGAGTATAACATTCAAAACATCTAGAACTCTAAATGAATGCCCAAATCTGTGGTTTATAGCAAAATACAGGATCCATATTAGAGAAATAATTATGGAAAATGGTTATATATATATATATATATATATATATATATATATATATATATATATATATATATATATATATGATAAAGTAGATAAAACAGTATTATCAAATTGTAATTCATAAATGTATTACATAAAGATGCCGCCAAAGTAAAATGCTATGTGCGAATAAAATATTAGCAATACAAGGAAAATAAATATTAGCATCAACTTAGTTTTGCAGTCTCAGGAAATTTTATATCAGTAAACCAAAACTTTTGTTGGTCGGCAAACCTATAATAGTTATATATAGAATAATAATGCTTCTAACGATGAAAACAAGCCATTTATGAAGATCATTTCATAATTATAAACACAAGAATGTAGCACAATTTGGCCCATTACTCATAAAGACACATTCAGAATCAGTGTATGATTGTAGGCAATATCGTAGGGAAAACGGGACCTTGCCCAAAAATTATAACAATAGTTTGATAGCCATTATATTTACTCCCTAATAAGAGCAACAGATCACATCGGGAACTAATCAATGATGGTCGCCAATTTTCTCTAAGGATGAAGTACAAGAAGGAAAGGAAATCGTTTCTAAATATGATAAAATAGATTTATACAGCTAATATCAACACCAGTTTCAGGTTCTACCCAAATAATGTGTGATGTGTATGAAGGCAATGTGATGGGTTCTCAGCCTGGCATTGAAAAAGTGTTTCTTTAGTTAAAGAACCTATGTGTACAGCTTGACAAAAATATGAAGCACCCAGTAGCTGTAAAGGAACGAAATGAAACTTCACGATATGTTATTTCAGTAATTAGAAAACTGTATCAAATATATAAAGAAGTTGTAAGTATGAGCCCCCTTATTAGGGTACCTTATACAAGTTACACTTTTTTATTTGAGAAGGTGATTCTGGTGGTCGGAAGTTATAAAGTTAGGAATTTTATTGAACAATGAACAGACACTGGATTTGAGTCTCCATTCATTGTGTATTCTGGGAGGTATGATTGAGATGTGGAACAGGTGCACCACATGTCACAGAATGGACAGGATGCAGCAGTACCAAAGATGCGTGCTACCTTGAATCGGAGGATACCTTCTCTTTCTTCTGGTAGCTTGCTCAAGGGGTGAACTAAGTGGCCAGTGAGGCAGAGTTAACTGTCTGCAGCATCCCCGAAGGAAAAGATTTTATACCTCTGATTCAGAGTCGTTTTGACTGGCTAAAGAAGAGACGACCATGGTGGAAGGAAATATATTTAGGAGAAATGACGTTAAATCTGTGATGCTGCCTCTAAACTTCCGGCTGATACTGCGCATGCACGAAGGCGGCAGTAGCCATATTGTGAATACATACAAATGCAAAGTTCACATTGTATTTGATGCTATGATTATTTCATTTTCTAATGTGTCTAAGTTTTTTTATAATGCCATCTTTTGCCATCTAGGAATCCTGATGAAGCAAAAGATGTTGCTACCCCAAATGCAGTTTGCGATTCAAATACGCGTGTGTGGATGTGTCTACATAGTTTGATTCCATAGCAGCAATTTAGTGGAGATTGTGATTTGGTCTAAATGCAGTCTGTACCAGAATGGTTTTGTTGCTTCATATATAAGGGACATAGAATTTATTTATTATTGTTAGTAATTTCATGAGAACCATGTTAGTGACAAAACGTGTATCGCGATATAAACTACTTCCAGCTATTCCCAATTAAGCTTACGATGTATGGTAACAAGATTCCTATTTTTATTCTGGTCTAGGCCGCATTTCAATCTAACCACAAGTGGTAGTAATAAAACTGAAAAATCCATTCTGCATGCCACCATGTAATTCATTGTGGCTTTAGCAGAATTAATTTTTGGTCCAGGTTGCATATCAACCAAATACCCTCAATTTGGAGACAGTATATCCCGAAAACTAAGCAAGATATCGAAACATTTTATTCTTTATTTTAGATTTGTCTCGTCGTGTTATATAAGAATCGATCATCAAATTTTACTTTTGTGAAATTTTTCTTCTGCTTTTCAACTCAAGACAACTCACTTTTGATACAGTATATCTCGAGAACTAGGCGAGATATCGAAAATTTTTATTCTTTATTTTTTATTTTTCTCTTCGTTTTAAATAAGAATAAATCATCAAATTTGACTTTGGCCAATGTTTCCTTCTGAATTTCAAGTAAAAAAATCTCACATTTGAGACAGAATATCTCGAAAACTAGGAAGGATATCAAAAACTTTTATTCTTAAATTTTTATTTGTCTCATCGAGTTACATAATAATCCATCACCAGATTGCGGCGATACATTTATCCTAGGGTCCCCTTGAGGTTTATGTACATAATATACCCCGTGTCTGTATGGGTGCGGCCTAGCCCCCCCCCCCCCACTCCTCCACCACCCGGCGTCACTTCAATGCGTGGTGAAGGTCTCTTGCGTCGTCTCTATATATTTCTTTCCTCCATGGAGACGATGGCGTTTATGTGATAATCTTAACTTGAGATTTTTAAATTTTTACCTTAGTATTGAATCGTTTTGGGCTCCCTTCAGTAGATCCTGTGACCACTACAAACGTGAATCGGTTACAAGGGTGGCAGGAGAGGTGTGGAGTGCATTGGTAGGTTTTCTTTGGCTGAGGGTAGGAAGAATTAGAACTTGAAATACTGTTATGGGTAACACAAATAAGTAAAACACCGCATATTAGGAGTAGCTCAAGAGGAAAGTCGACTGTTAAAAGCTCTCGTAGTAAACTGCAGAGGTTCAACCTGAAGTATAAGACATTATTCCTGAGCAGATACCTGAATAAAACAGATACATATTCTGCAGTTTTTAAAAAAATAATATCAACTTTTTCAGAAGGATTTGCATTGGAGGTGGTGCATTTTTAGCTTTTCAGTAAATACTCCCATATAAAGAAATACATAATAGATATCGATACCTTCTGCTAAATCGAAAGGATCAAGCAAAAAATTTGCCAGGACGAAATTTGAAATAGTTTTTTTTTTTATTTTCTTTTAATCATTCACCAAATGGGTATGTAACTTTTGCCAAGGTTTTAAGAAACATTCTACATAATATAGCTCGTCAATTTCCGCATCATATGATAATACTAGGTGGTGACTTCAATTTCTCATATACTGACTAGACTAATTACATTCATGTTACTAGTGGCAGGAATAAAACATCATGTGAAATGTCTGATCATTATCTCACGTAGTTAGTTTCTCAAATAATACCGAGCCAGAATGATAACGAAACTACTTTAGATATTCTCGTTACAAATATGTGAGAGCTATTCAAGTGTATGTAAGTAGCTACATTGACATCTGACCATGTCTTCAAGGTGCATTCCACAGAACAAAAGTAATTTCCGTCCATAAACTGATTTTTTTTTTTTTTTTTTTTTTTTTTTTTTAATCGGAGGACGTCCTTCTGACTAGAATCTATGTTCCAACAATTTTTGCTGCACATTCCTTTTTTCTCCATTTTGAAGAAAGAACATCGGAGGAATCCTATAAATTATTGGCCCATATCTGTTTGCAGTAGTGTCCTAGAGTATAGAATGCTCTAATATTATTAAGTTTCTGTTCATAAACGAATTACTTATGCGGAACCAACACGGATTTCGGAAGAAAATATCATGTAAAACACAGTTTGCTACATTTTTGCATGAATAATGAGAGTTAAAAACGCTTGTTAACAAGCTGATGCAGTTTTTTGAATTTTCATATGGCTATCGAATTTGTAACACAAAACCGCCTTGTAGCGACGACATTGGCATATGGCACATTGAATCAGATTTGTGAATGCATACGAGATTGTCCAACAGTTCAGTGGCAGTGGTAGGGAAGCCTCTTCTATTATACATGTTATCAGGTGTTCTTCCAGGAAGTGTAATAAGACTTCTTTCCGTAAGTTGCTCTGACGATTGCTTAGTAATTTTGCGTGATATGTATGTTATTTTGGAATCGTTTTAATTACACTAAATTACAAAATGTGCTAGGTAATATGCACAGGGCCGCCGTAAGCGGGCATGCAAGGCGTGCACCGCACGCGGGCGGTATGTCGAAGGGGGCGGCAAATTGCGTGATCGACAGTCGCCGCCTCGCGATAGTTGCCACTCCATTGTCAGCGTGAAGAAATTTAAGTTTTAGCGATATATATATATATATATATTGATCAACTGCTGCTTCAGGCGGCCGACAATACTATGGGTGCCAATAATGGAGGCGGGAAATAATGTTAGAAGGGGCGGCAATCTCACAGTTTTTTGACCGGGTTTGGAAAATTCATAGATCCACTACTGGCTGTAGTTATACTGGGGGCGGCATAATCGGTATTGCACGCTAGCGTTAAAACATCTATCGGCGGGCCTGAATATGCATAAGTGAGAAAAATAATTAATTTGTTTCATTAGTACCTGGTACATAGTAAACAGTTCAGTTTTTGACATGGTTCACTCCCTTATTTGGCGGTATTAGCAATATGCGAAATGTAATGGGACCTAACCACAACATCCATTGTACGGTAAAACTATTTCTAGATTTCAATTCATAGGTCTTGTTTTCAATAATTGTAACGCTCTTACAAAGGAAAATGGGTAAAACAATTCTTGTGAATCTACATTTGGATTACTGTTGTGGAGTTTAGTATTTGTATGGCAAGGGGTTACTTGACGCTATACTCAAATTATAGAGAAAAGCCGCTTAATTCATGATTGCTTGCCACAGTCCTTACAAGAGCATCACGGAATTGAAACATAAATTGGTCAGGGATTGTCTGGCAGACAAATGAAGTAGGTTCCATTTGAATTTACCGGCGAACATGTGAATAACTTCTTTCATTCCTCCAGTAGTTTAGCCACAATAACACCAGAGACAATATTAGAGAAATAGCTGCCATACTGAGGTTTATATGTATTTTTTCCCCATAGTGTTTATTCAGGACTGGTATGCACAGAGTAATGATTAGTTTTGGTGCAAAGCACTTTCTGCCCTCCATAATATTTATAAATTGCATAGTGTGGATGCAGAATAGATGACATAGCACTCATTTTAGCATAAATGCCAACGTGATTCGTTTGAGAAGTGTGTCATAAATCAGTTGTATCGCCTTTCCAGGCAACATGCTCCACAACTGTTGCAACTGGTCCTTGACATGCTGGATATTTGCACTGGGAGCTGGTTTGACACATAATTTATCTGGGATAGATCCAGTGACCTTGGTGGTCACAGGAGTACCTAAACATCAGACAGATAGTTCACAGAGACACGGGCATTGCACTGTTGAAAAAATGGTGCAGCGGGACTGTCGCATGAGATGTTACGCGTGAGGTAGCAGAATATCTATGACATACCGTTGTGTAGTCACAGTTCCGTCAATCACTAACACATGTGACCTGAAGCTGATAATTCACCACAGTACGAGACCAGGAGTAACATCTCCGTGCTTCTCAAAAACATTGGAAGATTGGGTCCACTACCAGTGGTGGATCCAGGATTTTCGTTTGGAGGGGGCTTGACTCAGGGGAGGGTAGGCTTTATAGTCTCCTCGGATAATGCGTGCCGAAATAGGAGGGGGTCGACGACAGCAATCTCATGGCAACATTTAATTTCCTATTGTACCGTTAAAAGAAAAGTAGAGCAAAAAAAAAAAAAAAAACGAAAAAAGATCTTCAAAATTACATATCGAGGGAGGATCTAAATAGTTTTGTGGGGACTTCAGCCCCTTGACCCCCTCTGGATCCACCATTGACCACTAGCCAGGTCAGTCGCCGACGATGACCATCCGGGAAAGTGCAGAAATGTAATGTATTGCTGGACATAATGCAACATCGTTCATCAGCAGTCCATACCTTCCGGTCATAGCACCACTCCAAACGCAGGCATTTGTGTTATGGTGTTAACGACAGCCTACGCATCGGACGGCATTTCCATAATCTGGTTGCTGCCTGTCTCTGACCAATGGTGTAGGACGATACAGTATGGTACAGAGTGTATGCTATCCGTCTTGGATAGCAGGCGCAAATGTGAATCGGCTGCCATCTGCTTGATGCTCAATACGGCGATTCTCCCTTGTGGTGGTCAGACGAGGACGACCGTAACTTTTTCGACGATTATACCTGCCGCAATATTGGGCCACTGTCATATTTGAATTCCTCAAAAATCTGTATATGGTTCGATTCCAAATGACGGCCAAATGGAGATCCACAAAGAAGCCTCTTTCAAATTCTGTCAAGTGCTGATAATTCCATATTGCACGAGTACGTGGCATCTCCGTGTCCTTCACGGTCATCGCTTAATATCTGACGCTATTCATGCTCCTTATATACCAGACCTAGTGACAACATAAAACACTCATTTAAAAGTCCTCTGATGGTCATTCTATCTGTCACAGAGAACGACAACTTTAATTATTTATATACCCGCCGACGGTGTGCATGTGTGTGAAGTTACATTAACATCCAAAGATGTAATCTGGGTGCTTTCCGTCGATTCAAAACATTTTACATTCATAAATTTCTTTTGTGTTGGAAAACGAGGGAAGTAACTGGGGGACAAAACTGGTGAATAGGGTAAATGTTCCAAGAATTTGAATTTCACATCCCATCTTTCCCCATTGTCAAAGATTCTGGTTGGGCAGGCGTATCACCCATTTAAAAGATATTTTCTTTTGTTGTTCACGTCTTTTGGCATGAGTTTTTGCGAAACGATTTGTGTAATATTGGCCAGTTACTCTTTTATATTTTCCTTCAAGACAGCCAATACAAAGTATTCCCTTACATTCCATAAAACCATGTCCTTGAACTCTCTAGCAGATTCAATCGATTGCACCTCTTTTTAGTGCAAATCCACTGTCTTTCACCCTCTGCATTAAATAGTGTTTAGTTTCTGGAGTGCAGTGGTTGACTCACGTTTCATCCGTAGTAACAAATCTGAACACAAAATTGATGATAAAACTATTAAAATATTAGTGAGAAATTAATTTTCACATTTTTAATGGTCAGCGTTTAACAAATCCAGCGTCCATCTTTGCCCAAGACTTTCCTGTATTAAAGCTTCTTCATATAAACTAACACATGGTTTACTAATAGGACTATCACCTTAATTATTTTGTACTTCTTTAAATCTCGATAGTAAAAAACAACCATGTGTGCTTTCTCGATATTCTCATTAGCAATTAATGTTTTGATCGACCTTCACGTCGTTTATCTTCAAGAGATGTACAACCACGTTTAAGGTCAGCCACTGATTATTTTACTATTCAAAATAAATGGACAGACGCTTTACAAATCTTTAATGACATTAGATGAGTTTGGGAAAACCCTGAACCATTTAAATTGAAGAATTTTGCTACATCATGATAATCCAGTATATCCATATCAATAAAAAACACATAATACATTTACTTTTATCAATTAAAACAAGATCTTTTCACAAATCATATTAATACTGGATTTTTTGTTATTTTGAAACTTGTATATATATCACCTAAAAATTTTAAGCCCATAGCAATATGTAATTCATCGTCAGTTTCTAGAATATCAAAGCAGCCACATAAACCAATGGTCTTCCATAGAGCACTATTCTTACTTCATCAGATCTTAATATCGTCACTAGAAAATGACCTATAAACAACTACCGTGTGACCTTCACATATATTACTTGCTATAGCTGGTCAACATAAAACATTTGAAGCTGTTGAGGATAGTATCACAAACACTATCAGATTTCTTGGAACTTACTGTAAGCAGAATTATCTCTAGCCAAACTGAAATAAACTGAAGTCTGCACATTTTACCTAACTAATAAATGCCATGGTCCATAAGGAACTCTCTCAACAGACTTCTATTCAAAATTGACCATTGCAGAAATATTCTTGTTTGATGGGGATGCTAGGGATAGCCACCAGATATCACTTGTCCCTGTTGCGTGGCCCAGAACTATAACATGTTTACTTTTATATTATTATTAATATTATTATTATTAATAATAAAATTTAGTATTTGAAGCTGGTTTTGATACTAAAACTGGAAAAATATAGTATTAAATGCCATTCAATGCCAGAGTAAGAAAGTCTAACACATTAAAGTGATTCTTATAAAGGTTCTGTTTAACCAACTGACATATGACAGGATGCTTTCTATGTGATGTGAAAGGACAGATGTAACGATCACTTTAACGTTAAATACGCCCAAGCATCTAACTGCTAGCGACAACCAATAGAGTTAACATCAAAACGTCCAGTATAGCAAAGCAACTCCCACAGCTACAATTAGCCTTTCATCAAAGCAAACAAACAATGTATTTCTACGTTATGAAACAAATTAAATAATCAATGTAAAAAGCTCACGGACAAATAATAATCAGGATACATTATAATAAACTTGTGATAATAGCACCACATTGAGTTTAATTTATGATATCAACCAGGTCGCCATTTTGGTTCGTAGATACCATTTACAAATTGTACAAATCATACTATTAGAATTGTTATACTATATTACAATGAACACATATTGTTACAAACAAATTATGTCTTTTGTACTTTTGTCCAATAGCTCAGTGGAGGTATTTATTGATATGTTCGAGCACTGACATCCTATCTCAAGTCGCTTATAGGTCATTAATAAGTTTTGATAAAGTACACGACCTTTATCTTCGACGGTTAGCACATTACCATTGAAGATGTGCGACGACAGCTGCGTTGTCCGGAGATGGCTTGCAGGTGGTGAGATACTCTCTCGCAGTCGGGAACCGAACGCTCTTGCCTGCCAGATTGTACTCAGCGTCGGCTAATGTCAGGAACAGCGTCCAGGATAGCGATCAGAACCAGAGTACACCCTAGCCAAATGACGTAGTGCCCTGCCTATTACTGTGACTGGATGCTCCACTCTGCTGGGCATTGCCCTATGTGTCGCAACATTGCAGTGGCTGCAGCTGTTTATCTTTGTTGTCGCATCTGATCTGCCTCCTGGTAACGTTGTATGAAATCATAAATGTATTCCCATAATTCATTTTTTTTAAAAACCACACAAATAGTTCACTGTACGCTTCGGCAGTAATACTTTAAATAAATCATTTAACTTTTATTCCTAAAGCAGACAAGATGTGAAACCGATTTGTGTGAAAAACCAAGTTTAGCTTAGACATTTTATGTGCTCCTTCGTCTGGAAAGGTGTGCTGTGTGTTAGTGAAATAAGCTGTTTTCCCCTGTGATTGTCTTTTTATTAATCTCTCGATCTCTGCAGGAAAAAAAAACAAACTTTATGATATGTTGCAAGGCTACAAATGCTTTATGTTGGGCTAAATTTTGAATACTGATTGAGCCCACAGTCACTTTCTTAGAAACACAAATAAGTTCATTAAACAGAAAAAAAAGGTTCTTATGCCGCGGTCGCCAGGTTTAGGTAAATTCCTCTCACCATAAGTCGTCACTTTAAGAAAAGTGTTCTCTTCCGAATCACAAATTTTAGTCATCACACGCTTATATAAATCACTTCACTACTTTACTTGAGTCTGCCACAATTTCCAATCTGTTAGACCGAAATGTGCCTCCGCGCTAACAATCTCGTCCGGCGGTCAGAGACAGACTGACTTACTATTACTCAAAGATATTACCTCGTTAACAAGCGTCGTCTGCCGCAGACACCTGGCGCAGACGCTTGTTATGTTACAACTGTTCACAAATACCAAATCATATACCAAGCGTGGTTGGTGAGCACTAACTGTCTGGACTCGCATTCTGGAGGACGCGGTTTCGAATCCCAGTCTCGCCATCGCACTTTTGGTTTCCATGGTTTCCCCATATCGCTCCAGGTAAATGCTGTTTATATTTGCTATCGCAACTGCCCGTTCCGTGCCCCATGTTCTTTCCCTGCTCTAATGACCTCTAAGTCGACAATGTGTTAAACTATAAGCAAAAATTTAAAGGGCCAAATCATAATCTCTTGTAGTTTATATTACCTTATGTCGCTGTTTTGGATTACTGAGTCTATGTAGTGTACACTAAACTCTAAGTCTGTTTTTTGGTTACAGGTGAAGGATGATATGGAAGTAGTGGACTTCCCAACGTATCCGGAGGTACCTATATGGAAAGGAACAGCATTTCCATGAAGACGAGCTTGCGTATTATAACATACACTAGTGTAAGCCCGTGACAGTTTTTTGCGTCTTGTCAATGACGTGATGTGTCTAAATACGAACCTGGCCTGTAATTCACTCTAAGGGTGAATAAAATAAAATTGTTGAACTTTAAGAACTCAGACGTATTAACATATGTATTATACACGATCGCTCTGTCGTATAATTGTTTCAATGGTCGTGGTTGGTAGACTCGAACTTTTCTGGCAATTAATTTCATAACAGTTGCTTAGTATTAAACTATGGACATAACCTTGAATTTCTTCCATTGGTATCTATGGTCGCTATTAATTTGCGAGTGAAAGCTGGTGCGAGTCATCACCATTCTATGGGCAATAGTTATCGATGTGAGAAGTGAGTGATCTTAGGAAATTATATAGAAGATTCACGAGACTTTCCTAGGGATCTCTACTTTATTTGAAACTTGTACTTTTCCGTCCTACTCATAATTTATATTATTTATTCTTTTTTGCCTTCATTTATTGCATATTGCCCTTATTATCAACAGGTATAAGATACATATATATTAAACGTTAATGACGAAGAATGAAGACCCATATTATATTTGTATATACGTATTTACAATAAGTAAATATTTTCATCCCTCTGTTTAATTTACTACCTTGTCTTCCTTCAACTAATTGCAAGCGATTCAATTGAAACCATATTTTAAAACTTCTTATTAACAGATTTTACATTTATCATACTCTAAAAGTCATACACTTTTTTTAATCGTTCTATAATAATCAACGGGGTCTGACATCGATGCTATTTTCGTATTTTTTAAAAACACGAAAATCTCTTCTCATTCTTTGCTGCTGGTTACTCTCAGCTCCCATTACTCTTAGCTGCCTTTTTCTTAAAAACAAACTGTCTTAATTTTTTATACCTTTCTCTTCCATTAAAACAATACCGTTATCATTTATTTGATCTGATTCCTATTGTAGTAGGATCGTTATAGTATGAATTGTAGTTACTCATTTTACATTAATTCACGCAGCGCTTTTTGATTACTGACAAAACTAACTATACTTCCTGCAAATTTGAAGTGCGAAAATAAAGCGCACAGTGTTGTTGCTCTAGAGCAGGGTTTCTCAAAGTGGGGCACGCAAACCCCTGGGGGGCTCGCAACAAGATTTACGTTATGGCGGCCGACTGGGTATCTCGATAGTGTAACACACAACATAGTGAATTCAGAGTGAAAATGAGCAATATTTCTCCTAAAATCGACTCCATTTGCGACAGGAAACGAGACCATCAATTCAATTAATTAATAACGTATTGACTTTATAACTTTTTGTAATAAACATTAGTTATTTTGTCAAAATTAAAATGCCAGATTTTTAAAGGGTGTTAAAGTTTGGGAAATGTCATAGGTGCACGCGGAGCTATGAGTTTGAGAAACCTTGCTTTAGAGGATCCTTTAACGGGTTCTTCAGTTTCATTAGCAGGAGGCATAGATTATTGGCTTACACGTCTAGCACGACATTTTGTTTCTGGAGCATGAAAGAATGAAATTACACAATAGATGGAACTGATGGTGTTATTTTTCAGATTAAATCTTTTGTGGTATGTGTGTGATTTCTCTCCCCTTTGACAGGCCGCTCTGCATTATTCCGATGTATTTTAAATATATGTAGATTATGTGTGGTACATCGTTCAACTAAAATAATACCGTGGAAATGAAATCCCTGCATGTTATCGTCGCTGTTCTATATCTGATACATAGTAAATACTTTGTTTTGTGTTTTGATGAGATGGAAGGTTTGGATCCACGCCATTGCTTGAGAAAAAAATTAACTGATGCATTAATCAAATACTACAATGACATGTGTGAATGATTATATAGAATGTTGAACAACAAAAAGTTAATGAGCTTTTCTCTTTCAAAAATTTGCATCTTCTAGTAATCGAAGTCTTGAAACTTTGAAATTAATGAATGTTTATCGTCATAGTATGATTGTCTAAGTTATTAGTTACAATATAATTTCTATTTTCTATTTACAAATTCCAAATCTCTGTAACATCGTCTGGGTCAATCACTGATCACAATGAGTTATGCTAATTGTTATTCACAGTTGGAGAGTTATCGATCATTAGAGTATACACAACCTGGGCGGTGAAGTTACCTGATTTTGGTATAGCATTCATTTAGTCTGGTTGGTCTTTCATTTCTTGATGAGAATAATCCAACTTTTAACATGCTCACATAATCTACGAGCATCTATGACTAGCTTCATAGTGTTATTGTTAATATAAGTTGTGAAGGAAATTATTCGCTATTTTGCAATAATATTTGAAAGATTTAATAGTGCATGTTGAAACGTGAAACCATATTATGACTGCCGGTTTGTCGTATATTCGAATTTAACAATAGTTTATTGACAACCTAAGCCTTATTTTTATAACTGTAATGTAGTTAGCAACATAATATTGCTTCATGCTTTAACCATAACCTTGTCCTGCAAATTTACATGTTATATAAATAATATGTCTTTTGTGTATATAACAGCATGGCCTGTGAAGTAAATTTATTTTACAGCATATGGTACAATTTTATATTTTTAGTTTCAAGAAATGTTTCAGTAGTACTTTATTTTCTGTTGTTAGCAATTTCCGTGTGTGCAGAGTATGGTGTTAAAATGAAACTTTGAGAAAGTTACCGCCAGTGTTGGCAAATGAAAACTGTTGTTAAATAAACTGGAAAGATAAATATTTTGTATTGCTTAATTAAATAATTTCAGTGGTTCTTACAAAAATTTAATGAATCGGTGAGTTGGAAGGGGTGTTTTAATAAAGGATTCGCTATTAAGATTAGATATGTAGATAATTGATAAATGCATATGAGACAAATATGAGTTAGTAAATATGAATTACTATTCTTTGCAACAGCGTGTCTTTACTGCCAAACATTGATATCAAAGTAGTGAAAGTTTGGTTGATTTTATTTCCCTTTCCATTTTTCAAATTACCAAAAACCTGTGCGTTATGCGTATTTTCCAATTTTAATTTCCTATATAAAAATGTTATAGAATCATATATTCCTATTTAAAAAGTTTTTTTTCTAGAACTGTGTTATGAATCTATATTCTTAAAACATGGACTCATAGTATATTGGTAAATAATGACGATTCAGTTTTAATAAATACTATACAAGGTGTGCCAGATATTATTTTCTATAGTTTCTATCCATATCAAGGCATTAATTCAGAGTCTAGCCGATTTCAGGAAACGACATTCTTTTGAACTAGTCACCTGTGCAAACGTCAACGGTAACTCATTACTTTAAGTTCGTCGTTGAGTGGCAAGGAACAGCTGGTACTGGCATAGTACCAATTCAGTGCAGCAGGTTTGTAGTCCAACAGATAGCGGCCCTACCATATGACCCAGCGTGCTTGGCTGAGCGGTATTATGACCTCCGCTCTCTAGAAATACTCTATATATGCCGCAGCCATTTACCGCTATGTTCAGTCAGATTCAATTGTCTCCCTGGTGTCCAGTATTTGGAGAAATTTCTGCCTGGATAGTGGCGCTTTTGTTTTGGTGGTATATGGACTGTTTTGAATCCAAGCTAAAGAAAAACGCTAATGTCAGCAGTAACGAAATGAGGCAAAAATTTAAAGCACAGGTAAGTCCTGTGTCTTGTGAACCTGATCTGTTATAATTCAATAAAGACAAATTCCTGAATTTTTTGGAGTTTGGAAAAGGAAAATATATACAGTAACCGACGTGCAGAGACGGTTCTACAAATTTTCTGAGCTGGAGCAAAAACTTGAGATTGCCGCCCCTTCAGACATGAATTTGCCACCTGAGGTAGTACAGAGATATTATTAGATTTTACAGCCCCGTGAACTTTGCCACTAGGGCCCCCTCAAACATCATTTTTCCGGCCTCCATAAGTTGCCTCCTGGGGCCAGTGAACCGGTTTGACTCCCCTTAGATCCAGCACTGCCGACGTGTAGTTAAGAAAACATTCCTTCATTTCCTACATGTAGTCAGAGGTGGCTCTAGCAAGTTTTTCAGGTGGTGCGAGATCTCATTGTGGCACCCCAAATGTGCAGTTGCTTATTCGTGGTAAAGGTGTCCCTATAGACAGAATGAACATAACACATTTGTTACATCCTACTAATGTAATAAATGTAAATCTTTGTATGCTTTGATGTTTTTATTGTTTCACGTGGAAACTGCATAACGGCTTAGGATTTAATTTGGATTATTGTATTGGCTATCTACTTTTATCGCGATCAAAAACGTAGTTCCCATGGGATTCAAATACGAATAAGTGTATGAATGCGTTATGAATTCCATTTGATCAAAGCCGCTGGCAGAAGATAGTCGTTATACATTAATAACTCAAACCTCAGAAAGATTAGCATAGGATAACAGCGATATGAACAAGAAACAACAGTAAAAAGGAAAGTTTTATTTGAGCTGCTATCGCGTACACACTACACAATGTTCATATCACGTATATGTCAAATTCACATAGTTTTTTATTATTTTTTTTAAACAAACAAATGAGGAAATAAAATCATAACTAAAAGCCCTAGATTGCCATCTTCCTCACTTTTGTCCTTGGGCAATATTATTTTCTATAGATACACTTTCAAGATTTGACAGTCTATCTGTGTTTACCGTAAATAGTTTTGATAAGTTTTAATTTACTGAAACTTCAGTTTCCTTTAGCGACAGTTACAGGTATGGTTGACAAAATTCGAAGTGCTGTTCAAAATCGGAAATATATCCTGCCAATCATTTTGTTTCATAAGTTGAACTTCTATTAAATCTGTTGATTCGATCCCCATCAACAGTAGTTTCACTTAGAACGTCCCTCAATCAATTCACAACCAAATATGTCACATTTTTCTCCAACAGTTAAACTTATTTGTAAATCAGCACAGAATTATTCCCAATTCTGATTTTGTAGGAATTGTTTTGATAATGTGTATGAACGACACTGTATAATTAAATTTGTATTGTTGTGTAAATTGGGTGACCAACGCATTCTCAATTGTATCGATCATGTGACATAACATGTTCATTGCAAACAATTCTTCTGGATCTGTTGCTGTCTCATCTATGGCCTCATACAAAAAAAAATCTCTACTTTGTTCGGTATCTGACTGGATTAGTAATAGTATGTGTTCCAGTCTTAGAAGCAATTTCTCTAGCTGTTATCAGAGCAGACGAATAACCCTGGTGCTCTTTCTCAAATTCCGAGATGTTTTCCAGCAATTGTGAAGCGTTTTATAAATCCACTTTCAGTCTGCATAGCCTTGCTTAGAACAGTTACTTGAAACATTGTATTATACCAAGTCACCATTGTAACTATGAACTCAAATTGCTACATGATCTGGCCAGGGACAAGGTCTCTGTTGCTGTAATTGAATAATTCATTTCTAGAAGGTCGTCTCGAACCGAAGAATAGTGATAAGGAAATACAAAATACAGCGAAGCTAGAAACTCATTTCTCAAAACAAGTTTGGATACCATTTCCATTGCTTTTTTGATCGAGAGAGTAAAATACATATTTTTAAAAGAAATCTGGACAAGGAAACCGATTTAACTTATGTTTTGGTGGCACCTGCTATTACCAAATTTAATGAAAGCTACACATATTAAAAAATGATCAAAGATATTGGTTCAGAATTCTGCTTTGGACACTTGTTTCTTCCTGTCATACTGGATAAATTGTCATATCTTTGGCCTCGAAAATCGTTCATACCCAAATCGAACTTTTGAAAAGTATCTTCGATACATAGGCCAGTGAGTCCAGCTCCCGGAGAGTCACTTTCCGGCTTGTAAAAGCAACGAAACGCTCACGCCCTTGGGCTTCGTCTTTATTAGTGTAAATAAAAACAATATAAAAGATAATTGTTCGACGCGACTGAAATCAGGAGGTCAATTCAGTGTGGTGGAAAAGTATTTAGATGAATTTTTATTACGAACATCTTTCGTTTTGAATACGTTTGCCAAAATAATAGACATTAGTCTCCTTATTAGCTATACGGCGGAAATGCTCCATCATCACAGGGTTATATTTTCCTAGCAGTTGCAACATACCCAGGACGTTACTATCATTAGAAGTATTTAGTGTTTCAGATCCAAAGCTTCCTCTGAACAAGAAAATATTGCATGTAAAACAAATACATCCATTCGAGGATTGCAAATTGAATCAACGCTTCAATCCCGCTGAACATGATGCAGTGGTGATTTGAGGAATTTTCGTGAGTTATGAGACGCTCTGATAAGTAACTCCAGTCATCTAATCATTCTTTTCCCAAACAAGAGTGAGATTTTCTGTTGAATAAACAACAGAAAGAACAATATACTTTATCTACAGATTTGAAGTAAATAAGCCATCTTCTGTTATAAGTTTCTCCATTTGGCATTGCTCTTTGAAATGCGTATTTGAAAAATGACATAGATGATTTTTTTCTTGGATTTTTCCGTTGCCGGAATAATAATTTCATCTTCCGGCTGCAGAGTCAAAGAGCGACAATTTTCAAATATCGTCATAAATTGTACTTTGAAAAGGCGACGGTGGTGGTATATCAAGTATACCCCATCATATATATTATTTGTATAAGGTGTTTTCTTGTCACATGCCATTATCTCCCTTCATACTTAACCGAAATCAATGAATAAGGTGTCATTTTAAAGTTTATGGTCTTCATTTTGGTCACATCATATTATAAGAAAGGAATTTTTCGGAATTTGACCCTTAAAGGGCAGAAAGTCAATATTTCTAAAATCCAATTTCTTTTGTGTTACGAATCATTTATCTCCCTGGATACCTATTTGAAATCGTCTATTAAAGTATGATTTTTAAGATTAAGATCTCCGCTTTGGTGACATCATATATTAAGACAGGAATTTTTTGGAATTCGACCCTTAAAAAGCTAAAGTATCAATATTTCTGCAGTGTCAGGAGCCATTTATCTCCCTTTATATCCATTCAATATAGATAAATGAGGTATCATTTTAAAGACTAAGGTCTCCGTCGTGACCCTTATAGGGCAAAATTACCATTATTTCCATAATGTATAATTTTCGTCAGGAGCTATTTATCTCCCTTGATATCTAACCGAAATTGAGAAATGAGGTATTATTTTAGTAACTAAAGTCTCCACTTTGGTTTAACCATATTTAAAAAAAAAAAAAGAATTTATCGGAATTCAACCACTAAAGGGCAAAATAATTAATATTTTTACAATGCATTTTTGTGTCACGAGCCATTTATTTCAATTAATATCTAACCGAAATACGTAAATGGGGTATCATTCTAAAGATTAAGGTCTCCGCAAATCATATTTTAAGAAAGGGATTTTTCTGAATTCAACCACTAAAGGGCAAAAATATCAGTATTACTAACATGCGCTTTTGTGCCTCGAGCCATTTATCTCCCTGGATATCTAACCGAAACCGATAAATGAATCAGCATTATGAAGAATAATGTCTCAGCTTTGGTGACATCATATATTACAACGTATTTTTGTTTCACGAGCCATTTATCTCCATTAATATCTAACCGAAATAGATAAATGAGGTATCATTCTAAAGACTAAGGTGTCCTCTGTGGTCACATCATTTTTTAAGAATGGATTTTTTACATTTATTCCTTAATGGGAAAAAATATCAGTATTTCTAAAATGCGATTTTTGATTCTTGAGTCATTTATCTACCTCGATACTTAAATAAAATTGATAAACGAGGTATTATTTTAAATACTAAGATATTCGGTTTAGTCAAGCCATATTTTAAGAATGGAATTTATCAAAATTGAACTCTTAAAGCGCAAAAATATCAATATTTCTACAATGCAATTTTCTGTCACCATCCATTTATCTCTCTTGACACTTAACCGAAATCGATAAATGAGGTATCATTTTAAAGATTAAAGTATCCGTTTTGTTCATTTCATATATTTTAAGAAAGAATTTTCTCCAATGTAAACCCTTAAGGGGCAAAAATATCATCATTTCAAAAACTTTTTTCTACCTAACTTGATGCCGAAATCCATAAATGAGGTATCATTTAAAAGACCAAGGTGTCCGTTTTGGTCACACCATGTTTTATAAAAGAAATTTCTTGGAATTTGCCCCTTAAAAGGCAAAAAAATCAATACTATTTCTACATTTTTTTTTTTTTTTTTTTTTTTTTTTTTTTTTTTTTTTTTTTTTAACGAGCCATCTATCTCCTTCTGTACATAACCACAATCGATTAATGAGATATCGTTTCGAAGATCGCGCTTATGAGACAGTTCAGAGGCAAGTCCCTATATTGCAGTAGCATACATCACAGAAATGTCAATAAATTGTTTTTTTACACAATGAGTAATATTTTTCTGTTAGGGAAACTTTTTATTATTATTATTATTATTTGCTTTAGAATTCCAATGTAAACATTTTATACGCACAGCAACACATATCACAGAGATGTTGATATGCTGTGTGCATTTTGTTCAAGTTCGTTGTATTCTGTTAAGGGCAGTGACAGTTTGTCGTAGATGAAGCGTGTTTCTAAGTTTCTAACTGTTTGGTAATATGTTGTAAGTGTTTTGATACGTACCTATTCCACTAAACAAATAAATATTTGGTATAAAAGTGCGGTTCTATTTGTCATTTTATTACAAGCATTCAACCTCATTATTCATCGTATTTTACTAGCGAAATTTTCGAACTGGTCGTCTAGTTCTGTAATAATTTGAACTGTAGACGACGTTTAAGCCATAGCTAAATTGTTGTTCTTTATTATCATGGACCTCGTCTCATGAATTTTTATTAAATAAATTTCTTCCGACGCGTGCTGAACTAGTTCTGGTGACGACGATTCAGATGACTTCTCATCTCTAAAAAATGTTGCAAGCAATTTTTAAGCCTTCTCAGTTGCGCCTTGGTATTGTTTTCTTTTTGAGTACTGTAAAAGAAACATTATTCTTTGTAAATATTTACGGTACGAACGTTAACTGCAATCACATTAGGTATAATATGGTAGAAATAGATAAGTAGGTTGAATCTCTCCCCATGAACATGCACACCCATGCGAATGAACTGTAGCTCAAAAGGAAGGAAACAGGTGCGGAGGCGCGGCACCGGAGAGGGTTAGTTATGGGACGAGTTGTGAATTTCTTCATTTGAGTAACTCGAAGTTACGCGATTCTATGACGACATACGACTATGCATCAAGCTGAAGCTCTTACGCTTATAAACTCTTCTGGATGAACACTGTCTTAAAATAATATGTGGATTATTGTAGAATTTATTTTTCATTTTTCGCGCACAGGATCTATCGCTGCAGTTTCCGGCGTCCCCCATATGATGGCGCCCGGTGCGGCCGCACCGCTCGCACCGCCCTAGGGTCGCCCCTGCATGTAGTTACCAGCAGCTGCAGATATCAAGTTACGCTTTGGTTCGTCATCCACGCATCTGAGAAGAAGAAGGGCAGATAAACATAGAAACACTCGAAAATAATAAAAGTCCGTTATCTGTTAATACTGCAAGATTGTAGATTATTTTCACAAAAGTTTGCATTTTAATACCCTTCTGGGGATGATTATAAGAATTTCTGTCGCATGTAAGAAGGAAGGGTGATAGTGCAAATGCTCTCGCAATATTATGATGCACGATAAAAATTAACTAACAGTTAGAAACTCTAAAATCAAATTAAGCTTTATATTTTATTTTTTTTTATTTTTATATTTTTTTCTAGAGGAAATAATACTGCCGTCCTGGTGGATACATCGAATGATAGCTCACTTACTTTTATAATAAATCATTAGAAGAGGAACAAGTAACAACCTCTTGCAAAAGTTGCTCAGATGACACCACTTCAGCAACGGAAAAGTAACATCATTCCTCCATGAAATCTGCGTGTAAATGTCTTAATGTGGTGAAAAAATATGAAGTAAAATAAATTTCTTATTCTGAAAGATAATTGGTAACATATACTATGTAAATTCCGATGATAATTCCGATGATAATGACAAATGTTCGGCTGTATACAGCTATATAAAGTAACATATTTAAATGCAAGCGCTTGTTGTATTAACAAAGTTATGATATTAAGGAATTCCATAACTGGCTATATATTTTGTGTATCATGAAACGTCAATGTTATTGCATCATGGTGTAATGAATCACTACTTAAATTCACAAATAGTAAATATCCACGAATATGACGATCAAAAGAAGCCAGCAGACGGAGGATGTAAAGTGTATTGTTTCGTTTCTTGAAGAAGATTTTTCCGAGAAGAGTTTGGGTATAGGTGGAAGATAGATGGTTTATTTATTGTGATCAACACGCAACAGCACCATTGTAGCTCTCACTAGTATCAGTCTCAGTGGCTGCTACCACTGTCGTTGTGTTCTTTATTTATTTTAGAGGCACTCTCAACCACTGTAGACAAGTGACTTGTGACCAAGCCTCAATTCGTGATATTCGATAGCGTTATTTCTTCCTTCCTCCCGTTTTGTGAGTTACTGAAAACATTGTTCAGCTACCTGCGAAGCGCGTGTCTGATGGGAACTGCGGTAGGAGAGATTACAATAGGTTAGAAAATTATTCACTGCATTTCCAGTTTAAGCAGATAATCACTGAGTTTCAGGAACTGACGTAAATGAAATGATCCTACTGTTTGATTCACGTCCAGTTGTTTACCACATTCAACTACTGACATTATCCATTAATTTTTTGTGAACTACGTCAGCTTAGCAGCAAAGTGTGTTAATAATTCAACAGAGAATTCAGACTCGATTTCAGACACAAGGGCGTGGGAAGATTTTCTTTTTTAGGTAAGGGTGTCAGGGATTGGAATGAGTTACCAAGAGCAATGATTAATAACTTACCGAAAACATTAAAATTGGTAGAGGCCTAATGTAGGTGGGTGCAGGATAGGGGAAATCCGGTGTGTAGGGAAATTGCCACCGGAGCGTGTGCTCCATTGCAATTAAATTAAATTAAATAATGCAAGGATGATCACAATAGCAATAGTAAACCAAATTAGTGAATTACTGCCAATTCGGTCGCACAATGTTAACTGCATCGATACTGGTATTTGATTTTCTTAGAAAGCAGAGAGAGAGGAGATCGTATGAACTGACAAATGGTGCATAATGATATTACAATTGACCAATGTATCGCTTGGATGGAGTCTATGAGTCTAAGATAATATAACTTTTATTCCAATCTTCATCCCAACAGAGTTATAACTTCATAACTTCACCTCGTCATTTATTTTACCATTATTTTTGATCTGTTCTCTCAAAATGCAGGGTTTTAAATTATATTTATATTTGGTGAATTATGTTAGGGTTTACCTGATTGTTGTCTGTATTGATCATTAAGAAAACGTCGTCAAGCTTCTACATGCAGGATTGACTTGTCTTCTGCAATTAATTACATGTCAGTTTGATTGGACGCTTCTTATGCATCACACCTATCTTCTTCTTCTTCGATTATTCCCTTTAAAGAGAGCGACTGAACTTGAGTAGTCATGATGTTTTTTTCTTCTTCCTTTCTTCCCAAATTCTCATCATACGCTCGCTGTGTTCTCTCTTGCGCTCTTCTGACCATTTGTTTCCTGTTCTTTTTTTGGTTTGTGTTTGTTTAAGTGTATGTTTCTTTATGATGTTCCTAAACTGTTCTCGGTTGTTCATGTTGTCTTGTGTGATCCCCAATTCTTTAAGGTCCTCTTCTGTTTCGGATATCCATTTTATCTTGTTTTTACTGGTGTTTACTATCTCGAAGATTTGCCTTGTGAGCCTGTTCTTGTTCATCCTGCTAGTATGTCCATAAAATTTCATCCTTCTTTTTGCAGTGAATATACTTTTGTACAGCAGTCGTTCCCTATTAGTGGTATATGTAACACCTGGGGTATAGGGGGTTGCTTCAAAGAGTACGCACGGTTATCCCTTTTATAAGATAAGCAATAAGATAATTGGAAGAGAAAAAAATTACACCAACATTACTATTAGCAAAATATATTTTAAGACGGACTGCATATGTGAAATACAATACTGTATTGCTGTGGTTGAGGGAAGCATTCTACTGGGATGAGCATATTTATTTATCTAATATTTCAGCTATAAGAGCTATGCTAGGTTGAGTTCATTGGTGAAGTGGTAATCGGGGAAAACCAAGTGGAAACGAATGTTGTAGAGGAAAGTTGTAAGATAAATCAAGATGGTGGTTGGTTTTTTTTTTTTTTTTTAAAAAAAACTGTGTAGGTATATTCTAAATGATAGTTTTCATATTAATAAAATGGAGTACAAATGTTTACACCGATTTTTAATATTTTTTATTATCCTTATAGACTATAAAGCAGTGGTTACAAAATCATTCCACGTTAGTAGGTAGTATCTCCTCCTGGAAATGGATCATCCGAGGCCACTTGAGGTTTAAGTGGTTCTTACTTGTCGCGATACTGTAGTTGGCCGATACCCCGCCATATTGTGATTGTTGTTGTTTGGTGATAAATGGTCGTAGATCGGCTCCAACTCCTCGTAGAGGTGGCTTTGACCATCATTTACATAAATGTACTCTGCAGATGGCACACGAGGTATAGCCGGCAAAGGAGAACCACGCCACGATCTGTAAAATACATTTCATGACCATAATAATTAAAAGCAAAAATGTAAATCAAGCATGATATTTATAGTTTACTTTCGTAAATTTTATCTTATGTGTTAAAATTGTTATGTTAAAATTGCTTCAACCAGCTTCTATCAAAATATAATGAAAATTCTAAATGAGAACCTCAGCAGTGTGGTTTTCAAATCTTGTATAGACGAGCAGTGTTGGTAATGTTAACATAAGTGATATCCATATTTTGCGCAATGGAACAAACTGTCTAGGTAAAGCATTGAGTCTTATATGAAACAAGGTTTGTATGGTATGGTGCACAAAATTTTCAGTTCCTGTGGCTGTATCGCATCCCTCTCTGCCGGGGAAGCACCTGCGTTTGTCGAGAGCGATGGACCGGCGAACATCGTTGCCACTGCTGGGTCGCTCCTCTAACGTACGCTGCAACCTCTTATTACAGCTCCCTGTTATGTGACTTTCATTAACGGCCAATTCATATCTCAACTACACACAGTAGTCAAGTATAGAAACTGTTATGGTCAAGCAATGTCTAAGATAATTAATATGGCTCCTGGCGAGGAACTGTACTTAATAATGCTTAGTGTGCCAAAGCTAATGATGCGTAGCCCAAGAGCCATGTAAGGCGCTGTCGTCAGACATCGCCACCTACAAACCAAGCGCAAAAACCAAGTTTCCATAACGGATCATTCTCAGAGGTGCCCGAGGAATATACAGTCAGACCAGACGGGCAGCGGTTCAGTTATTCAGTAAGGCATACTGATGAACTAGCAGCAGCAGTAACCATTTACTGCCTGTTTGTATAAATTATTGTCTTTATTAGAAGTTGTTGTCTTTCGACAATTCCTCCGAATCGATTTGGGCGGTCATAGCCTCACTTTCGGTTAGTCTTTTTGGTGATAAGTGATTTCTTATAATTTATTTTTCTTTACATTAAACCGGTGCTGTTATTTACTTCGTTGACGGTGTGAAGATTATATTGAGTAGCCGAATTAGCAAATCGATATGTGAACTGTGATTTCCTTTGCAACTTCACTTGATTGTTGGTAAGTACGAATCTTACGTCAAGTTTGGGGGGGGGGGGGCTAATACTGATTGGTGGTACCCTGCAGGTTTCTTCATACATCGTCGTCTTCTGGGTGAGCAGCTCTATGTGCGTTGTCACTTTCCTCTACCTTCGTAGCTGGACTCTAGAGGTTGGACAAGAGGTCAACATGAATGACTGGGTCGGCCTTAGCGGCCGAATGTGGCGACCACGTCGAGTGCTAGCTTGGTCACATAAACTATTGTCTTGCATTCTGTACAACCAACTTAAAAACCTGCATGGGGACTACCACTATTGCAGCACATTGCCTCCTGCCTGAGCCGTTAGCAGACAGCTGCAACATGACCGCCCCTGCAATTAACATACATCAGCGAGGCAGTGCATTTATAGGACCAATGCTAGATTTTCTGGCAGCAGTAGCACTGATAGTGTGAATGGGGGTGGGGGGGCTTCGTCTTGGTCAGTTACAGTAAAAAAAAAAAAAGAGGTTTGGTTTAGAATATGTGGCAGGTGCTGTTTGTAGGGTCTTGTCTACTACAGTGTAGTGAGAGGGGTAGGACGAAATTATATTGAGCCCTCCAACATCCGGCAAGCACAGCATTAAACAGCTTTGAAATGTGCTGCAGCCATATGAACAGGATGCCCCAGTTTCCAACACAGAGGGCAACAATAGGAAGTACTGGACCATCCTCAGTGGCTGTGACATCAACACTTGAAGGTCTTGGTAATGGTAATGGTAGTGGTTTTGGCAAAAGTGGAGAACCACGGTTCAATATTGAAGTGATTTCAGTTCCTTCTTCGGAGACTTAAAAGCTTATACCTGGGCTGTCCGAATCGTCACATACCTTGGACAGAAATTTTTACCACTTGCAGGCATTGGCTGACGTACAAGTAGGCTTAGTTTTGGTGCGTACTAAAACCATGGCTTCCTGTATGCTATCTGCAGGCTCTCTGACTACTTTCGAATTGGCACTGTTGTAGTGACAAATTCAGGCAAAAGTGTTAGCTGAACTAGCGAATTTGTGACGGGTAGTATGTTACAACAATCTTTTTGGTTTTCATGTAACGATATACAAATTGTAAAACTAGCGATTCTACTGCGCAGTATACTTCCCGAGCTTAGTAACCTAAAAACTAACGACCACTAGTATCAATTGCTACAAATATAGACAACACTCTGGTGATAAATAACTGGCATGGTGTAACACAACAGAAATAGTTTTTTAATTGAAGTACGATATAATGGTGATAGTTTATTTAAAAAATTGTATTTTTTTGTTTGGCCGTGGATGCCGTTGGAATAACGATGCCTCTTTAAAAAAAGGTTTGACTTACCATAGAGAAAAAAAGAAAGCGGGTATATGAGTTTATGAGTGGCTGATAAGAATATTGGTTTTTGGTTAAAAACAGCCTGCCATTCTCGGATACTTGATCTCTGAAATGTATTTCCTTGAGGAGATAAACAATAGGACGGAAATAAAGTTTGAAGCTGTTGAAAAAAGAAAATACTAGATTCTTTATTTGAAGACAGTAATGATTATACGACCAATAAATCTTGGTGACCGTGGAGGGCCTTGATTTTGTGAGTTTTCTTTAGTTTCATATTCTTTTAGATTTTTCTATTTGTTGGTATTAAGAAAAATATTAAAAAAAAAGAGAATTGTTTGCAACTCCTGCACGCATATAATAATCAGACATGGATTAAAAATAATTATGACACTACACACAAATTTAATACAGCGGTTACTGTACTGTGAGACTAATTGCAGTAGCTAGACCGAGAAATAAATTCGCACCTTCAGTAGTACAGGGTGGCGCAAAAAGAATGAATGAATTTCAAACTGTTATAATTGGCTTTATTTTGGTCACACAGAAAATGTACTCACATCAATATGTAATTTATCCAGTTTGTGAATTGCACTTAACTTAATTTCAGAGAGATGACGACCTTCTTCTCGTATACACATTAAAAGTCTTTCTTCGAAGTTATCCCTTGCTTTCTTCAAAGTGTCATGTGGAATAGAAGCGATTTTTTCACCTATTGCAACTTTCAGATCATTGAATGTCCGAGGTTTGTTGCAAAAAACTTTACTCCCCCATAAAAAGAAGTCTCAGGCGACATACCTGGTGAGCGTGATGGCCAGTGGACATCGTCGAAACGTGAGATCATGTGTTGTGGAAACATTTCACGAGCAACTGCTATGGAATCATTCGCCGTGTGGGCGGTGGCTCTATCCTGTTGGAACAACATCTCTGCCATGTTGATCCCTGAAGTATCAAGTTGTGGCCGCAAACAATTGCGTAGCATTGCAACAAAATATTCAGAATTCACTGTTACACAACACTACCCTCTTCAAAAAAAAATAAGGCCCAACGTTTCCCACTTTTGGAACTCCACACCAAACGGTCACTTTTGAACTGTGCAGTAGTGTTTGATGCAGTTCTTGTGGGTTGTCTGCTGCCCAATACGAACAGTTATGTTTGTTTACATAAAAGTCTAAATGGAAGTGAGCTTCATCTCTCATAAAAAATAAAACATCATCATTAGCAAGAACATCAAGCAAACAGTCTCCGTTGCTCATGACCACGTTCGTGAATCTTCTGCACGATCATAATTTTGCAATGATGAAACTGTAACTCATCCTTCAGGATGCGCTGCAGCGAGCGACGAGACAAACCCAGAGATGGAGCGGGCAGCCTAGTGGAGTGGCGAGGACTTTGAAGAACAGACGCTCTTACTGTGTCAACAGTTTCTGGGGTTCGCACCGTACGAGGACGATCAGACGACTTCTGATTCATGACGCATCCAGTTTTACGAAAAGAGTTAACCCAAGGAATTATTGTGTTGCGAACATGAACCAAACCATTTCGCGGAACATTGAACTGTGTTCGGAAAAGACATTGAACTGTGATTACAGATTCATTGCTTTTTTAAAACGTGTTCAACGGCGAAAACGCGATGCTGCAGGCACCACTTGCCATAGCTACTGAATCTGGTCGCTTTACCCTATAAAACAACAAATCCCCCACCCGTAAATTCCACTCCTACCACTTATATTACTCAAATCAAATCCATGTGTTCTTTTTGCTGATGATTTGTGCAATATTTTACGATCAGATTTTAAGTTATAATACTGCAGAAATAGCTAATGACCACAAGGTGATGCGGACGAACCTGGCTAGCGTGGACGCGCCCACGTACTGCTGTTTGCGACGTCGCCGGCGGACCAGCAGCACCAAGACGACGACCAGCAGCGAGGCCGCCGCAGTGGCCGCCACGCTGCCAGCCACGGCCGGCTGAAGCGCCGAGCACGGCCCCCGTGTCCTCCGAGGCAGTGTAGCACCGCGCACCTCTGAAACTCTCTCTTCTTTCACTCGAGACGTACTCTGCGGTATATCCATCTCTTTACTCGGTGTAGCGTAACTGATTTGTGACAACCTGCGACCGCTCACCACTGGAACGATGTCTTCCCCGATTGGAGGCATTCCTTCCTTTCTCTGCGAGATAGGTCTCGGAGTGCGCAGAAATTCCCGCGTTTCCTGTAAAAAATAATTTTTAACAACGTTCTTTTGAGGATTTTCTAATTACATTTAATTAAATTAGACATATTAAATAAAAGTAGAAGGAGTGATGTTTTGAGGGAGAAGAAAACTGAAACGGAAGATTATCTGGAAATCTTGGTTGGAGAAAATAGAAATATTGGTAAAGTAGATATCAAAGAAGTTATGCGCGACTAAAACATGTAAATACGTTGCGAAAACTTCTACACTTTGCAGGATACTTGATAGTATTAATTAACTTACAGCATATATATAAACTAATGTATTGAAAAAATAAGAATCTTGAGCATCTTAGCATAAGCAAGTTTTGACACTTGTTCTCTTTACTAACATACTGGACAAAGCATCAAAAATTAAAACGTATCACATAATCGGACCCAAATAAATTTTTGGCGGTGTCCGGAACTGGTACTGACCTATTGAAATTTATTTTAACTGCTTCGTTATTATGTCCTCTTCACGTTTTGCAATCACTTTTTTCGGAAAAGTCAACACTAATTAAATTAAAATGCTGACATATGAGAGCAACGCGTGGCTATTAGATGCCGCCGGCGCTGCGTAAGCGATGTCAATCTTTTGAAATATTGGTTAAATCCTTTGTTATAATATTTTCCTGCCATTTTAGCTTCACTCCGTTGTAAAACATTACACGAAATTAACACATAGAAAATATTTATGCGAGATGCAGTATAAGACTTGCCATCTTAGAATCGATACAAGCAATCAGAGATAAAAAAAATGCTCCATTTCTGTGATAGATGCCGCAAAACGAATTTTCCGTAAACTTTTTATCTAGGCCAAATTTCAACCTAACCACGACCACTATTTGAAATGAACCTGTTTAGGTTGATGTGAACCTAGAACCGATAATTTTTGTGTCATTCTTCCACTGCTGCTAACGTTTTCACGGTTGCAGAGCGTCTTGTGTTTCGGCATTTTTAATTTAAAACGTGGCGACTTTTCCGAAAAAGGAGAGGGCAAACGTGAAGAGGACATTGTTACGAAGCATTTAAAAGAAATTTTAACCGGTCAGTACAAGTGTCGGGCAGGTGGGGAATTTCCCCCTCCACCCAAATTTTATATTATACCTGATTTGACAGCGTGCAGAAGCGAGTAATGTTAGACCACGGGACGGCCTGCCCCTCGGCGTCGTGGCAGGTGGGTTGAGAACCAGTGTAGATTGCGCTCTTCATACAGTACTCCCGCAGTAGCTGCAGGGGACAGTCACAGCGCAGTGGGTTGCGGTCCAGCCTCAATGACCTCAGACTCTTCAGTCCCCAGAAGTGCTGTTAGATACGTAACAGTTAAAATCTTATAATAGTGGTTCCCAGCGTATTCAGTGCCGCTCAACGCTAGGCGCTTAACGGATCACAGGGTCCGTTTTGTCAGAGAAAAATTTGTGGAACGTTGAGTACCATCTACTGTGCTTCCGGAAAATACTAGCAAAGGTGCGCTGAATTGTATGATTAATACTAGAAAATCATCGCCCGCCTGTTTATACAAGTAATTACAAATGTCTTTTAAGCATGATCAGGCTGCATCAGAAGTCGGTATTAGTGTATTGTATACTAATTCCTAATATATTTGTGACTAGCAGACGAACGAATCACACGTGCTGCGCGTCACAAGGACCACCACAGTATGTGTGTTTATGTTCCATGTCGATCAGCAATGCTTATTGTAACAAGTTTGCACAAGTCAATGTTGAAGTTCTTTGAGAGTAAGTGAGAATCTAAAATTATAGAGTGGCATCTACATATAGCATTTAAAGGAAATATTAACATGTCAGTACCAGTGTCGGGCAGGTGGAGAATTTCCCCCATTTAAAGGAACTACCGATTAAAAACATATTTTTGTAGTAATAACTATCAGTAACACGGTTCAGTACGAACACATTTGCTTTTATTATTCTTTTCCGACAGGCGTTAGAAAAGGGAGGTGTAGTGAAATTTCAGATAACTTTTAATTTTAACTTAATTTTTATAATATTTTCTTATTAATTGCGGTGATTCAATAGTGACTACAACTAATTAAATTGTTATTGTATTGTCAGCGCCGTCATATAACAAGTTATAGGGAAGATATCGTAAACATATCTATGAAGCTTATATTAATTCGAATGAAATGTTTTGATATGATTTACTTCTAAATACCAGACTCTCTTAATGTGCGCCACGTTGCGCAAATTCGGTAGAGTGGAATTTAATGTAACTATAAATTTATTTTGTACACGAATATCTTAATTACATTAACTTTTGGTAGAGATCTGGCAACCGCAAGTAACAATTAATTATGTCGCTGTTATGTAAGTAATTTTATGAAAAATTCTCAAAAGGGAAGGTGGGTGTCTAAAATTATTTATTTCATGTTACCAAACAAGTTATAATTAACAACTTTCATTTCTAACTTTTTTGGTAGATACTAATAAATTTATATTAATTTTGACTTTTTTCGTGACTTTCTTACTATTTTATTCTTATATTTACTAATAACAAGTTAAGCTTGGTTACTGTGTAACCACGTTCGTAACTCTATGACGCGTCCCTCCTCGTCTTTTTTGCGAACTAACAACGGCCAGAGATATTACCCCAGGGTATGCACGTTGTTTAAAAACAGTTCTATTTACTTACACATCCACGAAAAAATTAATTGCAAAAGCACCGAAAGAAAAGTATGGATTTCATTTAAATCGATATAATAATTATTAGTTGATTTTTATATATCTATACTCGTTCAGTTTAAATTTTGTATTATACTCACTCTCCAGAGATAATTTTATTGCTGTAGGCTAAGAAATAGCTACCTTATATCATTTTTAAGGTTTGAACCTTTTTCGGTAACAACAGTATTTAGTTATAGAAGAAATTGCATTCAAATATGTTTTGTTTTTGGGACATGCTTACAAGATATTTATTTTGATGTAGATGTTTTTGCTGTATTCTATGTAACCGTTAAATAAAACATGAATAAATAAATTCTGAAATAAAAGTATCTAGTCTAAATTAATATTTAATTAAGAGTTGAATTTTATTACCTTTGTCGCTATATCAGCATCATGAAAATATTTCTAGAAGTTAAATTTACATCGTGATACAGTGAATGTAATCATACTCGAGTATGAGATGCAGTCCAGTATACTGGATGTTAGCTTGTCTCACTTAGGTCAAGCCCATCGGCTAGAATTCATTCCATCTCCAAAAATGATACTAAGCCACGTCACACTCACCAACCGGGCAGCTGGCCAAACGACGAGCAGCAGACAGCCAGTGGCAAATCCGTGCCCGGTCGCAAAGAGTCGCCAAACCAACCATGGTCGCACAGGCAAGAAGATTCAGCCAAAGACGGTTACAACAACCACGACGCCAAGCTATCCAAAGTGGTTAAGTAACTTATCACAACACTATAGAAACCCACAGCAACCAATTTACACCAAACCTGATGTGAATACAAGACAAGGATTGTTCGAAAACACTGTTTACAATCCAGATTCACATATATATATATATATAGTTTGGAATATCCTCTGGAACACTATCTCCATCAGGGGCAACGTCTCTCTTCATGACGTCTGTCTGAGCCTTCACAGAGCGCACTTCTGTCGCGATGCACCAGAAAATTGTAAATAATGTGGCTACGTTTTCTACTCAAGAAGAGTTGACCATCTCCAGCGAGAGTGACGTGGTGGAGTGTCCGTTGCTGGCCTCGAATGGAGCATAGCTGATGGGAACGGTCTATGGAAAATCAGATTTGGTAGCGAACATCGTATGCACCTATCTTTAGACACCATAATGGTGTCCTAGCGGTTTCTATAGCCAAAGAGGAAGGGCAAATTATTGATGACAAAATTTCATACGTACAAATAATCAATAATCAATTGTAAATCGGTTTAATTGGGGTGCAAAGTTTCGTAGGTGCTCCTGGAAATATTCTACTGATGCGTTGTTCCTCGCACACTATGTTTGTTATTAGTGTTTTTAAGTTAATTTGCCGATTAATATTTCAAATGTTCTACTATTGTCACTTTAGGTCAATATGGGCACGATATTCCTCACAGACAGCTAGGACGATATCTAACGTTATATGAGCGTAACCTATCAAGGGATGTTCCCTGTCATCAGAGAATTTGAAACATAAAATCGCTTCTCTTCAATCGCAAGAAGTGAGCTGAAATGTGATTCCAATATCAGGACTAGAATTTCGCTTAGTAACAACATTTGCGTAGTATGACAAAGAATTATACACCTTTACATTAATATCAAATAAAACAGACTGATAAAGCAATATAATTTTTTGCTGTAGCAGTTCTCGCTAATAAAGCCGTATAGAGGTATAGTTTTCTTTTAAATATCTCACTTTACTCACCTTTACGCTCAAAGCAGTTATCTTGTTTGCCCGTAAGTCGAGATTCTCGAGGGCTCGCAGCTGGCTAAACGCGTCTTCCTCGACGTCCTCCAACTTGCAGGAAGTAAACCACAGCATCTTAAGGGAGTTAGACCTCAGTGAAAAACCAGACGGCAGTAGCAGAGGGTTGTAGCTCAAGTCGATAAGTTCTAATTCCACCAGTGATCTGAGAAGATGGATGTGAGTTGCAGTCATCATCTGAGTCAGCGGAATTGAAAATCCGCATTGGGAGCGTCCATAAACTACGTAGCCACAGCTTGGCCTCCCTTGAACCACTTCCCTCCCCCCACGTAGCCCGATGTGGCTTTTACCTCTACCTCCCCTCCCCCTTCTCCTCGTGGCAAGTAGCTTTTTTCCCTATTGATTTCAAAACTCATTTTCTAGTGGTTTCTCTTGTCAGTCAATCTTAAATTATATATGGTGATAATTATATGACGGAAATAAATAATCACATGCTGTTGTGTGTTCGAACCTTATTGTAACTGTGACAAATAATAAGAATGAAAAGCTAGGTGGCTTGGCTCATAACCATTCCCCTTTCCCCATGTAATTAAGCGTGGCAGTCCAGCCAACTCCTCTCCCACATAGTTTATGGACGCTCTCTAATAAACGAATCAACGCAGGCACTACTGATGTTGATTCCAGTTTTTAAATGTCAGTAAAAAAATCGCAGTTTTTTATATACATTGTTCCTAAAGAAAATGCTAATGGAAGCACCTTTTTATTAATACTAGTTCTCATCGCTGTTGCAGATAAAATAAAGTCTGCCCTTAACGTCTTGGTGAAAACAGATTCAAGTCCCACTCATTTAGACCACATCAAATGACTATCTAACCTGTGATATGACATCCCCAAGGAAAAATGGTAGCCATTTTTGTATGTGTGTGAAATAGCATAGACTGAATTTCGAGTTTTATGAGATTGTTACTAATGATTAGTAGGAATACCATGAACGAAGTAAAAGAGTTTTGTACCTTAGTAGATATAGGCGCTACACAATAAAAAAAATAGTTATAGTGGTAGAGTTCGAGATGGTAGATAAGGGCACAAGTAATAACTCTCAAACAAGTTGAACTGAGGTCCAATGTAATACATAGAAGAGTGAAATAATCAAAGCAAATAAGGAAACATTAGGCATTACGGGGAAAAATAACGACTGTAAACCATGTATTACTGAAGACAGTTGGAAATTGAAGGGTCAAAAACAAAGCACAAAAACTCGAGAATGAAGCAGGTTTTATAAATCAAATAACTGTGAAATAGAAGAAATCAAAATAAAAGTTGCTGCAAGAAGAATATGGAAGAGTAGAAAATGAAACGGTTGTAAAGTAGATGTGTAGCCTTTAGTAAGATCAAATAAGATTTTGAATAAATGAAGAAAACGTGTATAAACATTTCATTTGCTCATGGAAAACCTCTTTAAAGCTCAGAAGCAATCCGGTGGAAGCCATATACAGAGAAACTGTATGGTGAGGTTGATTTGAACAATAGTGTAGTGGAAGAAGAAGTTGATGTTAAGTTTTATTAGCTGATTCTGTTTTGAGGACAATTCGATGAGCTTTGAATCATCTGAAGTCTAGTAAGACAGTTGGAATTGATGAGATTCCCGAAGAACTTCTGAAATATTTGCAAGAAGAAGGATTCCAAAGATTATTCAGACTGATGCCAAAAGTTATGAAACAACAGATATGCCGACTGATTTTAATAAAATCTTCACTCTTACAAAGAAAGTACAAGTTAATAGATGTGATAGTTATTGCGCCCTTCACACTTCAGAATTACTGACGATGATAATATACCCAATAACAGGAGAGATTATATGAAGTTCAATTTGGGGAAAAGTAGTTGGGAACAGGAAAGAGGTGTGTAGGGAAATTGTTACCGGAGAGTGCTCTAGCAAATTAAATGCTCAAGTTATATGTGGATAGTGGCTTATGTGTTAATGTGAAAAAAATCAGTATGCTGCGATCTGCTGATGACATTGTACTTTTGCCAGAATAAACTACAGATCTTGAGAAATTAATGAATAGTACGACTAAAATACTGAACGAGTATTTTGGTCTAAATATAAATCATAACAAGACACGAGTGATGAAGTATAACAGATATGGTAACAATAATGACACATGAAATGATGGCTGAAGCCAATAGCAGAATAGCATTAGCAAAAACATCCTTCTTAAAAAAGATAAAAAATTAAAATATTGATCTTGGTCTCAGAAGGAAATTTAATGAACTTAATGTGCGAAACATAGCAGTTCTTGACAGAGAAACATGGACTAAGGAACCCCAGGGAGAGGGAGAATTGAAGTGTTTAAAATGTGGTGCAATGGATGGATGCACAAAATTAAGTATAAACAAATAAATAATAAATCAACCTCTTTCGGTATTAATGAGTGAAGTAATAAGTTAGTGGAAGAGTATTACAAAAAGGAAAAAAAAGTGACACATTTTAACACTTGCGGGATTTTTTGGTGTAGGGATATTAGAAAATATAAAGCAGATAATTGAGGACGTAGGTTGTTAGCTTTTTTGTGGAAGGGGGGGGGGGGGATAAAAAAGTTATTGCAAGGAAGGAAGAAATGGAGTACTGCATCGAACCAGTCGAAAGTCTGATGACAGCATTAAAGGAAAGGTAAATTATTTGAAACGAAATTTTCCTCAGTGTAGCCGCGAACTGCTTTATTTAAAACCTCCAACTCGACTGCCACCCTTGACTTGACATTAACGCCTCTTGTCGGGTGCTGAGTTGGCCTGAGACGCTTTATATCCCATTTGTTTACATTCCACCCATACTGTCACCAAGTTGGTCGAGTTTGCTGCACAGACGCATTTGAGCATATTACAATGAATTTTGCATTGTAAAATCCTTGCTATTACCTATTTCACACACAGTTAGTCTTAATTAATTTTCTTTAGTAACAACTGAGCAGTTAATACAAAAAAATCAAAAAGTCGTCCACTGTGTCACCAAGTTAAATTCGAATCGCTGTAGGGAACGTTTATGACTATTTGCTGGCTGTTAATGTGTTGCTCATCAGTTTCTAACGAACAATGAAACGTACAATGACACTATTTTCACATAGCACCATGAAAACCTGCGCCGAAGTATTAAGGTATGGTTTTTTAATATGTACCTCATAGACAAGAAGACACTGAAATTAACAGCAACATGGATATGCGTCACGACCTATGTTAATCGAAGATCTTGGCGTCTGCTGAATATATTTCAAATAAAACTTTTGGACAGTCTTCTAATTATTACTGTTCTAAAATGTACGCGAGGATAAAGAAGCACTTAGAATAAAGATATACCATGTTCTGAAACATTTTAAACGTTAAAGAACTAATATTACGATTAGCATAGTAATCAGAGATTCTTCTGCTATTAACCACTGGTAGAGGTTGTTTGTGCCGCTCACTTTTCCCCACCATGTTTCTAAGTAGTTAAATACGAAGAGAAAAATTCAAGAATATTTAAATACAGTTATTGTTTAAAAACAGGATTGTGTTCTTTTATAGACCAAACAGAACGCCAATATTAGGAATTGATCCTAGGCTGGTTTCGATTCCCACAGTTGAGCAAAGGATTTACTATTACATACTGAACCAAAATGATGAATGCACTGTGTCACACTATGTTTCAACATTTTAACTGGATAATTCTTCCTTTACAGATGTCTTTAAGTGTGATGAACACAAGAGCAAGATTCTGGCGCGGTTTATCATTCAGAATCTCTTATTGTTATTTGTAAAGAAATATAAATTCCTCATAGTATAAAGTTTAGATTTCTGATTCGCATTTGGCAACGGGCATCTATAGGAGGAATGAAATTTCTTTTTCCTTTTGGAGTAGCCCCCATTGTCAAAGTTAAACATCATTTTGTTAGGGGGTAAAGTAATGTGCCTAAAAGTGATAGGCATATGTATTATTCCTATCACGTTATGAATAAATAACTACAGATTTACATAAGCATTGACCCTACTCATATCAATATAATCAGTTATTAACTGGAGTAGAAAGGTATAACATAATGGTTACCCTTCCGGAAGAATTTAATATATTATTTTGGATGACACAATTGGAGAACCCATAAGCACATGAACAGAAGTATGGTGATAATTGTTCAAAGATATCAGTCAAGATTTCAAAACAATAATAATAAAAAGCAATAGAGATCTCCTCAAAAACAGTGTGGACACCTTTCGATGCTCCCAGACAAATATCTATGTAGTGATAACTATGTCAATATATACTGTAAATATACAATGGAAAGTTTGCACAAAACGTACTCTATATCTTGTATGAATGTTTCTTTAAGTGTTGTGATAGAATTCCTGAAAATGCTGATCTTCACGATTCGCAGCTCCAAGTTGAGCCGTGGCACCTGCTCTAGTCCACGGTCACTGCAGTCGACCTCCACATTCCCAGTTTTTTGTGCGCAGTCGCACACATCCAGGCAGGGAAAATTGAGATCTGATCTGATCTGCATGAGCTCATGTACTCTGTTAATACTAGACCGCACTTCACCAAAAACAAGCATCAAGCAGCAGGTAACCATCAGCTGATCGATCACCACCATTACCTGAAAAAGACGGAGCGTGGCGCATTATTTCTCGTCTCAATTTAATTTCTTTTCATTCCGTTAAAGGCAGTGGCAGTTTTGTTACATACTAATTTTCCCTTTTCTTGTTGAATCTAGTATCCCCAACAGTCTACTTGCACCCTATAAGAATTTTAAATTTAAAATCTTTCAGCGTTTTCGGTAAACTACTCAGCGTATTCCTAGGTAATTTAGTCTCTTGTAATAGTATGGTGGGCTTTAATTTATAATTAATATTTGATACGGTGTTACGTTCTACTACTAGTATAGCTGTCCCAGCTTTTAGACATTTGCAGATTCTATTGGCATGATCGCCAATCTAGTGGTCTATAACTGACGAAAGATTGAATAAGCAATATTTAGGTACTACTACATGCTGCAGGAGATTGTCAGCACACAAATATAGTTAGTCACAGATCACAACATTTTTATTAAAATCAACATACATTCATCAGCGCTTGCCACCAGACAATTTTTAATCTTCTTCAGCGAAGTTGTTAGATTCGTGAAAGGTATTGATGAAAGTGAGTCGTAGCCCCAGCAAAAATACACATAAACAGTCATTAAATCGCAGTTCTGTTTCACACTCTGGGCGATCTAATAACGCCGCCAATCGAAAGTTATCTTCCCTCGCGATTCACTTCTAGCTCTGTGCTCACTGCATCCTCACTCTATTAAACTTCTTGGTCACCACACGACTGTGCTCGTGGATTACAAACTACTTTAAACTTGTGCACTATCGGTGTCATCTGAACACGTCCGACTCTCCATGCAACAATCGTGACTCCTAGCCTCGACTCCCGCGATTTTGTACATCACTCTTGCGATATAATACACTCAGGAGCTTAGAGATATTTGTATAATTTGCACTGTGGCGTTACACCCTGTCACCGTTTCCTCCCACTTCCTTTTTCATAGAATCGAGTCAGAGTTTGCGGAAAACAGACGGCGTTCGGTTGAGAGATGCTTTCGGAGAAGATGTGGGACACCAACTACGTCGACAACCCGGTGGTCAGTCGTAGTCTGCCAATATTTTAAAATATTAAAAAAATAATAATCTTAAGTGAAATAAACTAAATTTCTTCAGTGAATTAAACTAAATTTCTTCGATTAGTTTACAATATATATCAAATGGAAGATCTTGAATATATTTCCCACAAACATTGCCATTTTAGGTTTAAATTCGATATCGAAAAATTAATCTCAATTTAATTTTTTTATATGCTTTCAACTGGTCATAAATAAGTGGCTACAAGAAATCAAAAATTCCAATTTGAATGATTCATATATCAAATGAAAGAACTTGTAGAGAGCATTAAAAAATGTAATACCTGTTGATATATAAACTAAAAGGTGAAAAAGTTGTCGTAAAATAAAAAATATTGTAGTTTATTGTATATTTCTACATGTTATCATCTAAACTAAAAAAACATAAAATTTTCAAATTTTATAATTTTAATTTGTGGCCCTGTAGTGAGTGCCAAACTATATCTAGAAGTGCAGATCTAACTTCGAAAATAAATGGGTTTTGACAAATTGGAAAATTAGTAGAACTTTAAAAACTTTGCATGGACCATTCATAAAACCTAAAAATATTTCGGAAAATTTTAAACTCAGAGTGGAGCAAATTTCAAAATTCTTATAAATTTTAATATGTTGATCATTTACCTGAGATGACCCAAAATATAAACAACGAGTGTATTAAGATTAATGAAGTTTGACGTAATCAGGAATATTTAGTAATGAATGAGAGGCCTTGGGGAACACATTAAAAAAAATCAGCATCTGTAAAATAAATTAAAAATAAAATTTTAGGCCAAATCTCACTAGGAGCCCAGTGTTTGAAACAAACGCTGAATATTAAAACCAAAAGGGGGCACCAGAACTCGAAATTTCTGTCTAATGGTAGATGACCTGCCACTTCACAGAACCTCCATGATTCCACTGATTGAACCCAAGACACTTCTGGAGGTAAGATGATTCAGTCGAACAGCTTAAAAGTGGAAATGATTGGGAGATCGAACCTGAGTCGTCCCGGGTGTAACAATTTGTGTTCGTACGTGAATAGATCTGCGTAATGATGTCTTGATCTCCATTTCATTTTATTATGTGGGACGAAACTCGTCTGGTACGTCCGTAGGTGACGGGAGCGGTGGAGAAGTAGCTACTATACGGCTATAAATTAGGCTGCTTCATAAACGCTGTTGTTACGAGCAATCACGCGAAACTTTTGGGTGAACGGCTATAGTTATGATCCATTAACCGACATCAGCAGGGTAAGGAAGCGCATTACAAGATGATTTATGTGGTCATAAACCGCATAGGGTGGTTTATGTGGTCATGCTCCGTTTAGAAATATAGCTGTTTGGGAGTAGCCTGGGAATAATCGGGATAGCTATGGAGACAAAGCTGATGGAGAACCCTCCTGGATCACCTACTCGCAACCGTTCATCGTAAATTGGTAGTTTATTATTGTTAAATGTGATAGGAGGTTGGTGTGGAAACCAACTCGCATGTTCAACCACAGATAAGTAGTAATAACTAGCAGCAGCTCCACCGCAAACACTCTGGAAGGTCAGCTGCCCACGCGGAAGTAAGGTGTGGCTACGGGAAATCCGCACCTGGTATCCTGTTTATTATTGATAATTTTTCTTAAGAAAATATTTTCTTCTTCGATATGAAAGGTTTTATAAGCAAAAAACTGTTTCGTCAAATGCACTTAAACCGCAAGAACTTTAAAGTATTCATTAATTGTATCTAGATAATACATTATTTCACTAATATTCGCTCATGCAAGTACAATTTCTTTCTTTATGGAACGTCATAAATACAACGACAGCTACACAGATTTTTGGTTCATCGTTCTGTAGATTGAGCAGGAATTTAACTATCAAGCATGTGAGTTTCTGAAGTCTGTTCACTAATAGGTTTCCTGCGAGTAAGCATTGAGATAAATCATTGTAACACCTTACAGTGTTTCTCATGAAGAAATCCAATTTAGTGCTAAATGTCAACCCGTTTATGTACACATTTCGGGTGCAAAGTTCTTGTAGACACCACAGATTAATGTTTAATGTTGTAGCTTGTGTGTTTGTGACACGTTACCGACATTTATTTCCTATAATAATATAATTTATCTGAACGAATTTTTAAGCAAGAAATGAATTTAATGTGGTTTAAAGTCGATTCAATATGAAGCCATATTGCATATTTTTGAAATTTCTGAAGTTGTTGTCTATATACACTCCGAGATACAAAAAGACTCATTACTAGTTTCAGTGTCTGAATATTGCTTAAGAGCAATCACAGTGGTTTGGTAACTCAGCATTTTCTCCCAGATGCTCAATAACGAAACAGTTACAGTCATTTCTTTTAAAGTTCGATAGTTTTCACTGAAGTATTGACATCAGAAGTTACGAGTAGCAAAATACCTTTGAATAAGCCACCGAATATAATTTAATTAGTTTTATAACTGGGTAGAAATTTTCCCCGACACCTGTTTTTCATAATAAATTCTTTGAATGTAATGTCCCTGCCTAACTACTTTTGCTCTAAGCGAAATTGATTATTGAATCTGCCGCAGTCACCAAGGTGTTTGTTCGTCGTAATTCATCTAGTCTGTTACTGAACGTTATCAAAGTGAAGCCAAGAAAAATAAAGTATTCCATTTGATAGAACTTACATGCATTTACTGTGCGTATCTGGAGAAGATTACAGTGCTGAAGGCAGAATTCTTTTCTGTCCGCAAGTTACTGCATGTCAGTAAACCGCGGTAGGAGAAGTGATACAGGATAATGAGATTTGTTAGCTTCAGACTGCAATTTTCAGCAGTTATTTTTCCTTTATTTCTTGTATGTGTTAGAAAACTAATTTATCCAAATAAATTGCCAGTAATTACAAGTAGCAGTTTGGTAATTCGGTGGTAAAGCCGCTTGCTCTCAATGTTTCAGGGACCATGTTAAAACAATTTTGCTTGATAATATAAACTATGCCAGGATGTTCTGATGGTGTAGGTGCGGAAAGTATATGTGCAGGGAATTCTCATTGGCATATGCACTCCGTTGCAATTAAAAGAAAATGCTACCTGGTGAGAGCTAGGGCCTAGCCATGATTGATTAGCTTCAGGATGGGAAAAGAAGATGGAAACTCAATAACAATACTTGTTGGAAAAGGTTTTACATGAAAAGCAAGTAATTAAACACTTATTTAACTTATTTGAGCAATAGTCTGTGAGTCCTGGACAAATTTTGAGAAACATTATTTTTCAGTATTAAAAGTGGTAATTTTTTTCATATAGATAGGGTAGGGCAAGGTGGGGGGGGGTACCCTGGTTGCGCCCAAACGACAATGTAAAATATTATCTTCCATAAAAACATTTTTGCCAATTTCTTTAATTACAATTAATATTCGCCTTAATTTCAGTGTTCACCCATTAACAGCATAACAAATACCTGGAACCAGCAGTTTGTTGATGACGTAAAATAATACCAGTCACATTACTTCCACAAGAGACGAAAATTTCCTTCCTCGCAAATAACAGACCAGTAGTTTTATTGCAATTTACAATTGGTTTCAGTGGTAGATGTAATACACACCTCCTTATCTACACATGTAAAACGCAAGTCTTGGTCATGTTTTAGCTATTACGCGATGACATCACACTATGACGTCACACTATGACGTCATATTTTTTGTCTTCTTTACCGAACTTATGACGAGAGGTGTTGTTGTTATTATTGCTCGTTATTTGATAACTGTTCTATTTAGCTAAGAATCGAAGAATAAATTAGTTGTTAAATACTTAAATATGAGTATATATTTCATTTAAATCGACATAATAATTGTTAGTTGCATATATATATATATTTAATAATTGTTTGAATCAAAAGTATTTGGCAATAGATATGTAAGATAAAAGCTATAATTTTCGATTGGCAGCAGATTTGATTAAATTGTTTTAAAACAGGAACTTGACGTTACAGAAGAGGGTATCAGTGATTTAATTTTTAAATTGTTTAAATAGTATTCATTGGTTTCCTGTTAATTAAATAATTACTTTATTTGAATGAATGTAGTTCCACACTCTTCGTGATGTATAAAGCCCACACTTCAATTAAAACAAATATTACGTTGTATGACCTTAGTTGTTAAGATTTCTATTTAATTTCTACTACGGAAAACAACTTTTGCTACAGCGCAAGGCACGAGAATTATATTGAGATTTATTTTATAGCAATTCTATTTAGTAAAGCAATTGCTAAGAAATGAACTGCCAGAACACTGAAAGAAAAGTATTTATTTCGTTTAAATTGGCATATTAATTATTAGTTTTTTTACTGAAATCATTAATTTGTTTGAATGTTAGAAGTTCAAAATTGATAGTGATCTATGCGGTCTAAAGCACAATTAAAACTAATATTACGCGGCATAATGTAAGATGTTATGATTTATTTTTAGCATCCGTCGTTTTTATTGGTATTATTATTTTAGCCGAATTTAAGCTGCGTTTCCTGTTTAAACACCGATATTCATCACTGATAATAAGAAAGAAAGGTTAATAATCCGTGAATATTTTGGATCAAGTTTATATCGCGATGCATGATGACATTGACATGCGATACAGGGAATTTATTAATTTTTATGTGACTGAAGCTTTGATTTTCTATCGGCAATATTATCGGAGATTTTGGTTAAGCTGAAATTCAACCTGATCAAATTGACAATTGAAGCTTTTTGCTTCAACACAAGGGATGGTAAATTAAATGGAGCTTTATTGCATAACAATTTAGTTTAGTTATACAACTGCTAAGAAATTAATTGCCAGAACACTCAGTTAAACCCGTCAATTTTGTAGGGCTTCGAGACTAGTTTTAATCATGAAATTTTGTTATATTCCCTACGCAGCTAGAATAAAATATTCATTTCTTCGCAATACATATAGTAAACTATATAAAGGAAGTGTTCAGAAACTACAAAACTGAACTTTACAGTAAATATGTTAAACTAATCTCGACTGGTTCAAAGTCACCAACTCCCTTTTTCCACCACTAAATTGGAGGCGAAATAAAATTTCTTTTGATGCTTTTGAGTCCTTGAAGCGTATAGTTAATGTAGGAAATGCAGTATAAACAGAAGTCGGAGTGAATTTAGGGGTTCAACAGTGTAGTGTACTTGGAACATAGCTATTCGTTATTCCAATGAATGATTGTGTTGATGGTTTACTATCAGATGTTAGATTATTTGCATATGTCATAATGTTGTATAACACGATCGAAACGGTAAAAGAGTCTAAAAAGTTGTAAGCTGATCTATGTATGATATCTAGCTGGCTGAGTCAACAAGGGATGAAGATAAATGCAAAGAATTGCCAGCTTATTAGGCACACATATAAAAAGCTAAAGGTTGATTACTATTATAAAATGGGGAACGAATTGCTTGTCAAATACTCGATATGTGAATACCTTGGTATAACATTTGATAACTGTGTAGAACACTTTGGACAGGTGGTTGCAAAAGGGTTCAAAATCCTTCACCTGTTGGAAAGACTGATTAGAGGATGTTCTAAAGATGCAAGGGAATTAGGTTACAATACCATTGCTTGAATATAGTGATGTGATACGGGACGAATATTTTGTGTAATAGATACGGTACAGGAGTTGGAGGGGTGCAGAGAAGGGCTGCTAAATTTGCCTTTGAAAATTACCGCTGAACACAATAGGTAACTAATATGATAAAGCAGCTGCATTGGGATTCGTTGAAAGACAGAAGGGAAAGTACACGGCGTATATTGGTGACGAGGCATGGAAAGATATCGGTGGGAGATTTAAAAGAGGTACGTGGAAGGGTAAAGATGACCATGACCACAAGCTAGCACTTGATTTCAGTCGTAAGGGTGTGGGAAATTTTCTTTTGTAGACAAGGGTGTAACGGAATGGTATGAATTATCAAAATAAATATTGAATAATCTAACAAAAACACTGAAAGAATGTAAAGTTCAAATTAGGCGAGGGAAAAAGCATTTGGGAAGAAGAAACTAGAAAGACGGGTGTGTAGGGCGTGCTCTCCATCGCAATTATATCAAATTAAATTATTTGGTTCATCCTAAGGACCAAAATGTGCTTTTAACTCTAATATAACTTACGGCAAATTTTATATCTCACGAATTCATCCAATGATCTTTAACAAATCACCGTTTGATACTAGTTAATAGAACTTTTTAGCTATAATAGCATTAACAGTTTTCTGATAATGCACGCTCGTGAAAAAGAAAACTTTTACAATTGCAAATCAGATAACAAGCCAAAGAAAAGAATGCAAATTTAGACTCTTCAGGTCCGCGATTAGTCATTCACCATGGAATGTTCTTCAAACACAACGCAAGGTGGTATCAAAACGTATTACATCCAAATAATCGATCTCGCTAAATGTTCTGAATATGGACACTCATTTCCACAGTGTCGATCATTATAACTATTGCGCAGAAATTACGAATTTTAATATGCAGTTTACTATAACGACTTAAAAGATTAGTACTCATAAATTAAAGTTGATTATAAGAGCGACATAGTAATACCTCGCGAATAATTAATTAAAACCTGAGGAAGTAACAATCCAAAGTTAGTTCATAATTTGTCTTAAAGAAGAAAAAAAAAAAAAATAACACCAGTTGCGAGTAAATTGTATTATTGTAACAGTTTTTAAAGATTATAAGTGCTAAATGAAATTTATTATTAATTAATGTTGTAATTAATTGATATAATATTGCTAAAAACTATAACAAAAACAAGTATTGGTATCGCATAGGAATGTGTGTAGTGTTACCTTCATTGTGCCGGCTCCCTCGCTGTCTCGACAGTGACAATGCGGGACACCGAGCAGGAAGGTGTGGCCACAGGACGTCCTCACCTGGCGTCCTGATATCACAGCTAAATCGGAAACCTTGATTGCTTTTATAAACACTGCGGCTGGCTTTAAACGTAACAAATCGTAGCAAATACATTTGAAAACATTATGAAGTTTAAAATTTGTAGTACAGAGATATGAAAGATGGACAGGGTCATGAGAGGATGTTCCAGAGATGTTAAAGTATTGGGTCATGAAACACTGGTCCGACCATTGCTTGAATATGGTGATGTAGTTTGGAACCCACATTTTGGGTATGAAATACAGGAGCTGGAGGGTTTGCAAAGATCAGCTATATTTACCTGTGAAAATTATTGGAGGATCCAGTCAGTAACTGATATGATAAAGGAGCAGGACTAGGAGTCATCAGGGGAAAGAAGGAAGTTCAAGATAGTGTTGGGAATGTACAGGCCTTACGTTGGTGAAGGAGCTTGGAGGTATATTTGTCATTTATTAGGAATAGTACATTTGAGGTGAAACATGACCATTGGTCAAACAGGCACTAGATTTCATGCATAAGGGAGGGGGAAATTTTTCTTTTGTGGGTAACAATGTTAGGGATTGGAAACAATTGCCAAGTGATGAATAATGTACCAAAAAGGATTAAGGAATTTAAAATTAAAATTTGTAAAATAGAAAAGAAGATGGGGAGGAATGTAACACTCAAATTATATAAGATATTTTATTTAAAAAAAAAAAAATAAAGATTGGTAATTGGATGAGGGGAATTGCCACGGAAGATTATCTATATTGCAGTAAAATTAATAATAATAATAAAATTAGTTCTCTCCTGACTTCAATAACACCAATAGCCAGCAACTACAGCTAACACCTCGCCATTAAGAATGTACAGTTTTCATCATTTTAATTCGCCGCTGTATGGAACCAGCAATATTTAGCTGCTACATTACATGACGATTTTGTGTCAAAAACTTTTTTATTTGTTTTTTATAATGAGTTTCTAGTTTACTCACCACTTGGGACGTTCAGTAGTAAACTACATTGCCCTGCAAGAATCTGTTATTTTTGTCTCACTTTTGATGAAAATCCAATTTGCTATAACTCTTTACTGCATTCTCCTATTATAAACAGTCTACTAGCAAAACCTGTGATTCAAATTTGCGCAAATTCGCTTTGTTATTTTCTCAATTAAAGTATCACTGATTTAAGAGGAAAAAATCTACTTGAAAACTTACTTTAACACGTTTTTCTCGCGACATAGTTTCAAGAGTACAATGGTTTCAAATCGGTATTTGTAGTATTACATCGGCGGATTCCACGGAATAAATTGTGTCTATAAGTCACTAGTGGCTTAGAATATTCCCTGTTAGTTATACTAAGATGGGTAAAGGTTTCTCCTCCTTTTCTAACTATTTATTTTTGTTTGGGAATAAATATTTCTTCCTCCATTCTCCTCAAACACTTCCCAGATCCATTCCACCGTAACTGTGCCCTTTAACTGTGAACCTTTATATGAAGTTCCTTTCCAGTTCGGTGACATGTACCTTCCAATAACCGTATCTATAACCATCTTCCCTTTGGGCGACTGGTTTAATGTATATCCTCTAATATCTATAGTCACTGCTTCATGATCACATACTCCTTCTTTAACCTGAGATTCCAGAAAATAGTCATCAGGTTTTATTAAGAAGATATCCAAAATGTTTCGCCTCTGATCCACTACTTGTGTAAAAACTCTTTCTCCCACTAACATATTTGAAACGTCTATTCCAATGCAATATTTTTCTTTATTCACTTAATATCCAGGGTCTAAGCCAGAGGAAATGATGACAAACTGAAATGAATCGGTCTATGATTATTACCTTTAGACATAGTTGTCAGTAAGAAGTGCGCCCACCTTGAGCACCTGCACATTCGTTGATCCGTGCCGGCATTGCTTCAGTGTGTTCGGATGTATTCTTAAGGTATGTCTTTCTATGCGTGCATGTTTTTTGCAGTCAGCTGTTCACAATTTGAGTTGGGTGACCATACGATCTTATTTGTCTACTACTGGAACTCCAGACATGCTCAATTGGGAACAAATCTGGAGACCATGCCCTCCAAATTGTGGACGTAATGCTTTTCAAGGCTTGTATTGTGATGGCCACAGTATGAGGACTGGAATCATCCTGTTGGAAGATGTGATTTGGATAGTGGATATGAAGGGTTTCACAGTATGGTGCAGCCCCCCGTCCATATAGTGTTGGGTTCTCATTATGTCTTGAACAACCAGCAACTCTATTCTGCTGTCGAATCTGATTGCTCCCAAACCATGACACCAGTGGCTGAACCTGTGTGACGTTTTGAAATCATAGCAGGGTAAGCCTTTTCTCAATTATTTTTTTTTTTTTTTTTTTTTTTTTTTTTTTTTTTTTTTTTTTTTTGCTGTCGTCAGTCTTTTGACTGGTTTGATGCAATCCTCCATCCCGTCCTATCCTGTGCTAACCTCTTCATTTCTACATACCCCTTTCAACCCACGTCCTCAATTATCTGCTTCATATATTCTAATCTCTGTCTTCCTCTACACTTCTTACCGTCGACTGTTCCCTCCACTAACAAATTAACCAATCCAGCATGTCTCAAAATATGACCTACCAGCATGTCTCTTCTTTCTGTAAGCTTCTTCCACAAAATTCTTTTCTCACCCATCATTTCTAAAACTCGTTCATTTCTTACTTTCTCAGTCCACTTAATTTTCAGCATTCTTCTGTAGCACCACATTTCAAATGCTTCAATTTTCTTTATTTCCGGTATTGCTAAAGTCCATGTTTCACTACCATAAAGTGCTGTGCTCCACACAAAGAGTTTTAAAAAGTTCTTACTAATTCCCAGATCAATATTTGAAACTAAAAGGTTTCTCTTTTTTAAGAAGGCATGTTTTGCAAATTCTTATATGCTTTTAACATCATTCCTGCTTCAGCCATCGGTTGTAATTTTGCTTCCCAAGTGACAGAGTTGCAGTTGGACGGTCACGCAGTACAGTCGCGTGATTTAGCTTGACATTTTATTTTTAGTGGTGTGTGGTTTTAGTTAGTTTTATCTTTGAGTGTTTACATTTGTAGAAAGTAGAGGTTAGTTGCAGGTGGACGGTCACTCCGTAAAGTAGCGTTATTTAGCTTGACATTTTATCTTTAGTGACGTGTGAATTTAGTTAGTTTTATCTCTGAGTGTTTACTTTTGTAGAAAGTAGAGGTTAGTTGAAGTTGGACGGTAACTCAGTAAAGTAGCGTGATTTAGCTCGACATTTTATTTTTAGTGGTGTGTGGATTGAGTTAGTTTATCTCTGAGTGTTTACATTTGTAGAAAGTAGACGTTAGTTGCAGTTGGACTGTCACTCAGTAAAGTAGCGTGATTTAGCTTGACATTTTATTTTTAGTGGTGTGTGGATTTAATTAGTTTTATCTCTGAGTGTTTACATGTGTAGAAAGTAATGGTTAGTTGCATGGAGGAAGGAATAAATGGAGACGACGCAAGAGACCTTTACCACGCATGGGAGTGAAGCAGGCCGGCGGAGGAGTGGGGGGGCATGGCCGGAGTGGTGGGGGCTTGACCGCTTCCCAACAAACACGGGGAATATATACAAACACCTCAAGGGGACTCTAGGATAAACGTGACGCCGCAATCTGGTGATGGATTATTATGTAACTCGATGAGATAAATAAAAAATGAAAAATAAAATTTTTTGATATCCTGCTTAGTTTTCGAGATATTCTGTCTCAAATGTGAAATGGTTTTGGTTGAAATTCAGAAGAAAAAATTATTCAAAGTCAAATTTTATGATGAATTTTTATTTAAAAAGACGAGATAAATAAAAAATAAAGAGTAAAATTTTTCGATATTTCACCTAGTTCTCGAGATATACTGTCTCAAAAGTGAGGTGTCTTGAGTTGAAATGCAGAAGAAAAATTTCGCAAAAGTCAAATTTAATGATGGATTCTTATGTAAAACGACGAAAAAACTCGATAATAAGGAATAAATGTTTTCTATATCTTGCCTAATTGAGGGGTTTAGGTTTGGATGCAGGCTGGACCAAAAATTATAAATTAATTCTGTCAAAGCCACAATGATTACATGGTTGACATGCAGAATGGATATTTCAGTTTTATTACTACCACTTGTGGTTAGTCTGAAATGTGTCCTAGACCAGAAAAAAAGTAAGAGGACCCACTCTAGGGATGAGCAACCCAGACATTTTGTAGGCTGGTACCAGAAATAAAATGTTTCCGCATAATTTATAGTTAGTAGGCCTATAAAGTGTATCAACAAAAAGTAAAGAGTGATACTTTACTATAATGTATGGTGTTCTTTTAAGTAACTTCAAGCAAGTGTGCTCCAATCATAAATGCGATGATGAGTCACTGTCTGAACAAGCGTATACTTTTTTCAACAAAATAACTTATCACGCTAGAAGAACTCTACTTCAACTTCTGTTTAAAAAGGGCAGAGGCTTTATTATTACCTTTAAAAATAAAAGAGCCGTTTCACAATTGTTGCTATTACAGGAATGTACAAGGAACTTTATGACACAGAATTTGATTCATTACTTTCCTTTACTTCACATTATTAATAATGAATTAACATGTGGTTAAAGGTAGGGACCGTGCACAAACTACACGGCCCGGTCCGGGGGGGGGGGGGGTGATGGAAGGCTACGATTTCAAAATCGGTAAAAATAGGTATAGACGTATTTACAAACAGAATCAAGTCTTATATGAAGCTTTAAAAATAACCTAAGTCAGTGGCCTGAAATAGCTATTTAAAAAAATTAATAACTCTCACAGCTTCTCACATAACAGTTAATTTCATCATCCATTGTCAGTATAATCAGCAACGTGACGAAAGAAATCGTAATAGTAAATTCACTGAATCGCGAAGTAAAACACGCCCCTTTAAATCTCATTTTAAACACTCGTTAAAAAATAATGCTAGTCTATTATGTGCAAGTTTGCTGATTTTCTACACTACACCAAGAAAAATTTGAGATCAAAGTCATCCCATTGAGAGCTATGACTAAATATTTATAGACGTGCTGGAAAGTTTGCTGTGTCTACCGCTCACTTCAACAACGTTAATTACAATTCAACTTACTTATGAAATGATATTCCAGGTTCTTTCCTGTCTGGCCTATTTGTGCAACCGTACGCAACACAAGCTGGCATTTTTAAACACTTATACACAATACTAAATGAAATAATCACTGCATCTACCACAATGTGAACACCTTAATTGTTGGGAAGCGCCATATGGTCGCTGCCGGTGCTGCCACCATGCGGGAGAGTTTAGTGCTTGCTTCACCGATTTAACGTCACTTCTCCTCCATGGTTAGTTGCAGTTGTAGGGTCACTCAGTATAGTCGCGTGATTTAGCTTGACATTTTATTTTTAGTGGTGTGTGGATTTAGTTACTTTTATCTCTGAGTGTTTACATTTGTAGAAAGTAGAGGTTAGTTGCAGTTGGACTGTCACTCAGTAAAGTAGCGTGATTTAGCTTGACATTTTATTTTTAGTGGTGTGTGGATTGAGTTAGTTTTATCTCTGAGTGTTTACATTTGTAGAAAGTAGACGTTAGTTGCAGTTGGACTGTCACTCAGTAAAGTAGCGTGATTTAGCTTGACATTTTATTTTTAGTGGTGTGTGGTTTTAGTTAGTTTTATCTTTGAGTGTTTATATTTGTAGAAAGTAGACGTTAGTTGCAGTTGGACTGTCACTCAGTAAAGTAGCGTGATTTAGCTTGACATTTTATCTTTAGTGACGTGTGAATTTAGTTAGTTTTATCTCTGAGTGTTTACTTTTGTAGAAAGTAGAGGTTAGTTGAAGTTGGACGGTAACTCAGTAAAGTAGCGTGATTTAGCTCGACATTTTATTTTTAGTGGTGTGTGGATTGAGTTAGTTTTATCTCTGAGTGTTTACATTTGTAGAAAGTAGAGGTTAGTTGCAGTTGGAAGGTCACTCAGTAAAGTAGCGTGTGTGGATTTAGTTAGTTTTATCTCTGAGTGTTTAATTTTGTAGAAAGTGGTGTGTAAATTTGCTTAGTCTCTGATTGTTTACTTTTTGTATGAAGTACAGGTTGTTAGCAGGTTAACGTCTTTTCCTCAGTAGCTTATCTTTGTGTTACATTTTATCTCTAGTGGGGTGTAGATTTGATTAGTGTTCTCACCGAGTTTGTGCAGTTTATCCAACGTACAGATTAGTTCGACTTTCTGTTCATTTTTCTCTTTTTTCGATTTTAAAAAGCAGTATGTCTAGGGACTGTGATTGCTGTGTGCAGACGCGATCTGAGGTGGCTGATCTGCGCGCTCAGCTTGCTGCTGTGTTAGCGAAAGTTACACAGCCGGAAGCTGCCGTAGAAGGTTGCAGCAGATGTGATATTGGGGAACTCGATGTAGCCACGCCGCTCACTGATTCACTTATGTCGAGCATTGTACCTGCAACCCAGGCTGAAAAGCTGGAGGCTGTGCCTAGGTCACCTGACGGTGACTGGCATATGGGTACCAGACTTCGAAGCCGCTCACGGGGGCAGTCGAACAGGCTTAAAGGCCAAGACGGTGAACTTGTTCGACTGTCCAACCGGTATGACGTATTGTCGGAGGCTGATTCAGTCCCGCAATTGTCATCCTGCGAGCTGACGGCCCCCCAGCCCAATAGGTCTGGGCGATCGCAGAAGGGTATTCTGCTAGTTGGGAGCTCTAATGTTAGGCGGTTTATAGAGCCCCTTAGGGAAATGGCGGATTACTCGGGAAGAAATCCAACGTCCATTCGGTGTGTATTCCGGGTGGTCTGATCCGAGATGTGGAGCAGGCCATCCCGGATGCCATAGAACGGACGGGGTGTAGCCAACTGCAGATTGTAGCTCACGTCGGCACCAACGATGCTTGTCGCCTTGGGTCGGAGTTTATCCTCTCTTCCTTCCGGCGGCTGACTGAAAGGGTGAACACTGTGGCAAGTGGCCGCAAGATTTCGGCGAAGCTAACCATCTGTAGCATCGTAGACAGAGTTGATTGTGGACCTATGGTTCAGAGCCGTATTGAGGGGCTGAACCAGAGACTACGACGTTTCTGTGATGATATTGGCTGCAGATTTCTCTATCTCCGCCACAGGGTTGAGTCATGTAGCGTTCCCTTGAATAGGTCAGGTGTGCACTACACACGTGAATCGGCTACACGGGTGGCAGGGGCCGTGTGGAATGCACTGGGTGGTTTTTTAGGCTGAGGGAGGAAGACCCGAAACATGAAATACAGTTATGGGCAACCCAATCAGATACAACACCGGAATGTAGGAGGAACGTAAAAGAGTCACAACAGTTAAAAGTACTCGTAATTAACTGTAGAAGCGTTTGTAACAAACAACCAGAACTTGAAAGCGTTATTTGTAGCACAGAAGCGGATATCATTATCGGTACAGAAAGTTGGCTAAAACCGGAAATAAGTTCCGCCGAAACTTTTAAAGATAGCATGAATGTTTTTCGTAAAGACAGATTACATTCTCATGGAGGTGGGGTATTTATAGCTGTGAGTAAATTCCTCCCATGTAATGAAATAGACGTCGATACTAACTGTGAAATCATATGGATTAAACTCAATGTTGCTGGGTCAAAACTCGTCATAAGCGCCTTCTACCGTCCACCCGATTCTGACATAGCTATCGCCGAGGAATTAAGAAGTAATGTTAACAGTATAGCTAGCCGTTTTCAGGACCATGCTATGATTCTGGGAGGCGACTTCAATCTGCCTTATATCGACTGGCGAAATTATGTTCACATTACTGGTAGCAGGGATAAGGCAGCTTCTGAAGTAATTCTCGATTTATTCTCCGATAATCATCTCGAGCAGCTAGTTAATGAACCTACGCGGTGTCATAACGGTAGCGAAAATATTTTAGATTTGCTAGTTACTAACAGGCCAGAATTTCAACGACCACTGGAATAAGCGATCACAAAGCGGTAATTGCTACTATCAAATTAATGACCAAGCGAAAAAGGGGAAATGGACGGATTGTATACAGATTCAGTAAGGCCTCAAAGGAGTGTTTTAGAACCTACCTGAGGAATAATTACCATAACTTTAAGTTAACAAAGGACACCGTTGAAGAGATGTGGCATCGATTTATACATATAGTCCGGGAAGGTATGGAAATACATATACCGAAGCAGAAAATAAATGGGGAGAATGATCCACCGTGGTACACATGCGAAGTCAAAAGATTACTCAAAAAACATAGAAGGATACACGCACGCTACAGAAGGAAGAGGTCTCGCAGCGATTCAGAAACCTTGGCTGAGTTAAGAGGACGTGTGAAGAATGTGATGCGTGAGGCCTTCAACGATTTTCATTCAAACACTCTGTCTAAGAGTCTCGCAGAAAACCCAAAAAAAAAAAATTTGGTCGTATGTTCGAAAAGTCAGTTGTACCAACAGCAATATTCCAGCACTAGTTCGCGAAGGGTCCGAGGTTATTGAAAGCCGCGATAAAGCTAATGTACTAAATACTGTATTCAAAAATTCATTTACTGACGAAAATAAGGATAGCATTTCCGTTTTCCCACGTCGTGTCGAGTTGGAGATGGAATCATTACGAATAGATACTGCAGGTATCATAAAGCAATTAGAGCTCCTAAAGTGGGGGAAAGCACCTGGCCCGGATGGTATTCCAGTAAGAGTATTTTCAGAGTATGCGGCGGAAATCGGGCCATTTCTGTCTGATATATTCAGTAAAACCCTAGAAGAGCGAAAAGTACCTTCTGACTGGAATATAGCGCAAGTAACTCCGATTTTCAATAAAGGTGATCGAAGCGATCCTGGAAACTATCGTCCCATATCTATAACATCTGTTTGTAGTAGAGTTATGGAGCATATTATATGCTCGAACATTATGAATTTCCTAGATGAAAATAATTTGCTTACAACAAATCAACACGGATTTTGGAAGAAAAGATCATGTGAAACACAGCTGGCCCTATTTACACACGACGTAATGAAAGTTATTGATGCAGGTTCACAAGTAGATGCAATTTTTTTAGATTTTCAGAGAGCCTTTGACACTGTGCCACACAACCGCCTTTTAGCGAAACTACGAGCGTACGGTATATCGGATCAGCTTTGCGAATGGATAAAGGATTTTCTAACTGGTCGATCGCAGTATGTCGTTGTTGAAGGAGAAAGTTCTTCGAATCTAGATGTCACATCGGGTGTACCTCAAGGAAGTGTAATAGGACCACTTCTATTCTTAATTTTTATAAACGATCTCGGAGACAAAGTGAAAAGCCTTTTTAGATTGTTTGCTGATGATGCGGTTATTTACAGGGAAGTAAGGAATTTGGCCGATTGTTTAACAATTAAGCGTCATCTGGATGTTATTTTGGCATGGTGCGCTGAGTGGCAACTCACACTAAATTGTAAAAAGTGTAAGACAATGAGCATAACTAACAAAAAGAATCCAATTGTTCAGAAATACGAGGTAAACAGTTCAGTTATTGATATGGTCGATTCCATGAAATATTTGGGATTAACAGTACAAAGGAACATGAAATGGGACTTACATATTAATACGTTGGTAGGAAAGCTAATTCTAGGCTGCGGTTCCTAGGTCGAATTTTGAAAAATTGTAATGAACAAACAAAGGAGATAGCGTACAAATCTCTTGTGCATCCACACTTGGACTATTGTTGTGCCATTTGGGATCCGTTTTGTAAGGGGCTGATTGAGAGCACAGAGAAAGTACAGAGAAGAGCCGCTCGATTCGTGACCGCTTGCTACAGTCCTTATGAAAGCATTACAGAACTGATTAGTAAACTCAGCTGGGAGTCTCTGGTAGATAGACGACGCACGTTTCGTATAAACTTATTGGTAAACATGCGTACTCCCACTTTCACTTACGAGTGTAGTGAAATACTTCGTCCACCAACCTATTTGGGTCAGCATGACAGGAAAGATAAAATTATAGAAATAAGGTGCCGCACTGATTCTTATATGAATTCCTTTTTTCCTCGTTCCATTAGGGATTGGAATGCACAACAAAGAGATTAGGTTTGGTGCTGAGCACCCTCTGCCACCCACAGTTTTGTGATTTGCAGAGTATATATGTGGATGTGGATGTGGAACTCACTTACTTCTCCTGTTGCATCCGATCCTAATTTTATATTTAATCTACTGTGATTGGTATTATTTCTGCTACATTTCATCATTTTAGTCTTGCTTTGATTTATATTCAGTCCAAAATCTTCCTTCAGTATTTTGTTCATGCCATTCAATAACTTCTCAATATCCTTACAATCACTTTCGCACGGGCCACAAGACGTCACCGTCACCACAGTAGGCTATTATAAACCGAAAGCTAGTATTCAAGAGACTACAAATTTTACTCACTTGCAACCTATTTGGCTGAGCACCCCACATACAAAAAATTACTTACAATTACATACATGCAATGCACAACTATTACGTTATAAGCACAGATAGATAGATTTTGTGATTTTAGGCACATTTTGAAGTGCTTATTAGAACCATAATTTGTTAGAGAGCTAAACTGAATGTGAAATTTGTACACATACCGTAGGGACATGCTGTAAGATGCGCAGTTTGTCTTTCCTGACATACATAGTTTTGACGTGCTGATAGCAGTAGATCATGTCTGATGGGGGCTGCAGTGATAACAGTCGCCTTGAATCGTGAGTTATTATCCCTTCTTTATAGTTAAAAATCTCAATTTAGTGTTTGTAAAATACAGGCACGCCAAACGATATGTAGTGCTGTCGAGACACCACTGTGATTCTCTCGTCCAGAGCCAAGAAGAAGAGATGGATTAGGAATGTAGCGAAGCCCCTTCAATGGTTTTAGATGTGTAATTGCTATTTATATATGTATATACTTCATCATATGCTAAATCTGGAGTGATTGTGGTGAACTGCAGCATGAAATTATTAAAAATCGCACATAATTTTACTGAGAACTCAAGTAAGAAGCTTCTTTCCTTGATATTCGCTAGGGTTATTACTTTCTCCTTTCCGTTTTGTTATTTCTTTCTTGTGTTATGGGTGCAGCAGTCGTCGAGACTGCTGTGGGTCGTGTTCCTGGTAAGCGATGACGTTTGCTACTCCTCATGGTCTGCGATAAACAGAATGAGTCCGCTGTGTGATTAATATCCAGCTGCTGGCGTCATTCAGCTACTGCTATTCTCCATCCATTTTCCGCCAACATTAGCTTAACTGCGAAGTGAGTTCACAATTTAACAGAGAATAACTAATAATCTAAGGATGATCACAGTGTAAGAGGAAACCAAACTATTATATTACTGCCAAACCGGTAAGCGGAATGTCTTAGCTAAATTTCATTGCTTGGCACTTGCTATTTTCATGAAGCAGATACATAATTAAAAGTGTCACACGAACTCACAAATGATGCAAAATTATGTTACATCAGCCATTGCGTATATATATAGACGAACGAGCATACGATAACATAACTTTTTTTTTAACAATTTTCATCTGAGTGGATCCATTATTGCATAAGATCACATTGTCAATTAGTTTACAATTACAATTGTCCTATTCTTTCTTAATTCCAAAAATACTGGGTTACATAAGATGAGATACATTTATCTTCGTTGAATACTGTTAGTTTTTACCTGAGTATCCATTGTTTTGATCAGTAAGAAGATGGCATCAACCTTATACATGGAATACTGACTTATCATCTTTAATTTATTATACTGTATCTTGATTTGTTCAATCGCACCTAAAGTGAAAACACCTTAACTAACTGTGATTGTGCTAAATATAATTTTGCATAGGAAAATTGTAAGATTAATAAAGATTGTGGTTACTTAAAAAAAAAAAACAAAAAAAAAAACAAAAAAAAAATACCATAGTATATGTATTTATTGAATGGCTCTTTGATACAATAATATAACAGAACACAATTAGCTTTAATTATTTTCTTAACATTTTTATTGTACTAAGGGACTATAAGGTAGTTACAAAATTATACTACATCTCCGCCTGGAGCAGATCAGGCGAGGCCACTTTATACCTCAGTGGATGAAATGCACTGTTGTTCTTTTCTCTGCCAGATACTGTGGGCAATAAAAGCTGAGACCCTGGCTTTGCCGTGGTTTGGTGCCATATAATCTTATGTAGGACTACACATTATAGGATCCAACTTGTCCTAGAGGTGGCTTTCAGTATCATTATGTCAGTATACTTTGCAGGTGGCATACGAGGTACAGTCTGCATAGGAGAACCACGCCACTATCTGTAAAACACAATTATTCATCAAGAATTATCAGAAACAATTATTTAAAATAAGCTATATATGTACATTCAGTTCGTGATTGAAGGTAATCTCATAAATTTTATATTATATATCATGTTATTTCAAGGCGGCGCAACCAATTTTGGAGATGGGCCACAATTTTTGTTCTAATTTAGCCTGGGGACCAAATAATACTTGCCTATAGTTACAACAGATATTTAAATATGACAAATATGTAAATAACACAGTTTAATTATAATCAAAAAGTAAAAATCATCAATGAGACCTTTGCATTAGGGTCTTGAGCTAGCGTATTCTAGACCGCTGCTGTTGGAGGGCCAATTCTAATGCGCTGGGGACCCACTCATGGCCCGCGGGACTGCGGTTGGGCAACCTTGTGTTAGTTATGTATCAGATACTAGCTGGCATGAAATTACAAGGTAAATTTATAATAAGAACCTCGGTAGCGTGGTTTCAAATTCTCGTACTAAACATGCAGTGTATCGTAATGTTAAGGGAAATTGATATCCCTATTATGCGTGATGCCACTATGAGCTGTATTATTAACTGTATCACGTTATATGACTAACTACTTCGGTATTCTTCAGTGTACAAAAGCTTAGACCTTGCTGCTAAAACAGCTGATAGGCGACAGCCTGTAGAGGAACCTTCCCCAAGTGCCTGGGAAGCAGCTGCATTTATTGACAGCGAAAAAACCGGCTAGCTGCGTTACCACTGCTCTTCTAGCGTACCCTGCCACCTGTTGCGACAGCCTCTAGATAGGGCTGACTTTCGTCAGCACATCTGCAACAATGAATACCGGTCCATGTCTGGTCACTTTCTAAAGCGATAAACTGAAAAAATTAAGCTGCTGAAATGGCGAATTCCTGAGACATACTGTTTTTCTTATCTATCACGCGTACTTTATTGAAAACAGTGGAGGATTACGGAAAAAGTTACAGCAGTATACATAAACGACACTTGTAAGTACTGCCAGTCTTTATAAGTACGGGGATTCAGCCAGCCCAAAATTTTTCCTGGAACTAATATCTTAAGAGCAGGTGAGCAATAGAAACCGTCAGAAATGTACACAAGTCTCTGCTGACAAATAAATGGCGCGATCTACTTGTTCCTTATGTACTTCTACCTCCACCCACACAAATATCAGACACTAACTAAAACTAATTACGAAGGTACACATAAATTTGAAACAGACAATTGTTACTATATGCAGAAGCTATGTACTACTAATTATCGTTTGCAATAACTAAATGGTTTAATAAATTCGTCCATTTAGTAACAAGAGGGTTGTCCATAAAATAAAAGTTCCCTAGACGGCCATGCCGGCGAACTGTCTGCCACGCTCAGTCTGGGCTGAGCAGCAGTTAGAGATGGAGTTCCCTACTCGCTTCGCCCGGCAGGTGCGAATGACGCTCTGTAATTCGTTTACTGTGATGCGAAAAGCGCTGCGCCGAGGGACATTCATTCTTAATTGCGCGAAGTCTAGGGAGAAAAGTGTGTGAGCATACAATAAGTGCGCAAATGGTGCAGAGAATTCAAAGACAGACGTACAGATGTCCATGAGGAACAGCATTCCGGACGGCCATCGGTTTCGGAAGAAACGATTGCAAAAGTGGAAGAAGATATGCTGAAAGGTTATGGTGCGGGAGTTATGAGAGATGATCCCTGATGTCAACTAAGACTACGATTAACAAAATCTTAACAGATTATTTATGGTATGCCTAGGTTTGTGCAACAGCGGCCCCAGAAACGGTTATGGAAGAACATAAACGGCAACGTGTTAAGCGGCCCACAGATTACTTCAAGCCTATGAAACCAATGACGAAGAATTCTCGGATTCAGTTGTTATTGGGGAAGAGAACGGTATCCACTACAGGACGCTGGAATTGAAGGAATAATCCCATCAGTGGAAATCATCCAGACTCGCCGAAGCCGTGGAAGTTCAAGCAAACACTGTAGCCGGCAAAGTGATGGCGAGAGTGTTTTGGGAAAGGAAGGAGTTATTGCTTGTGCGAATTGATGGCTACTGGTACAGCAGTCAATGCTAAATACTACTGTGCGACGTTGAAGTACCTGCGCCGGGTAATTCAAAACAAGAGGAGAGGCGTGCTACCGAGGAGAGTGCGTTTTCATCACGATAACGCTCGTCCGCAAACCGCCCGTGTAACAAACGATCTTCTCAACCAATTTGGATGGCATATTGTCACACACCCGCCATATATCCCGGACGTAGCTCCCAAGTGATTAGCATCTCTACCCAGAAATGAAGAAACACCTGGGTGGGATTCTATTAAGATCCGGATAGGAACTGAAAGAAGATGTGTTAAGCTACATTCGCGGCCCGCGAGGAGACTTCAACCACTCGGGCATAAAGAAGATGGTACACCGCTTACAAAAATCCATCGACCTCAACGGCCCATTATGACTAAAAATAGGAAAAGGTCCAGACTTTCCTGAAAATGTATAATTCATAGCAAATAAACATGTTTTTCAATCTAAAATCATTTGGAACCTTGTTTCACGGATAACACCCTAATATGCTGGAACATTTGTGTATACCTTTGCAACGATGTTCTAAGTTGCAGAACTTTGACTCAGAAGTATCCGAACGCCACAAGGTGTTGTGAACTAGAATTCTATGAGAGTAATAGCTGCAGACGTACCTGACTGTCCAGCATGCGCCGCTTACTGCTGCAGGTGACACCAGAGGACGAGCTGCAGTGTGACAGCGACGGCCAGCGTGGTCACCGCAGCCGCGGACGGGAGCAACGGCCGAGACCCAGCGCCGGGCGCCTCCAGTGGCGACGTGACGAAACGCACCTCTTCCTTGAGTGCAGACTCACTCGGTGGCACATTCAAGTCGTTACTGGGTTTAGCATTACCAGTTTGTGATAGTTTCTGATCGTTAATCTCTCGTGCAGTGTCTACCGCGCGTGCAGACCCACTCCGTTGTACAGCCACGTCTTGACTTGTTCCATCATAACTGCTTTGCGACAGTTTCAGATTCGTTCATCTCTCGAGCCCTGACTACTGTGAGTGGAGACCCACTCTGTTCAACTGCCAAGTTGTCACTTGTTCCATCATAACTGCTCTGTGACTGTTTGTGATCGTTCAGCTCTCGAGCCCTGTATTCCGTATGTGGGAGACTCAGTCATTTGTATAACCACGTGGCTCACTTGTTCCATCATAACTAGTCTGAGTCTGTTTGTGATCGTTCATCTCTTGAGCCCTGTCTATCGTTTGTGGAGACTCACTCTTTTGTATAACCGCGTCGACACTTGCTCCATCATAACTGCTCTGTGACTGTTTGTGGTTGTTCATCTCTCGAGCACCGTATTCGGTGTGTGGAGACTCACTAAGTAGTAAAACCCCCCTCGTAACTTGCTTCATCATAACTGCTCTGTGACTGTTTGTGATCGTTCATCTCTCGAGCCCTGACTACTGTGAGTGGAGACCCACTCTGTTCTACTGCCAAGTAGTCACTTGTTCCATCATAACTGCTCTTTGACTGTTTGTGATCGTTCATCTCTCCAGCCCTGTTTATCGAGTGTGGAGACACACTCTGTTGTATAACCACGTCGTCACTTTCTCCATCATAACTACTCTGTGACTGTTTGTGAATGTTTTTCTCTCGAGCCCTGTTTACCGTTTTGTGGAGACACACTCTGCTGTATAACCACGTCGTCACTTGCTCCCATCACAACTGCTCTTTGACGGTTTGTGATCGTTCATATCTCTAGCCCTGTCTACCGTGTGAGCTGATCCACTCTGTTTCACACCCACGTCTTCAATTGTTTTATTAAAAACTATTTTTTGACGGTTTGTGATCGTTCATATCTCTATCCCTGTCTACCGTGTGTGCTGATCTACTCTGTTCTACTGCCAAGTAGTCACTTGTTCCATCATACCTGCTCTGTGACTGTTTGTGATTGTTATCTCCCGAGCCCTGTTTACCGTGTGTGGAGACCCAATCTGTTGTATAACCACGTCGTCACTTGCTCCATCATAACTGGTCTCTGTCTGCTTGTGGTCGTTCATCCTCTGGAGCCCAGTCTACCGTGCGGCCACGTCATCACTCCGTCCACCATACCCACCATGTGACAGTTTCCTCTCGTTCATCTCTCGAACCCTGACCACCGCGAATGCAGACCCACCTCTGTTGGACAGCCACGTAGTCACGTGGTCCACCATAACTTCTCCGCGCCAGTTTGTGATTCTTCACCTCTTCTGGGCTCTTTTCGTTGAGTGGAAGTTTTTCCTCTTGTCCTGTCGAAGGTGCACTCGGAGTGAGGATGGGTTCTTTAATTTCCTGTAAAAGACAATTTTAATAATAACGCTAAGAATATTGTTCTATTTTATAAACTCAGGTAACATCTTTATATATTTGTATTGTCTTTTAAGTTTTCAACAACCATTTGTCTCATCTAAGGCTAATGATAACAATTATATATCAATTATTTTGTCAGAAAATACGAAAGGATTGCTTATTCATACAATTCATATGATATCTTCTAGTGGCTACATTTTTGATTATCTGTTTTAAATGCGGACGTTTGTCGGCCTCTGGCATTTGGGCCTAGGTAATTATAGCAAGCCTTGGCATTATTTCTGATTTTCGCCCTCCTGAGTGGTAATATCGTTTGGGGCCTTCTTGGTACTAGGCGTATTTGGGTATTCAAATAAACCGAAAACAGTTTGATTTTTTACAGTCCAGTTAACGTTACTTAAGTGCCGTTCTCTTTCTTTGGACATGAATTGTTTTTGAGCGGAGGAGAAGATCTTTTCGAAGGAGCCAACCTCAGCCACGTCTCTGATATTTTAGTACTAATTTTTGAATGCATATGGTGCAGGAAAAATTTGGGGTAGTCTGCAAGATTATGATATTATCTCCCACTGTTTATTTTTAATTTCTTTAACTCGAATAGTATACAAACATTCGCTAAGTATTTTCCTTTAAAAAGGAACTGAACAGCCAGTAATTACTGCAATGATAATACCCCAATCTGAGTGGTATTCCAAGCTAGGTAGTACTAGTTTCTTAATGTAAGACACCACATTTATGTCTAGGCTATTTCTTCATAGATCTAAATATATTTGCTTACTGTCACTGACTTAACAAATGTTATTTTGATGGGGAAATCTGTGCAGTAAGTCTACAGGAATGTATATCATAGGAACCTTTATTGTTTGGGAGTGTTTCACTTGATTAGTGAGTTCTAGTCGAAAATATATTTTGAGATTTTGAATTCGACCGTATGAATACACTGGAAGCAAATGCATCACAAATAGATATTGGATAAGACTTTCGCAATATGGCAGCACAGACGAGAAAAATTAGATGATTCCTTAGATATCTAAGTGGAATAAATGAAAATATTAGATTAACAATGGAGGTGGAGCCAGGGTCCACCACGAGTGTCACCCGTTTGGGGGTGACACCCACATTTCGAAATAGTAATCGAAATCAGTGTGTGATAAAAAAATATAATATAAACTTCTCTTAATCTTTGGTGTCGAACACGTCTACTTTTATTGTTATGAATATTTGTTTTTAGGTTGATCTAGCGCTTTTTCAAATGTGATCCAGGGGCTGTGCTCATTCGTTGCTAGTAGTAAATTGTTGGCAATGCCGTGCACTAAACAGAGAGCATCGCTCTGTAGCTCCAACAATCACAAGAAATCGTTGATTGTTGTGCTTGCCGTCCGTCACTGTTGTTTGGTTTGTTAGAAGCGGCGGTGGATATAATGTAAGTTTTCTTGTATAAAAAGAGGAAGTTTTAAAATTAAAGTTTATATATAATTGCTAAAATCATAGTAATTAGACAGTTAAATTGTAAATCCTCGAAAATATTTAGAGAAAATTTGGAAATGAAAACCAAGCGTATGTCGGAATACGCGTAGTCTAGGTTTTAAAATTGTTTTGCTTATTTAGAATTCCATTAGCTTTCAAGCTAAGATTTACAAGTGCTTTGAAGTTTTTCTAGTAATTTTTGAATTTATTATCTGACAGATTCGTGATGTACAAACTGAGTACATTTCGCGTTATCCGATTTACACTCTGCGTACTTGCCTACTGTCGACAGTGCACCTATAGTCAACTGGAATCGTATCATGTTCGAATTTATACTTGTAAAAACTGTGCATTAAACTAGCAATACTGTCAGGATTCAATCAATCCGAACGGGTCCAAGTGTTCGTTGATGGTATCGTCTGTAGTTGGTAATCATTTTTGTAGAGCATATGTTTAAAACAGTCGGAACCATAACTGTTGTGCATAGAACTGTAAGTAATGTAAATTATGTATATTTAAAACTGTAAAGGAAATGAAATGTAAATTGTTAAACTATGTAAATAGAACTGTAAAGTAATGAAATGTGAATTGTCATAAACGCAAAGAACTTGTCTGTTTGGCTGATAAGGCCGAAAGCCATTTAAATAAATAAATAAAAAAAAGTCGGAACCGTGTGTCTTGCTAGCGAAATCGTAACATTAGTAAGCACTTAAATTCTAGGTTCATGTAAGTTTGCTATGCTTTCTGCTGATCGAGAATGGAAGTATGATCGCGATGAAATAAATTAGCGAATATTCCATAGTAAATTTAGAGAAGAGAAAAATTTTACTGTGTGTAACCTCTCTGTCGAATACAGGAACCAAAATTATTGTGGATTCATTAAATCGACAGGGATGTCGAACTTTTGTTCCTGATCAAACTGAACGAACAATCAATCCGTTTACAACATTTTATTTATATGCTACAGAGCGGCGCTAGAAATATAAAATTTACACGTGAAGACGGTATTCAGTACATAAAATGTCATATTTAGAAGTCTGTAGCTACGTGTATCTTAGGCGGATAGTAAAATATTTCACTTGTGAAGTACTTCATGTAAAGACGGTAGATATCGCAATGGCATGTTCTTATAATACTAAGCCGTTTTTTTTTAATTGCTTTGTTTTATAGTGCATTTATTGTTCTATTTTTATGAAGGAACTTAATGTAGAGTTGCTTCTCTGACTATACAGTCTCTCCCAGGGTCTCAAGACTTGTGGGACCCGGATTCTGGGTTTGCACCGATGGAACCCCATCTGGGTCTGGAATTGCTACTACTTGGATCAAGCCACTTCTTTTAACTTTCCTCTCGATATTCCTTGGTCCTGCAATACCAAGGTTACGAAGTCATTTAAATACAACCTATGTTAACGTTTCAACAACAAATTGTTCGGGAAGTTTTCGATTTTTTTAAATGTATAGCGAAATATTATGGTCACCCTATGGCAAAAATTAGAATCTCAACATGCATACAGGGATGCTAGAATTTTAGGAAACTTTGAAGATATATCCAGGGCCATACCCAGAAGAAATGATAACAAATGGAAATGGATCAGGCTAAGTTATTACCTTTAGATACAGTTGTCAGTAAGAAATGCGTTCAACTTGAGCACCAATACATTCGTGGATCCTTGCCGACAATATTTTTCGAATGCCTTCTTGGGGTATGTCTCTTTACGCCTGCATGTCTTTTGCAGTCCGTTGTTGCGCGGTTTATGCTGGGTCACCATGTGATCTAATGTATCTACTCCTGGTATCACAGACATGCTCTATTGGGGACAAATCTGGGGACTTTGCTGTTCAAATTGTGATCGAAACTCCTTGCAAGGCTTGTATCACGATGGCCGCAATATGAGGACGGGCATTATCTTGTTGTAAGATGTGATTTGATTGGTGAACGTTAAGGGTATCACAATAAGATGCAGACATGCAGCATCCCGTCCACGTAGTGGTGGGCTGTCATTGTGTCATCAACAGCCGACTCAGTCATGCTGTCGAAACTGATTGCCGCCAAAAAAATGACACTGGTGACTGCATTTGTGTGATGTTCTGAAATCAAAGCAGGTAAGCCGTTTTCCAATACGCCTGCGAACATGTCGTGAATTATCACTTTTCCACAGACAGAATCAAGAATCGTCTCTAAACACAAATGTACGCCATTCACCTGTACTTTTGTGTTTTGCATTACGCCAGGTTAGATGATGCTGGCAATGAAATCAGATTAATGGGACACATTGCATATGGTTCAAAGAGCGTACTCCAGCTTCAAGCAATTGGTTGTTTGGATCTGGCCTGCAATCAACCATTTGCCAGCAGCAGCCACCCACACAATTTGGCGGCCTTCACGTGCTGTTATCCATCAGTATAGACCTGGAGTATTAGAGCTTTCTTTCATCACCGTGTATCATCTGTATAATGAAAATGCACTACGGCCAATCTTTTGGGAGATTTCAAGATATGATGCACCTTTTTAAAACACGTCAATTCTCCGACCTCTCTCACAGTTAGACATTTGAGTGTAGTGTAGAGAGTTGTCACTCTTCGCCTGGGCATACTTAGCCATCAAGAACTGGTGGACAACAAAGTGTCATATTACACCACATTGTACGCCACTAGTACGTTAAAAAAATAGCAATTTACATAACAGATAGCACTGCAAATCTCATACTATTAAATGTAAAATATTCAATTTTAAATCATTTAATACTCTTTATATGGGCATACTTGGGGCCAATTTTCATTCATTTATTACAACACCGTCTGGGTGTTGGGATTTTAATTTGCGCCAGTGTGTGTATCAGTTGCTGCGTGTAAAGGTCGAGCTCTACTTTGCCAATACTGGTCTGTACCGTCACCGCGACGACAGTCGTCCGAGTGGCAGCTCGCCCCCTCGCGTCCACACTTTTCCACAGCTCGTCCATGTTCCTGCCCTGCCTTTAGTCTCCTATAACGTTTTCAAGTGATTGTTACAGGGAATCAGTGTTGGGGATGACAGGTAGGTTTGACACCTTACTTTATTATACTGTACTTTATTTTGCACAGTTTTGATACGAAAGTACATTAAAATACTTTTTTATCTGACTCACCTAATCACCTATCTAGTTGATTTTTTTATGTACAAAAATAGTATCCCAGTGCAGTATTAACAAATTACCACACTGTACCGGAATGAAAGATTCTCGCATATTTCAACGCAATCGCAATGAAATGTCAATCACTTCGCACTTGACGTGTTTGTTTTGCTTGAGGTTCTTTTCGATTCATTCAGTATTTTTTAGTAAAGAACGAGGTTATAACATATTTTATTTTAAATTTTGATTGTAAAGATTATGTATAATAATTATAATAATTTTATGTTATCTCAAAGTTCTAGTCACAGAGTTTCTTATTAGGAAACTCGCAGTGCACCTATATTGAAGACACCTAACTTGGAAAGGAGACCTACAGATTAACTTGAAATTCGAACATGGAGCGTCCTAGAATCCTCGCGTTAACAGATAAAAGCATTGCCAGAGGTAAATGTCAATTTTTAGGCCCGCAAAAATTATAGTCGAGTACGGGATTTGAACCGGGACCTTCAGTATCCAAATCGCACGCAGTCATTTGAGTCACCAGTCCGAATGTAGGTGTAATGAAAAATAAGTTTGCAAACATGATACAATTAACATACTTTTTTTCTATACCATCTATTTTTGCTATCAAAAAACACGAATCAACTTTTGTGTATTTGAATACATATTTTTCAGTACTTCTAGATTAGTCTGGCGTATGGTTACAGTGTGTGATTCGGATGTGGAAGGTCCCCGTTACAAATGCAGATCTCGGCTGCAATTTTTGTGGGTCTTAAAATTGATCTTCAACTTTGGCAATGTTTTGATTTTTTAATGCGAAGATGCTAGAACACTTCCTACATGTTAAGAACATCTTATGAACATGGATGAAAAAAGACACTTGTTTTAAGACCAACAATAACATGAAAACATTTGATCGTAAGGGAAGGAAAATTTCGGAACTCTCTCTATGCGCTTCTCCACATACAGCAGACCGACACTGGTCCACACCGTCAAAATATAAACCAATCCAATGATGGCCGAGTGTCGGACGACATGCCGTGTCCTTTGGACAAACTTCGATCGAGTGAGCGCCAACAGTAAGAAACGTGTCGGTACGGTGACGGTGTGGAACAATATCGAGCAAGTGAGGCCCGATCTTCAGAGGAGTTAAAATTAACCTAAAACCACTTTCGATCACCAGTGATCAACACGTGGCTAAAATCTTACCATATTGATTATTGAACATGAAGTAAATCAAATTATTAATTTTGAAAATGTGATTAAAGGGTTTGCAGCTGTGAAAGCAATTTTTTTTATTTGTATATCTTTTAAATGTTGTGAATCTTACAAGTTTATTAATTATTATTTTTAATAACAATAAATTTTTATTTAATTATGTTTTATTAATATCATATTTTACACTTACAAGATTATATATTATACTTAATTTTGGATTTAAATTTTCAAGGGGTGACACCATCGATATCCGCCCCGGGTGTCACCCACCTACGCCACTGGGTGAAGCAGTAGGTTTGCCCTGCCATTCCTGGACATGATGGTCAGAAATCATTCGGATGGCAGATAAGGACACTGAGAGTACAGGAATCAAACCCACACCGACCAACACCACAGCGCCCACAGCATTACGACGTTGTTCAGAGCAGATCGGTGTTATCACCTGGGCCAGAGCCATCTATGAAGCAGAAATTCTGACAGCGGAGATGAACTATTTGCTCCGTAGTTTCCAGAAGACAGGGCAGAGATAACTCAGATAATGTCCTTTTTGAAGAATAACTGGAGGAAGAAGTTTAAAAACTAACCTTTTCACCATACAGTGGAGAGGCTTTAGTGAAAATCACCAGAATGTTACGCAAATGAGGTGTAGGGAGCTTTTCCGACCACTCAAGACTTTAAAGGATTTACTGCGTGGTAAAAAAAAATAGTAATCTCGTGTGGTTTCAATGTCCTGGTGAAAGGGTTTATTATCAGTTGCGCAATCCGCCCCTTTCATAGCAGCCTAGATTAAACTTGTAATCCCACCGGGTATAGGGAACCTAGAGTTTAACGTGGAACCCGAATCACAGAAGTGTTTTGGCGTAATTCACAGTACCCAACAGGCTGTTCCAGAGTTGCATGATGGGTTCAGGGCCAATGAAATCCCCGCCGAGAGGATTAACTACTGAGCCAACAGACCGCACTACTACGCCGTATAAAGGATGGTTTGTGCCAGTACGAGAGGTGTTCAGTGTGGAAATCATGATCGTAGAATGAACAAGTCTGATAAATAATATGTCACCTCTGGTTACTCACTTTTAAGCAGTACTGCCTGGTGGGCCTTCCTTTAAGAGATATCAGGGGCTAAAAATTGTAAAAATTGTGCCTAAATGATTTATACCTGTACGGAAGATCATTTGTATTTCACGTCGGTTTAGCCGTGCGCGTTAAGGTGTTGTGTCCGTATGCGCGGGGTTTCAAAGTTCGATCATACGATCTGTTTATAAATTCGGCGGAAGGTACACTTCGCGTTTCAGTTCTGGGCGTAACATGCGAGATTTCTGCGCCGGGCGACGAGTGACGAAGTCGGTGGCAGCTTTTCACAAAGTACAGAAGAGAAACAGAATTGATTTTGTTTCGATACAAATCCACACACAATGATAATAGGTGGGTTTGTTTAAGGAGACTTTGAAGATTCGTCTTGCAGAAGACATTTTAAACAGAGTCACGGGGTATCAAGCGCTTCACAGAACGCACTTCATGCACAGGCAAGACGACAGAGGCAAAGGCATCAAGATCGTTCCAGAATCCGCTCTGGTCTTCAACCGAAGGCCCTCCCCCCTTTCGCGTGTCTCCTAACCTCTCGTTCTGCCCCTCTGCATAAATCGCCCTACCATTCTTCTGGCCCCATTATCCGCAAAAGCAGAGGCGCTCGGCACACGTGATCATGACGTCACCAGAAACCGATTACCGGTATGGGCTATATAAGGGCAGTCATTGTTGGAGACTGACACTTCGCTGGATGATGAAGTCTTAGAGCTAATTCAAAACGTCGCATCAACGTGTCCTTTGGAGAGACTGACAAAAATATATACCCCTCTTATATAATTATTTAGTGAAACAAAAGTTCGGCAGTTTCCAATACATTTCAAAACTCAACACTGAAAATCTTTGTAAGGAATTGATTAAAAAAATAAAAGAACAAATACAGCTGTCAAAGCAGCACTTCCTATACGTTTGCAGCTTCTGTACCTGATAATTACGCGTTTTTTGTTTATAATTTACAATACTTTCACCATTTTCCCTCCCAACAGTCTATGCAAAATAATTTGCTTTTATCATTTATTAATATTTTTAGGTAAGCTAAATAAATAAACGATGTAACTTATTAACAGTAATAGGTATTCATTTTCGTTTTAGGTTTTTATATTTGCATCAATATTTTAACCTGCTTCTAACCCCAAAATTAAAAAAAAGTTATTAAATGAGATATACGCCAGCAAATCACTGGAAAAGGTGAATTTTTACTACAACATATATTTAATGACTAAATTTTGGAGTTGATTTCTTAATCAAGAATGGTTTGTTAATAAATCTTTCGAATATAGATATAAAGTAAGGGAACTTTCCAGTTCCTTCGTGTATAGGGAAATTGAGATTTAGCGTAACTAACGTCTTGGTAAGAAGCAGACACTTGATTCTAGCCAATTCAGAATCAATATTCCATGTGGAACTTCACAACTTGAATGGGGAGTTGATCACTAATGTGTATCTTCAGATACTCAGCAGTATACTACAGTTACTGGAAATACTTTTTCAAGTACTACTAAAACCGTGGCAGTTCCAATGAAAATAATTAACTTGCATTTCACGGTGAATTGCATCTATAGTGCATTTCATGTGGGCATGAATAAGTTAGTAATGTTGTATGTGATGTTATACCTCGAAAATCAATCGGTGATCATTACAACCTCAAGGATAAGGAAATTTAAATCTGAGAGTGTATTACATCGAAACTAAATTAAACATTTTAGATCATGGAAGTTGAAATACAAAAGTTTTTAAAGAAAATTTAATAATGAGGATCTTCAAGAAAAATTCGTTGATGGAATTTAAATTTTCGGTAAAATACAGATCAAAAAGCTTTTACATGCCATAAACACTTAAACGTATTTACCTAGTCGCTGTTAATGGATTGATACAATATGAATCTACGCTGCTTAGCATATTAACTAAATTATGACACTTTTTATTTTAGTAAAATATTCTTTAAATATTATCTTGGTTCTCTGGGTAGAGCCGTATTGATTTGTTAAAACCTTACATTTCAACGATCCTGCTATGCCATCATCAAAGGAATGCAATTATATTATATAAAGTTCCATAAGATGAAGATAGTAGGCACCAAACAAATAATGTATTGTACCTGTATTGTCAGTGTGCAGTAATCCATAAGAACTGATAAATGGACGGACTGCCCCACAGAGTCGTGGCAGTTGGGTAGAAAGCCAGCGCTGATGGCCTTCTGTTCGCAGTGCTCCCGCAGTCGCAGTAGAGGACAGTCGCAGCGCAGTGGGTTGCCTTCCAGCCATAACGACTTCAGATTCTTCAGTCTCAAGAAGTGCTGTTAGATATACAACAGTTAAAAGTTATGGTGACATCCCTTAGGAGTGACTTATATTGATGAACCAGAACATCATGATCACCCACATAATAGCTGGTATGTCCGGCTTTGGCATTTATAACAGCGGCCACACGTTTTGTCATGGAATAAATGTGGCCTTGGCAGATAACTAGAGGGAGCTGGCACCACATCTACACACACAAGTCATCTAATTCCCGTAAATTCTGGGGAGGGGGGGTGTTGCGCTCCGACAGCACGATCAATCACATCCCAGATATTTTCGATAGTGGTTCAAAACTGGCGATTTGGGGGGCCAGCACATCAATTGAACTCACTACTAAGTTCCTCGAACCACTCCATCACACTCCTAGCCTGGTGACATAGTGTATTCTCTAGCTGAAATATGCCTCTGCCACTGGGAAATATGGTCATCATGAAAGGGTGTACATGGTCTGGTCTGCAACCAGTGTACGATACTTATTGGCCGTAATGGTGCCATACAAGAGCTCCACTGGACTCATAGATACTCACGTGAATGTTCCCCAGAGCATAATTGAGCCACCACCAGCTTGTGTCCTTTCCAGGGTACAGGTGTCAAGAAACTGTTCGCTAGGAAAACGACGGATTCACACCGTCCCATCGGCATGACGAAGAAGGTATCGGGATTTATCAGAGCATGCAACGCTCTGCCACTGCGTCAATGTCGAGTGACGATGGCCACATGCCCACTTCATTCGTAGTTACCGATGTCATAGTGTTAACATTGGCACACGCATGGGTCGTCGGCTGCGGAGGCCCTTTGTTGGGAATGTGCACTGTGTGTTTAGACACACTTGTACACCACCCAGGAAAAAGTATGATGTTAGTTCCCTACAGTTCGCCGCCAGTTCTACCACGTCCGACATCTATAATGAAGGATGGCCGCCATACCCCTCGACGTTTGGACATTATTTCAATATTATTTCGTCACTTGTTGGAGACACTCACCGCAGCACCTCTCGAACAAACGACAAGTCATGCAGTTTCCGAAATGCTCGTGCCAAGCCTGCGAGCCATCACAATTATCAGATAGATCACCCGCTTTTTACATGCAATCCACGGATAGCATGCTCAATGATACTACTCGTACATGCCCCGTACATGTGTCTCACTAGCACTCATTCCTCGTTAGGTGACGCTGCTATCTTCTGGGCGGTTTTACATCGGTAGTAAATAGATATTCATAATGTTCTGGCTGATGAGTGTATATAGGTATCGCTAATGACCTCGTTGTCGACGCGCCCTAAAGCCACATTTATGGGTATGATCCTTGTCATCAAAGAATTTTAAATATTTAATCTGTTATATTCAAAGGTAATAGCTGGACCACTATGTGCTTTGAATATGTGAAGCAGAATATCACTGGTTAGAAATACGCAGGTTGTCTGACTAAGAAAGTGGCTTCCTTTAATAGGATCATAATGAGGTAGAAATAAAGATATAACTTTTACTGATGTAGGTGGTTATCATTTATTCAGCTGAAACATTCTGACGTCACTCACCTCTACGGTCAGAGTAGTTATCCTGTTGTCCATCAGGTCGAGATCCTAGAGAGCTGGCAGCTCGCTGAACGCGTCTGGGTCGATGAGTTCCAACCCACAGCTCATCATCCACAGCGTCTTGAGGGAGTTAGACCTCAGTATAGGATCAGACGGCAGCCGCAGAGGGTTGAAGCTCAGGTCGAGATGTTCTAAGTCATTGAGAAATCTGAGAAGGATGTGAATCATAATTATCATCTGAATCATCGGAATCATTAATAAGTCAATAAATTCAGTCGCTACCGATGCTAATTCCAGTGCTCCAAATGACAACAATAAAAATTTCAGTTTTTTTTTTTTGTATAAAGTTTTCGCAAAACACTATCATATGCCAGAGGAAGTAACTTCTTACGAATAGTCATCGTCATCGTTTTTGCAGATTAAATAGATGAATGACATCTCCTCTTAGCGTCCTAGTGACAGATTGAAATTGATAGTTATTTTTAGACACATTAAATGACTTCCGAACCTGTGAAGTGTCCTTCCAGAAGAAATATGGTAGTGGTTGTAGAAGATGAGGAAAATAACATCTTAGAGAGTGACCTAAGCAATGTGGTGATGTAGTATACCAGGCTGGAACACAATCAGGCCCTGTCTCGCACAGCCGGCCACAGATGAGCCTAGCTGTAACTCTGGAAAACGGAACAGAAGAGATAGGCTTCTGCCTTCTGATTTGTTAGCTAAAGCTCTGAAGGAACCCACTTACTGATGCGATGGGATTGGGACTGTACCAGTTTTAGGTTAGAGGCTGCTGTTCAAGGAACTAGATACGAGATTAAAGGGGCGTTCAGTATGAGTAGCCATAAATTTTAAAGAAACTGATGAAGCTGTAAAAAAAACATTTAAAGAAGTGCTACAAAAACGAGGATAATAGCGATAGCAATGTTATGGCACAGCGAGTTATAAGTCTGCTAAATAGGAAAAAGTATGTGAACGAAGTTTCTAGCTTCTTATAGACACATAATACAAAAATAGTTATGGGGGTAGAGTCAGGATTAATGGAAAGAGTGATAAACAAGTGATTCCATCCAGAAGGTTGTAGATTGTACCACAGATATAAAGGAGAAACCAGTTTTCATTTATCGCGCTCGTGGATTACCGGGGGTAGGGTGATTTATACAAATTAGGTACTACTTACAGTAGTGGACGAAATAGTAGCCGAGATGAGATCGTAGGGGAGAAACTAAATTCTAAATCAAAAGTCAGATATTAGCCTAGGATGTTCATTATTGGTTTAGACTTTACCACGTGATGTCTTGCCATGAAATAAGGTTAAAAACCAAAGAGAGGAGAGATGGGTAAATACATTATTAATGTGTTCAGAAAAGAGGTGGAACACAGCACTTGATGACAGAAAGTGTTGGATGTCTTCCAAATAATTCCTGATTATAACATTGTGAGGTCTCTGGGAATCATGATCACGATCTTGAAGCAATGATGATGGATGAGATAGGATTTAGTAAATCAGTGGCAAAAATTGAGCGCAATTAGAATCACAATTGTAAAAATGTACATATTTCAGAACTGAATGGGTCTACCTAAGTAAAGTTCAGCATGTGTCAGGAGGTAAGGAGAGCTACCATGGAGTAAGAAGGAGCTGTGAAGGGTCGGAGATAATAAGGGTAGAGAAAAACATTTTTGGTAAATATATTAAGAACAGAACTATAACCGAGAGTTAAGATTGTGAAGAATCAGATGGTTATTAAAAAGAGCACAAAATAAAAATGCAGTAGAGAAAACTTAAAAAAAAAAAAAAAAAAAAGCTCAATTGGAGTTTGTGAAGAATTTTATTGCTGTAGTTGGACCACAGAGTAACAAATCTAGTGATTGCGTGGCTATGTTTTAAAACCAAGAGAAACGGATAAGTATTTAGCAAATTGTATATTAGGACAGAGAAGAGGTTATTGAGAATTTGGAGAAGATATAATAACTATGTGGATAACAGGATTCATGAGACAATTATGGACTGACATCGTATGATGGCAGAGGGGGTAAATCAGAGGACGAGCTTGTCCATACACCTACGCAGAAACAATGAGATTGAAATAGAGCCAGAGAAAATTAGTAAAGAATTAAGATAAAAAGCATAAAAGAGACAGTGTAGGTAATATCACTGCTAGTGGTTTAAAGATTAGGCGATAAGATGTTATACCATACATTGAAATATTATAAGGAATTTTGAAAGAATATTCGTGTGAGGTGTACCAGCAATACATTTCGGATGAAATGAATCCACGTGACCAAGGTGATGGTGTTAAAAAGGATGCATCGAAGGAATTTGACAGAATGAGCGTTAAAATTGTAGGAAATAAACTCAAATACTTGTAATGGATGGGAAAGTGCCTCACTGTTTGGAGGAATCCTTGAAAGGAAGGAACCAAACAGAGAGAGTAGGAAACACAGCAACAAAAAAGGTGGAAGTGAAGAAAGTGGTCCACTGTTGACGTCACTATTGATGTTCATTATTCTTTTTTTGCCTGTGGATTTACTCCTCTTCGATATTGAGGTAATTAGAACTGGGAAAGGATTCAGGGCTAGGAACAGGAACAACTTCTGGCTTTTCTAAAGGAGGCATTCCTGCATTTGCCTGATGTGAATTCGGGAAAACCATGGAAACAAAAATGTGAGTTTATATTATCTTGGTTCTCCGGGTGAACCCGCGTCGATTTATTAAAACCTAACATTTTACCCATTGTGCTGTTGCTTTCCTCTGATGTATGTCACATCACAAAGGCCGAAACGTCTGATTTTAATAAACCGACGCGGCTCCACCTGGAGAACCAAGATAATATGCACGACGACCGCGGAATCCTACTCAGTTATTTGTAAATGTGGATTGTCAGAGGATTCGAATTCGTTTCCTCCAGAATGCGAAGCCAGAAAATTATTGCTCACCCCATCAATTAATTAATCTAAGGAATGATTGTGTCAGTTGTTTAGGAAATAAAGACAACTGAAGGTTTTATATTTTTATATGTTAGGATTAAAAAGTTGAGGGGGAGCTGTGAAGTGTGGATAAGATTTTTAGCTGTGTACGTAAGTTTGGAATAAATATGAGTGGCATATAGAGACAGTTTATTTGGTTCACAGATGTGAAAAAAGTTTTGTGTGGTTACAGGAGGGATGAAGAATTGTTTATTGAGGACACAAGATGAAAATATCTCGTTGTAGCGTTTGATTATATATTCAGTAGCTCAGAATACTGGGCAGGCTGCATATAAGGATCATAAAATCCTGAATTTCCAGGAATACAGTATAAGGGAATGTACGATGGAAGTAGGGACCTGAGATATAAAAGATTGGTTTGAAAATTTCATGAGTACCGTAGGGTATTATGGAAACCACATTTTGTTTATCAATAAGGGAGCCTGCACAAACTACGTGGCTGGGTCCACGAGGGGGGGTAGGGTTTGGCTGGAAGGCTACGCTGGGCTACGTGGGGGAGGGGGTTCCGAGCCAGGCCACGTAGCTTTCCTTTTATAACATTTTTCACAGTTAAAATGAGGAACAGAACTCACAAAAACGTGTGAATATTTATTCCCCTCAGCTAATTATCTCCGTATGTAATTTACTATTGTAAATCGTCTGACAAGAGAAAACAGTACAAAATGTCTTCTGAAATCAAAAGGGAAGAAAAAGCTACGTGCTACGTTGGGGAGGGGGGAGGAGGGGGTAGATACAAGAGCCACGTAGGGCTACGTGGGGGGAAGGGGGGATTCACAGGAGCTCAAAATGGAGCTACGTGGTTTATGCACGCTCCCTAACATAAGTTGAAGGCGTAATACAGAGAAGCTAGATTCGTCTGTGGAAATTTCCGCAGAACATAATGAGCAAGTAATATGATAAAGGAGCTGCATTGTTAGTAACAGGAAGACAGGAGGAGGGTAAAGAGAGTACTAGGAAGCCAGGATGTTTATTTACTGAAGAATTAGAAGGAGTACTTGGATGAGAAGAGATGACTTTGACCTCAAGCTGGCTGTCGATTTGAGACATAAGAATTATGTAAAATTTTGTTTTGTAGGTGAGGTGGTTAGGTATTGGAAAAAAATTAATAAGCAAAATGATAAATAATTTAAATGAATCTGTGAAAGGATTTAACACAAAAATTTATGAACAAAGTGGGGAAGTATGGATAGTATATTATCCAAGACAGAACTGAGTCCTTTCACAAGAAGCATCTCAGACTCTATGCTTACCCGCTTCACAGCCGATCATGGTGATTCAAAACCTGTGTGAGGTTTGCGCCTCCTTCACAACTTTCCTCAGGTCACTGTCTATACTGTAACTTGTGTTCCTATCAATAAAATTTCCAGCACCTCCCACTGTCATTACTGTATCTTCCTTAGTGAAATCTCTAAAATGAGATCCCATACACTCACTCACAAGTCCTAATGTTGCCCTAGCCTGTGACTAATGTGTCCTGCAGCAGAGGGCCTACAGCTCTCTCATTGCTACTAAATAGCATAAATAGCAGCAGAAAATATTTCCTTGTTTTTCCTTTCACATTTTTATTCCTAAAGGCCTGCTGCACCTTAGCTAATCCTACATATACTCGAGGCTCTTTCCAATCAGAATCAGGTAAAAGGTCATACCTAATTCTCCGAACAATATCTGAAGTAACTGACACCTTCTTTCTGTTAATCCTATTTTTCCTGTGACTTATTGCCAGCTTCCAACCAGCATTTTCATCCATTCCACTAATCTCATCATCTATCCTTTCCACATCGATAGCCTGAGCCTGAAGGTCCATAACTATTTTTTCCGACTTCCTGATCGTTTCACCCATCTCCCTGATAATTTCTCCCTTTACTTGTTGGAGAGAGTAATGAGGGGGTATACTGGAGAAGTAAGGGGATTGGATTAAAAAACTTCAGTCAGACCATTGCTTGCATAAGGTAGTGTATAATGTAACTCATATTTTGGGTATCAATTACAGAAATTGGAGGGTGCGCAAAGAAGTACTGTTATATTTGTTTCTGGAAATTACTGTAGAACACAATCATTAAGTACTATAATAAAGGTGCTGGGATTAGTTGGAAGACAGGAGGAGGGTGAAGAAATTTATGGGAGTGTAAAATGTGTATATTGGTGATGAGGCGTGGAGATATATGGTGGAAGATTAGGAGAGTTGCATGAAAGTTAAAAGTGGACCATGACCACATATTGCACTCGATTTCAGGTGTAAGGAGGGTGTGGGGAAATTTTCTTTCGTACCTAAAGGTGTCAGAGATTGTAATGAATTATGGAGGGAAGTGGTTAACAATTTACCAAAAACCCAAAATAAATTAAAATTCAATTTAGTTGAGGGACAAAGTAGGTGGAAAAGGGAAAGAGGAAAATGGGTGAGTGGGAAATTTGTCCAGTGGAAGCAATGCATCGCAGATAAATTGAATTTAGTTTTAAAAGTTTCTGTCACTAAGAGTGTAAAATATCACAATAATGTTTTACTTCGTTCCATTTTTCTCTCTTTCCATGCTTAGTAAAACCATTTTTTACACTCACTGCAATCTAAATCATTCACCACTTTTCTGTTAAAAGGCGCTACACTTTACAGACACGGTTTTCCCAAAAATAAAATCCACAAACTTTTAAACAAAATTTATGGATTAAAATGCTATGTTATAGTATATATATGAGACTATAATTACAGGAAACATGTTTACTCTACATTTAATTAATTTTGTTTCATTTGAAGATTTACTCCTCAATTCCTTTACTATAATTAATAACTAGGTAAAAAGTACTTAAATGGCAATAATAAGATTTAAGGTAATAAACGAAAATTAATCCTAAAATAGATTTTAACCCATTGAAACCATTTAGTGTCCCTTTGAAAAAACTAATCAGCCATTTACAAAAAATATATACTTTTAAATACTAGATAATTTTTATATTAATGTTTAAAAAAATAATTAAATGTATTTTATATTTCAAAAAGAAAAGGCTAATCATTATAACGTGCTCTTTTCTAAACTGAACCTACTGTGGAATTTAAAATACCGATAGTGGAATTCAAAATATTGACACTGTCTAATTATAAAGTAAATAAATACGGCTTATTTACACATTGTTATTATTATTTTATTTTATTTTATTTAACTGAAATGGAATGAACGCTCCAGGGATGTTTTCCTACGCACCAATTTTTCCTCTTCCCTGTACCCACCTATTTTAGCCCTCTACAAAAATTTCTTCTTTAAATTCTTTCAACGGTTTGGTAAATTATTAAATATTTCTCATGTTAACTTATTTAAGTTACTATAAAGTTTTTATTTCAATAATCAAGAACTAATTAAATAAGAAATATTATTTTAAACAAAACAGGACATACAATAAATGATAATATAATCATATCAACAAACGAGATTAAAACTTCTGACAGGGTAGTGTATTGGGACCATTGCTATTCATTATTCTAATGAATAATTGTGTTGGTTGTTTACTATCAGAAATTATATTGTTTGCATAATGCTATATAAAAGGATCAAATCGGTAAACGACCATAAACAGGTATAGGCGTGATCTGAGCAGGATATCTAATTGGGTTGGTAAACATGGGATGAAGATAAATGCAATGATGAGTCAGCTTATTAGATAAACAAATAAAAAACTAAAGGTTGATTATGTTTATAAGGTGGGGAGAGAATTGCTTGTCGAAGACTTGAAATGTAAATATCTTGGCTTTACTTTTGATAACAAGCTTAACAAAGCAGGAAACATTGGACAGATAGTGGGAAAGGGTACAAAATTCTGTACTTGTTGGAGAGAGTAATGAGGAGATGTACGGGAGAAGTAAAGGAATTGGGTTTACAAAACTTTGGTCAGACCATTGCTTGAATATGGTAGTGTAGTATGGGACCCACATTTTAATCATCAAATACAGGGGTGGGCGAAGGTGCAATAAAGGGCTGCTAGATTTGTTACTGTAAATTACTGCAGAATGCAATCTGTAACAGATGTGATGAAAGAGATTGAATTTGATTCGTTGTAAGACAGGAGAAGGGTGAAGAGGGTAATGGTAGTGTACAAGCTGTATTTGATGATGAGGCATGGAAAGATATTGGTGTAAAAATTAAAAGTAATGGGTGCAAGGGAAAAGATGACCATGACCACAAGCTGGCACTCGATTTCAGGCACAAGGGTGTAGGAACATTCTCTATTTTAGGTAATGGTGTCAGGGAATGGAAAAAAGTACCAAGGGAAATGATGAATAAGTTACCAAAAGCATTGAATGAATTTAAAGGTAAAATTTACAGTGGTCAAATGTAGGTGGGTGCGGATAAGGGGGAAGATGGGCGTATAAGGAAATTGCAACAGGAGAAATCAGTTCATTACAATTTAATTAAATATTAAATTAGACACAGTAGGAGGAAATTATGTGAGGATGTCGAGCTATCCAAACTGAATATGAAGGTTTTTTGCCAAATTTCTGCAAATGGTTGACTGTGTCAATATTTGCAGTAAGAATATAGTAAAATAGATTAAACAATACGTACTGTACATCTTGTATGAATTTTTCGTCAAGTGTTGTGATGGAATTGCTGGAAATATTAATTTTCTTGATTGGCAGCTGCAAGTCCAACCGTGGCACCCGCAACAGTTCTCGATTATCACATTCGATTTCCACCGTGCTGTTATTCTCAACACAGTCACAAATTTCTTGGCATGCTGATCCATTCTGCTTGGACTCTTGTGTTTTATACGATGCACCAGTTTCACCGTCAACAGCCACCAGCGTCGAGGACTCAACAGCGTAGCTATCGGGCGGTACGCCAACAGCCAGTACCGAGCAGCAGGTAGCAAGCAGGCGACTGATCACCACCAACACCTGAAACAAAAGGAGCGCCCTGCATTTTTCTTTGTTTAATTTAACATCATTGAAGTATGAAAAAGTGTATGCTCTGGTCACAACTTTCCTATACATGCATTTTGCATTTTATTATTAATTTTTGTTATAAATTTTCTGACTCTTATTTCCCCATCCTACTACCTTTGTCATATAAAAATTTTAATTTTAAATTTCTTCCTTGTTTATGATAAATTATTAATACTTGCCCTGGTAATTAACATCATCTCGCATCTATAGTATATTTTCCTACAACCTTATCCATGAAAAGAGTTCCAGCTAGTAGTCATCGTCATTCCTTCCATACCATGTAAAATTCCTTATTCTTCTACCAATATCCTCTATAACCTATTCACAATCATAAATCTTGTACACTTCAATCACTTCCTTCAATCTCATTCTGCCTTCCAATATATCCGAACCACGGTCGTCGGGGCCTCCTGAGATACGCGGCCACCCACATTCAGATTTTAACTTGTTTCAGCACTGTAGGTTCTCAAGGAAATGAATGTGGTGAGAGATGGAAATCCAGTTAGACATGTATCATAATGACTACAGTATTTTATTCTGTCTTTACGCCTAGTCGAAGTGGAAGTCTTTATAGTCAGTCGACGAATTGGAAGGAATTTGGCGATGGCCTTGTGAAGGAACCATCCCGGTATTCACCTAGAATGATTTTGATTACCATGGGAGACACAGGTCGTTCGGAACGCCAGTCCATTACCGCTGGCCTACCACGCTCGGTGCAAACACTTAAGGGCCGAGTGAGGTTCACTATATATAATTAAGTTCTTTAACGGAGAAGATCCAGACTTTCAAGTTTAGTACGGATGACCAGTCTGAGATTTGAGCCCGAATGACAGAGCCAAAGGTTATCACTCACCTATGGAGCAAGGTATTTATTAAACAACTTTCCTGGCAATTACTCGGCAAAATTTTAGGAAACCATTTAGAATAGAAAAAATCGATCTCCCATGGACGCAACGGCTATCGAACCAGCGTTTCCCTATATGCAATAACCAACCGGGGACTGGTAGTTCTCATCCAGTAATAGGGTTATTCAGTAATTATTGAAAGTTTCACAAACAGAACGAAACACACACTAGCACACGCTAAGCTCCCTGAGCACTGAGCTTTCTCAATACCAGTGAGCTGTCGACACACCTTTTAACACTCTATGTCCACTCGGCTGGTTGGGCTTGCACTCTGTCTGTCGTTAATCATATAGATAAATTTTACCGAACGACGATTTAGGGATTAATAATATTTAAGACATATAACATAAAAATCTTCGTGTAGTATCTGTCACTGGTAGTAATAAATCCTTTAAATTTATTCAGACCTGATCTTGCCTATCACTTGGGGTGTCAAATGAAACGTGTCATTCAGTGGCTTTAGATTCAAAAAGCTAACGTCCAAAATCTGTACACTGAGTTGCCATGTCTTACTCCACCAAGGATATGAGAGAACAAGTTAAACTAAGAATTCTCCCTCCAATCCGAGAGGTAGTGGGACGTGATTGGACAAGAGCGGGTTGAGAAATGTGAGGTGCTCATCGTGTGGCGTTGGCAAATGCTGCGGGACGCAGATGCATTGTGGATGACACTGTTGACTGTCCATATTGGCCTGTAGCAAAGTCCAAGAAACAAGACTGCTAGGATTCTGATACATCAAATGAAAGGTCTTTAAGACATCATCCACAAACATCACTTATGTGAAGGGCTAAATTCAGAAATAAAAAATTTCTGGAAAATCCAAATCTTTCGAAATTTAAAAATAAATACAATGTTGTTCTGTTAATGCGTAGATTCCGCAAATACAAACATGTATGTGATGTGGTATAACAAATACAGAACACTAATATTTGCTCCGAATCGAATGAACCACATATATCCAATGAAAGGTGTTGAATAGAACAGTCGCATATATCATATATGTTGCAGTTTTAAACTCAAAAATAAAAAAAAATATGGCAAATCTATAATTTTGAAAATATTCAAGAAAAATATGCCATGATCCTAAGCGCAGTGGCTCAAAAATAAAGAATAAAGGATCTAAATGACTACCATAATTAGTGAATGAGATACTACAATCGAGAATACTATTATTTACAAATTTCTTAAGAAAACATATGAAATGAAAGGACTTGACCAGAACAATCACAAATGCCAAATATATTGGCATCTAAACTCAAAAGTGTAATAGCTATAACAAATACAATTATTGCGAATTATCCAAGTTACACTACCTGAATTTAAAATACATGTTATGGTCTAAACTCGAAAATAAAGAACTTGTAGCAAACAAAAAATTCCCCAAAGTTTTTCGACAATTTTAATGTGTTGCTCACCAGAGCGAGAGGAGATAATAGCCTATATATGTACAAGGTCATGTGCGATTATAAAAAATGTAGCAGTTTTAGAAATCCGAAAATATTTAAGTTTATATTGTGAGGACCTTCGGCTAACGTTCAGAAAAACGAACACATTCGTACTTTTTTATTATTTATTTTATATTATTTATTTTATTTTTTAAAAAAAGAAGTATTTTATCTATATTGGCGCATGATCTACTGTTAGATGTCATTTATGGGAACCTGCGATCCTTCAGGATGTGGAACTTGTTGATCCTACATTCACTGAACCCAAGAAATCTCTGGAGGCATAGTATGTGAGGCCAAACGTTTAATCGAAATGAGAGTACTGCACTTCGAAGTGTAATCCGGTCAACGTTATTGCGTGTAAATGTATCTGAATAATCATGTTTCTTAAATCCTTTTTTTTGTGAAGGGAAACTTGTATGTTAGGTGTGGGGGGAGAGGAGGGGTGGGTAAGGGCCGCATAAACGCTGAATATTATGAAAACTCATGAGTAACATGTCGGTGGGCAGCCATTGTTAATCTTGGCTGCAGTTACAGTTCCTTAAACAGGCTAAGTCAGGAGAGACCCATTACGAGACGATTCATGTGATCATAAAGCCATTGGGGGGTGGGGTGGGGGGTGATATGTACGGTCATGCTCCATTATAAAGCCATTAGAGGGTAACTTGGGTATAAGTGGGATAGCGCGCGAGTTAAAGTTGGCGGGGTTCCTCTTGAAACAACCTTTCATCGTAAATCGTTAGGCTGTTACTCTCAATTGAGAATCGATGTTCGTAAGGAAAATCCCACTGAGCTGTGTGTTCTACTGACAGATAAATAATAGTTAATAACAGCAGCTCGACCACAGAGCCTCTTGAAGGCCACCGACCTGCGCGGAAGGAAGGCGTGGCCACAGGAACACCGCACCTGGCCGGCATCCTGTTTATTACTGATATCACGGCTAAAATACACAGTAATAAACCACAAGATTTTTATAGAATGCACAAATGTATTATTTTACTAAAACCAGCATTATGCTTTACCCTAATATTACAGATTCGGTCAAATAAAACGATTTTATAGACTTAAAATCCAAACATTTAAGAAGAATAACGTTGCTACATTTTAGTTTGTTGGTGAAGATTGCCATGACAAACATTCAAATGTTCACAAACTGCTTACTGTATCATCATATCAAATTATAATTCTTTATACTATATTTCTCGGCTAAATGGTTGATCCATATAACTATTCCTCTAATTCTTTAGGAAAAAGCAAAATACATAAAAAATTAAACAAATTTGTAAGAGGACTTGAAACAATAATTACACACAGTGTAATGAAGTATGACAAAATATAGAACAATTGTTCTTGATTGCGATGATATATTCTATACAGATCCCATATATGAATCCTATAACTATATATCAATTTTTATAGATATTTATTTTAAGCTATGTAAGTATCATTTAATATTAAATAAATATATTAAAATAAATTCAATAATTTAGTTGAATTACAAATTTCTTTAAAAAGCCATGTATAAATAAAAAGCTTTTTATTGTAAAATGAACTTATACCTTTCAGAACAATAAAACGTTCTGAGCATTTTGCAGCAATGTTAACAGGCTCGTCATCTAATATTTATTCTTTTATTCACCACATTCCACGTCGGCAAATATTCTTTTCCTATCCCATAGTTAATGCAAATGTATGATTTTTTGTAATGTTGATTTCAAATTGGAAGAAAAGCCATCCATATCAAGTGAGACATGCAACAATCAAATTTAATTAGGAATACATTACAATTAGAATTTCCAAAAAATAATGTAACTAAAAGTTCCCTTGTCATAATGTACCGTATTACAGAAGAGTAATCTCAGGTAGACTTCGTTGTATTAGATTTTTTTAAAAGCTTTCGGCACTTGTGCCTCAAACTATGTTACTTAGAAAACTTCGTGGTTGTGGCATATCTAGAAAAATATTCAACTGGGTTGCAGAATTTCTGAAGGGCAGAACACAGTGTGTAGTTTTTGACGGTGTGCGTTCATCACTTACTGAAGTGAGGTCCGGGGTTCCCTCTGGGAAGTGTGGTAGGGCCTCTATGTTTTTTATATAGATTAATCATATATGCCACTTAATAAGGGGGAAGAAAAGACTATTTGCCGATGATGCTATTATTCATAGTGAAATCACATCCCAGGAAGACTGCGCTTTGTTACAAGACGATATTATGAAAATAATTGCGTGGTATAAAGCCTGGCAGTTGGCGTTAAACTAAAAAGTGTCAACTCATGCGTATAAGTAAAAGTTGACCCCACTTAGATCTGAATATACAATTAGTGACCCTGTTCTTATAACAGTATATTCCGCTAAATTCTTAGGGGTAAGCATTCGTAATATTTTGTCGTGGAATGAGTATGTCGAGAAGGTAATGGGGAAATCAAATTGCATGTTTCAATTTCTAGGTTGTAATTTAAAATAGTGCACCCAGGAAGTTAAATCAATTGCATACAAGTCACTAGTGCGTCCTCAATTAGAATATTGTTGTTCTGTGTGGGGTCCCCATAAAAGAGGTTAATGGAGGTATTGGAGAAGGTCCAAAGAAGAGCCGCCCGATTCGTGGCAGCTGTATATAGTTGGAGGGAAAGCGCGATGTTGAAGGAGTTAGGTTGGGAAGACCTGGAACACCGAGGGTGTTGCTCTCAACAGAAACTATTTGAAAAATTCACGACTGACTTATCTCCGGATGACAGGAAAAAAATGTTACTACCAGCAACATTCATATCTAGGAATGTCCGCGAAAATAAGAAAAGAATCATTTCTGTAATCATTTTTCCCGAGTAATTAGGGAATGAAACAGAAAGGATTTACTGGGCGAGTAAACTTACTTGATAAAGCTCTTCGGCCATCCTGATCTGGTTTTTCAATGGTTTCGCAGATCACTCTAGCCGAGTGCCGGAATGGTTCCTCACAATCGCCAATGGACGCCACCTGCCATATCCCATAAATCCCTTCCAAACTATTTTACTTTCCGCCAAGCACTTTTAGTGAATCATGGAGAAATAATAATAATAACAATAATAATAAAAATGTATTTTAAATTCAGGAATAACACTTTAAAATAAAATATCAGAGGAAGTAAAATTTTTTTCATGTAGCTCATTTAAAACAAAACTAAGGGCATTTCTAGTCTGACACAATTTTTACTCTACTAGTGAATACATGGGCTCGAAAAAAATTATGCTTAAGATACACGAATTCCTGTTTCCATCCACTCTTGTACCATAATTAAATTTTCTTCGTGTCTACTTATTTTTTAAATGTGATTTATTGTCATTGTATTACTCGTATATTTTTATCCATCTTCAGCTCATATTTACACATAACATACTACTATTAACATGACTTATCCAGTGTTAAATGTGAACTTGTACTCTAAATTGTCTAATTTGATTAATAAAGCATTACAGAAATTTAATTTGCAAGATTTTTATGGTCTTAAAATATATTTGACAACAGTAATGATTGCATAATAGCTTTTTTCAAATATCTTTTTGATAATTACTTTTTTCAGTTATTTTAGTGATTACCCTAGCCAACAGATCAATTTGAATACCCTTGAAGCAATATCACGAGACCCTGTGAGTAGGTGTACCTCTAATTTGGAATCTCTGGTATAAAGCATGTAGAGAGTTATTTGACCTATCAGCGCTTTTTTTTTTTTTTTTTTTTTTTTTTTTTTTTAAAAGTTACTAACCTCCCCATTTTCGAATAAAAAAATTACAGGCCATTTTTCAAAACATAAAATATTCTCATTCTTGTAATAAATAATCTAGTCCATAGAATCTTCATAACCCATTTTTTGAAACAGTGATTCGATGGAACCCTTCATAGTGGAAGTATGCAATATCGCGTATACACGAAATCATGAATATATTTCTAAAATTACAGTATTAAAAGATGCAAATAATATCAATGTATTGTTCAAAGTTTTATTAACAAATTATTGTCTTGAAAAATAATAATTAATTATAGCTATACCTGATGTAATTACTCTAAATTTTCGATATTAAATCACCGCGTTTCATTACCGATAAATCTATTTCTTTTCTTAGATAATAAATTCCTTACTATACTAAACATTCTTTTGTCTATATATAATTATTAAAACTCAATTAAACTATCTTTGATGCAACTCTTAATATCGGCTTCATTACTGGAAGGCAGAGTGGTGACGGTTGGTCCTCAAGGCTCCATAAACTTTCCTTGACGAGTATTAGCAAATATTGTCTAGATCAACATTTTTGTCTATGCTATGTATATAAATTTCAATAATGATAATTTTATAATAGTATTTGTATACTGGTAACTTTGATCATTTCCTGAACCAATTTGAACTTTCATTAACATTTTGAAGCGGAATAGTAATTGTGTGGTGATTTTAATGTAGATGATTTTATATATCGTATCCTATAGTCATGCATATGTTAGTTTATTCAACGTATCTCGGGTAGTTAATTTTCTAACTAGAATAATAAATAATAGCTACTCAGATACTGATAATATTTTCCATGATACCTAGAAATTCAGTTACACACTCTGACCATCTATTAATCGACTTTTGGATTGTAATGCCAAGTTATTACCCATCTACTCTTTAATAGATGCTAACTTCAAGAGTAATGCTTCTAAACTGCAAAGAGTAATAGATGATACAATCAGTTGTCCACAAACTGGGAACATGTTTATGGTGGACAAGGTATGAATTAAAAACACAGCATTTTTAGTATTATTGTGTTAAGTGACTTTGAAATTGGCGTCCATATGAAAAACGTGTCATACTTCCAAAAAAGAACAAAAACCATGGATAACTGTGGAGATTAGAACATCATTACAGACAGACAAGCAGACACATGCTTGAACATGAGCCCATATAGTTTTAAAGTCCCAGACAAGGACGCATCAAGGATCAGAACAATTGGTTGGCAAGATTTGAGCTGTGGGGGGGGGGGGGAGGAACACATATTGGTACCTAGGAAGTGGGGTGGGGTACTTAAACATGATTTCTGACAAAATCAAACTCAAACCTACTATGGAAACTATTTTTATTATTGATTAATATAGTAATCTAACCAATTAATCTAAGGACCTACTATATAGTAAATTAAGATCGTTACTCAGTTATAGTTTATGTAAACATTAATCATCTCAGATTCTTAAAAAAAAATCAATATCTTTGTTTCTCAATATCTCACGGTGTTCTTTCGATGCACACTCATCAGGCATAATCAAGTCAATCTTTCCTCTCACAAAGTGCTCCTTAGCCAGTTCTTCACCCGCCGAAGCGTACGGAAGGCAACTTAATTTTTCTTCTAGGGAGAGGGCAGTGGCCCCCTCGCTAGATACGGCCATGGTGCCAGAGCATTGCAGCTCTCTAACTTATGACGGAATTGGAGGTTTCTCACTTGATTTTTTATGGAAGTCATGGTGTTATTTCTTTTAGTATGGTGTTATTGTCACATCCTATATTTTCTATTAAGTGTTGCAATTGGTTGGTAGTATTGTTGTTGATATTCATTTTGTCCTAAGTCTTGGATTATGTGATGGGGCGAATAATGTACTTGCTGAAAGAGTTTTGTCGATTTGTTCTTAATGTACCTAATTTGAGGTGGTTTTTTTTTTTTGTTTGGCATGTAGCGCGGGGCTGGTAATTATGTATTTGTAAAAGGAACTTATAAATTACCTCTAGGAAAAATCAGAATGCCAATGTTAAAATAAATTATAAGCAGTACTGCAAAAGACTGAAAAAGGTTATTAAAGAATCTAAAAGTATGCACCACAAACATGAAATCCGTATCTGAAAATAAATTGAAGATGGTATGGGACATTGTAAAAATTAAAGTTAATAATGACATTTATATCAAACAAAATTCTGTGGAATCTAATTTTTCAATCGGTAAAATATTTGTTAAACATTTTTTACCTATTGCTCATAAATTGACTGCGAAAAGCTCAGTGACAGACATTCTGAACGTTGTCATTTAAGACTTCCATGAAAATTTGACATTATGTCTATAAATTTATCTACTCGTGAAGAAATAATACAAACTATCACGTCTCTTAAGAGCAAATATTCGAGTGGTTATGATAGGATGTCTAGCGGATTAATTAAGCTTTGCTGCACAGAAATAAGTAATATACTAAATTAGCAGTTTAATAAATCGTTAGTTGAAGGTACTTTCCCAGGATGGCTTAAGTTCGCAGTTTCCAAATCACTCTATAAAAACGGGTATAAGTCAGTTGTATCGAACAACCATGATGTTTCATTACAAACAGCCTTCTTCAAAGTTTTTGAGAAAGAAATAGCAACATTGTTTACTAATACATTAAAAATAAGAATATTCTAACTAAATACAAATTTGGTTTTCAAAAGAGCTATTCAACAGATCTGGCTATATTTGCGTTCAGTGATAATTTTTCAGGAGGTATAAATGATAAAATGATGCCTGTAGGAATTTCCTGGCCTTTTTTTGAATTCCCTGTGGGGCCTGTAATTTTTAAAAGTTCTGAACAACGCCGGTACATTACTGTATAGCTCAGCAAACAGGTGTGTGGTGAATGTGTTCCATCGTAATGAAAAATAAATAAAAACTATATTTCCTTATACCTCGTGAGAGTCAACTATATCTTACCTAAACACATTGCTGTCCACGTCCTTAATTACTAGTGTCAGATACAGTATTCTCAACTTATATTCGTCTTAATTCTAATATTCCACCCATCAATAACAAGACGACAAATGCATGCTGTGGAATGACAGCAACATGTTGACAACAGAAAGCAATACCAGGCATGTTACTTCCCACACGAGAAAGAAGTTTTGTTCTTTGTAAACAACCTCACAGTAGGTTTATTTGCAATTTGAATATGGTTACAGTGGAAATTTTACAGTACTGCTGATTTTAATCACAATATCACATCCTCTATACACGGGGTGACAAAAATATATTTTTTTATCAATAAGTATAGTAAACCAAAAGAAAGAAGTGTTTGGAAAATACGAGAAAGAACTTTGCTTCACATATGTTTATCTAAACCAAATTATTGGTAGCAATAAATGATTTTACGTGTTGGTGCACTGGAGCATGTTCGAGAATTGGCCAGGTCATGGTAGGAATGTAAGACAATCACGCGCTTCATTAGTATTCCTCAGTGCAGGTCCATTCGCAACTAGCTCTGAAGACGGCGACATCAGTGTCGGTAATAGCACAGAGAACCGCATCGATCGGTATAAGAAGACAAGCACAGTAACCAAAACTAGATACCATTCATACAAACCAAATACATAACATATATGCTAGCAGTAGTAAATCGAGGTCGATGCTAAAATCCATGAAATCCCACAACTCCTAATCGATGAGATAACTTCTGAAGAAGGAACCGTTAGGGAAACAGTATATACTGCTCCACTGATACTTTTTCATTGTATACTTCCTAAGCTCTTCTGCCATTTTAGTGCAGTTGATACCAGCAGACTTATTATATATCTCTTGGTGATGCCTGAACTAATACACTACCGGTACCTCTTCGATTGCTTCACAGTCACCAACTATGCTATTTTTTTTAGCTAAAGTTGACTACGTATCAATACCTACCGAGATTAGTCGGATCTCTAAGTGATTCACCGTGGCAACTCACCTGTGGTCTTAACCATAATACAACTCATGTCCACAAAAAGTATCCTCTGCACGAGTTTATTTAATGGTCGATAAAAAAACCACGGTTGAAACCTAGTTTATATATATATATGACTAAAATACTACAAACAATTTCTTGAAGATATACATTCATGGAAAAGCAAGGAATTAACACTTACGTATCAAACAGCAAGACTTACAAAGGGGTGCAATATTAATACGTTTCCAAAAGTAATTTACAATTGCTACATTTTCTAATAAGCCTGAGATAGCCTCTTAAACCCGCGAGTATTCATTCATCACCCACAACACAGCGCAAGCCGTTGTCAAATCAAACCATCGACCCCACTAACAAATATACATACTCAACATTATCGATAGTCATAAAAACTGCCAACAAATACCTAATATTAACAGAAACTGGGCTGTGATGGTTTAAACCATCAGTAATTGTAAATAAATTTGTATTACTACAGCAATATCGCAATATTTTTAAAATCACGCCGTAAAATGGGTGGAAGAAATATATATATATATATTTGAGAGTACACCATATTATTGTAACTGTTACAAAAGATATTAACTGAAAAGTGATATCAAAATTTACTACAACATATTAGTATAAACTAATATCGTAGAATATTTCTGATTTGCAAGTGTTAGCGTATAACTACAATATCTGTAGTGTTTCACTACTCAGTACCTTCATCTCGATGCCTCTCCCTCTGTCTCGACAGTGACAATGCGGGACACCGCACCTGCCAGCAGGAAGGAGAATACCGCACCTGGAGTCCTGTTTGTTGCTGATAGCGCAGCTAAAACTGGAAAAACTTGATTGCTTACGTAGATAACACAAAACAATTCAATCGAAAAGAATCGCATCAAACTACATTCACTAAGCAGAATAATACACAACATTTATTGTATAGAAATACAATATTTCCTTTGCTGATTTAACTAAAACCAGTATTCATCAACTACAGATTTCTTCTTGCCATTATCAGAGAATACAATTTTCACCTCTTTATTAGCGATCTTGTGGGTCAGTGGTTAATGCATCTGACAGAAAGTCGAAAAGTCCGCAGTACAAATCCATCTTTTGCTCGAGATTTTCAAAGGTCCTTGAGCCGACCTACACCTCTAGAAAATTTTTGCTGTGTAATGAGAAGTACACTACAAAGCGAATGTGGTTCAGATAACACGCTACATTGTAGGTCCTCTTTACCAGACAGGAGTAAGCCTGATTCACATGTATCATCACGTAGTGTGTCCAGCACGTAACGTGTCAGATACGGCACATACATAAGTTTTCACATCTACAGAGCAATACACTCACAGACGCCATGAGATCAACTAGTATATGCACGCACATATATACTTTTCAATATTTCGAAATTTTTCAATACAATCACTAGTGTTGACACCAATTTTATTGGTACCTTCGCACCATTCACACGTGTTAATGCGGAAGACTACGCAAAAGCCGCAATCTGGACGGCTGAAACTTGGGGCTCTAGACTTTAACATTGGCCTGTTGTACCTCCTTGATAAGTTATGATGGTTCTTGAAAGCTAGCAGCCAAGGATTTGTGTCGCTTCTATAGTCGACAAATCAGTTCTAAAACCATGCTGCGTGTAAGATAAAACTATGCTTATACAAGTATAAGAGAGTTTGTGCAAGTAGGGCCCTATAATTTTTGAAAATACAGGAAATAGAGAAATTAGGTGATAATTAATAATAAGAAGTGTATTATTTTGTTATATAACGGTACTGTGACATTCAGATTCAAATTATTTTAAAAATATTCAGTTCTAAACATCCAAGTAATAACAATATGTATGGACAATACTATGATGCCAGATACTTGCTTTGCTTCAATATTGCGGATATTGTAATTGATTCAGCTTTCGAGTAAGTTATTTTTTCTGGGAATATTGCTGTTCATCAGTCTAATGAATAAATCTATTGGCTTCAGAAGTATATTTGCAGATGTTATATAGAATGATTCAATCAGGAGATGACTACGAACAGCTACAAGATATGTAGGTAGGTAATTATACATAGATTACAAGTAAATTCCAAGAAAAGTCAATTTATTAGGCACAAGGGGAAAAAGTTAAGATTTTCTATGTTCGTTGAGTAAGGAAGGAATTGGTTGTTGAATTTCGATTTGCAAATACCTTGGCATAACATTCGATAGTAAATTGATTGGGGCAGGGCACATTGATAGGTGGTAGGAAGAGGTTTCATAATACTTTATTTATTGAAAAGGCTGAAAAAGAGATTTATATGTGAAGTGAGGGAATTTGGCTTGGTAAGACGTTGCCTGAATATGGTGGAGCAGTGTGGGTCCTACATTGTGGGTATCAAATTCAGGAGTTGGGCAACATTTGTTTGCGGAAATTACTACAGAATTCCGCAGGAGTCGAGTTTGGAGTCATTGGAGCATAGAATATGGCTATAGTTGGTTTCTGGTTGATTCAATACTACGGTAATGAAATGATGAATATTAGAAGAAGGATTAGGAGTCATACATGGAAGGGAAGAGATCACAATTATCATATAATTATTATTATTACTATTACTCCGCGATTCATTAAAAGTGTGAAGATGGAGATGTAGGGATATTTTGACCAGGAGAGTGTGTGCTGCATCGCAAACTAAATAAAGAAAATCGGCATGGAGTTTACTGTGATAGAACACTTCCTCGCTCTGTAATTTTGGAGTCACATGCCTTCACCATTGGTTTATGATCTACGTAAGAAGTTCATAGAAGGGGAAAAAATACTATAACCACTCAATTTCAGGCATAAGGGTGTGGGTAAATTTTCTTTCGTTGGGAAAGGGGTGGGGTGATGGATTGGAATAAGTTACCAACAGAAATGATAGATAATTTACCAAATTTACTAAAAGAATTTAAATTTGTAGAGTGTTTAAGTGGGACGGGCTATGGGAAAGGAGCATCGTAAAATTTGCAAGCAAGCAGCAGGAAGCGTTCGGTGATCCGCTTAGTTACCTGACGCTTTATAATTGCGTCACTGTAAAAGCGGGAGGAGAAGTGCAGCGCCGGCTTTAGTCCTTTGTTAATTAACACTTGCGACTTCCCCAGGATGACAACGGGCTGTGTACCCGCACCCGGGGCGAGCGTATTTCATAACAGACCAGACAGTAGTGTAGTAGATGGCACCTCCTAGCTGGAGTGCCAGTAAACTCTCCTGGCTGGGCACTGAGTAAAGTGCGTGAAGTCGTGTGCAGTGACTCGTTGCCTTAGTCATGTGCTCACCAAGTCAAATTGCTGTCAATAGTAACGATGAAGTAGCGAGCAGTATGATTACAGGAGGTTCTCTTACATCCCAGCTGCAGCTGCGGGTCTGGCAGGTCCTTTAGTCGCCACATGGTCGCCTGTGCTTTGCGGAGTTAACGGATATCCTCCAGCGCCTGGCTCTGTTTTCTGCCTGTTGCAGGGCTTCACATATAGTCCTGGTGAGCCCACATAGAATGTGCTCCACAGCAGACCTGCGTGCCACACGGAGTAAAGGACAATACTGAGTTCGATAAAATAGTCGCTTCTTATTAAAGACTCCTCATCGCAGTTTCCTGTATTCGCATAACCTGTGTAGTGACCTGGAGCAGGGGCGGCCCTAGCAAGTTTTTCAGGTGGTGCGAAATCTCAATGTGCCGCCAAATGTTCAATCGCTTATTCGTGATTAAGGTGTCCAAATAGACAGACTGAAGATAACATACATTTTTTACATCTTACCAATTTATAAATGTAAAAGTTTCTTTGCTTTGTTATTTATGTTTCACAACGAAACGGCTGAAATATAGGTCTGGTATATTAGCGGAGTTTGCAGTAAAGTTTAAATGCACCCTGGACCAGAGTGACAACTTATAGTTACAGGAAAGACACAAGTAAATACATTGCGCGTTGTTTTGTAACAATTTTACTAAGTTAATCAATAAAAAAAAGACTTGTTAAAACATACCATATAGCACGACATTTTTGACGAACTTCAATGCTAGTAATATGACAAAGTAGCAGAAAAGCATTTTTTTCCAGAAAATCGTTGTTTCGAAATCAAGTTCTCAAGGGTATGCCGCCGGATTGTGTTTCCACAACACTGGCTGAAATTGCATTTGTTGTATCTGATAGAAGTAATGGTTTTAAAGTTAAAACAAAATAAAAAGAAAAAATTTTACTCAACAAGTTACTGCACATCAAAACAAATAGAAATGTCTAATTTACAGCCTACACCTTACAACCTGCACCACGCTGACTCTAAGTAATATATGCCAAATTTTGTAAATTAAAAGACCTTTTCTTTTAGTAGCCACATTTCAAGAAACGACGATACCACAGACATATCGTTAATCAGTGTCCGCTTAAAGTCATGAATTCAGGTAGACATATACCCTCCAAAATATATTCAGGAGATTGAAATCAGTTTTTAAAATGTCTGATGGTCTCCTTTGATGGCTTTAAAAGGTTCGTAGTTGTTTTGAATTAAGCTTGAATAAGAAATGGTTTGAAAAATATTGCTATCAAACTTTTGTAAACTAAGTTGATTAGAGTTTGAATAGGTACTGAATTGTTATGTATTGTAATAAATTTAACATAAAAAGATTAAACATTATATACTTACATTAAACAATCCTTGAAGATTTTCTTACTTCTCATAGCTAAACACCACTATTTTATTACATTCTTATCTAGCGAGACATAAAAATACACTTTATCAGGTGCATTTCGTATCGTAATATTGCACATATGTACAATACGGTATTTATAAAATGGTTTTTCGACTTCGTTCAGTATCTGAATTAGTTATAAAACATAAAACTTATGAGATATAACACTCCACAATATACAATACGTCAATTTAAGTCGTGTACAATGACGTCACGGTGCAGCGCACCAAACTGGCGGACATTTAAGTCGTCGGAATTGGATTGCAGTTTTAAAATATTTTTTATGTTAAATTTGAATATTTTCATCAATATTATATTTCTTTGGTTATAAAACTAGGGTAAATAATTTATTTAAAATATTAAATAATATATGCATATACCCTATTCAATTAAGTATGATCGAAAAGTATTTAAATGTTTTAACAATAGTCAAAATGTTGTTATGCATTTCCTCCATTTGAATATATTTGCCAATATAATAGACATTAGTCTCCTTATTACTAATATGGTGAAGATGCTCCATTCATCACAGGAATATATTTTCAGAGAGGTTGCAATATACTTATGAATTTACCATCATTAGAAGTATTTAGTGTTTCATAATCAAAAGCTTCTATGAACACGAAATTACTGCATTTAAAAACATACTTTAGACATCATTCATTCCGAGGATAACAACCCACCGTGATTTTTCGTCTTCAATCTGTATTAGGGCCTACTCGTACATTGAAGTTCTTTATCGAATCAACTCATTCTATCCAACTGAGCATGGTGTATTCGTGATTTTAGGTAGTTTAGGTGAGTTTTGCAACAGTTGTGATAAGTAGCTGCCGTTATCAAATCCTTTCTTTCCCTAAATAAGAGAGAGACCTTCTGTTGAATAAACAATCACTGAAAAACAATATACTTTTCTGCACATTTAGAATAATCAAGTCATCTTCTTTTATAAAGTTTCTTCATTTGGCATTACTCTTTCAAAATGCGTATTTGAAAAATTATGTCCATGATCTTTTTCATGGTTTTCTTAGTTACTAGAATGATTATTTCATCTCCCGTTGCAGAGTCAATAAGCGACCATTTTGAAACACCGCTATAATTGAGGAGGCGGCGGTGGTCCTATGTCTGGTATACCCTGTTCTGTAACATAGACAAAGCAAAATCTTCTCATTCATGCTGCTCTTTATCATCTGAAACCTCGCCTGAAAGAACTATTTAATAAGTTTTCTTCCGTCTCGTGTTGAGCCTAGCTCTGGTGACGACGATTTGGATGACTTCACAACACTACAGCAGTTTGCAAACAATTTTGAAACCTTCTCATTTTCGCCTTGGTTTTGTTTTCTTTTTGACTATCGTGAGCCAGAGTTGGTTTTTTTATGGTAGCGACATGTATTGTCTGTATAAGAGATACTTGTGCTTACGAATATATTTCCGTTACCAACGTTAATTGCAATCACCTAAGGTCTAACTTGGTAGAAATAGATAAGTCGGTTGAATCTCGTCCCATGCACAAGCACCCGCATGCGAATGAACTCCAAGACTACAGCCAAAGAAGCAGAAAACGGATGCTGGAGGCACGGCACAACCCCTGGAGGGTGCTAATTATGGGACGAGTTGTGATTTTCTTGATTCGAAGACTCGATTCTATGACGACATACGACTATAAATTAAGCTGAAAGTCTTATCGCATGGATGGTTAGTGTGTTAAAATAATATGTGGTCAACAATCTGGGATTGTTGTAGAATTTATATTTCATTTTTGCGCAGATGATGTATCGCTGCATTTTGGCGCTCCCCATATGACGGCGCCCACTGCGGTCACACCTGCCTTGGATGTAAAACGGTGAGACAAAAGCTTTCAACCGAAGAAAAGAAAATTATTTGGCCGGCGGCGGAAGTCGGTATAGTTTGGCGGAGTATGGCCGAGTAGTTCGGTCACCGTGTATCCAATTTCAACGAAATCTAGTCCAATTACATACTTCTGTTTGCTTAGGCCGATATCGGTCGTATTCGATAGAATGTGCACACATCGTACGCAATAATGCATCCAAACAAAAATGATCTGTTATATTAAAGAGCGTGCCCGCACTACTTTAAAATAAACTTTTGAATGTGTCCCTACACTAATGGCTGAAGCAAGCATTTCGATTCGGTCCCAGCGAGCAACTGGAAAGGAAAAAGTAAATGTCTGTGGCATCAACGGCCGGGATATCCCCGATTGGTTAAGCTGCTGGATGACGAAGTTATCGATGTGCCTCTTGCAGTAGGTCCACTATCCTAAAGGGTACAACGAGTTTTACGAGGAATCATACCTTTCACAATCAAACCAATGGTTTGTCAGACTGGTTAGGATCAGATTAAGAGCTCATAAAAAATGAGAGTAAGGCTGGAATTTTAAACGCAGAATTTCTAATCCACAGTTAGGCGCCTTAACCAACTGAGACAGCTAGCTGATTTACGATTAGACTCTTAACTGGTTAGGAAATATGGTTTAACGCATTTGGTAGGGGTTTTAGATTCGTTATTGGTCAATGCGATGATGCGGACTGGCGTAACTTTATTATTAATATTCGTATGTTTATCGTCCTCGCAAGCTATATTGAATTTACCAAGAATCATCTGTTCAATCGTGCAAGACACTGAATTTGTTGGAGGCGGATCATCAGCATTATGTTGTAGCGATGCTGCGTGGTTGGTTTTTTAGAATCTTAATGTCTGGTGATACCCGCTGTCCGGGGCTACGCTACCTTCCCCTTCGCGCGGTTTAAACAATATTTCTCTATAAGAAACTATTTACTGTCCGTTACACTAGTTGCGTCAGTATTTATATTCACTAGATGCTGTATTAATGTATTAAACTCCCTATTGAGATTCTGTTGTCGGGGATAAGCGCACTGAATGGAACAGCCCCAGACTAACATTCAGGCCTGGATACACGACTGAACATCACCATGGTCAAAAATGTTGACGGAACAGTTGGCAGTCAGAATAATGTAATCTGCAGTCTTCGAATTTATTATAGAGCAACCATAACCAAATATACGGAAAAGAGGAAGGATAGTAATGTTGCTAACTATACTTAAACAAATCACAGGTTGTTGTTTAATCTCAAGCGACAATGGTTGGAAATTTCCCTCTGGCTTGAGGCGTACATTTGCAAGAAAAGGCAAAATAAAAACTGAAGGATTTTTCTTCTTCCAAAATGATTCGTTTTACATGTTTAACATTCGAATTAATGTATCATTACTCTACCTTTAAATTGTGTATAACTTGAAATGACATTTCTAACATTAAACTGAATGTCTCTAGCATCGTACCTGGAACATTCAATACATAATTGTTTCTTGAAAGGAAAAACAAAACAAAACAAAAATTGGCCACATAGATTGGTACATAGGAGAATTATTTAATATTCTCTTTGGTTATTCTCCAAACGCATTTTTCTTAATTTTCGTTATGATCTATTGTGTCACAATAAAATTATCAATAGTTAAAAATCAGGATCCGTTGTGCATAAACTTATCTGGAATGTATATGAGCAATTTCAAATCGTACTATGTAACAGGTGTACGAATTTTTCGTCTGAGATCCTGGGAAAAAAATCTTTGTGCAAATCATTTAATCCGCAAATTATAAAAGCATGAACAATAGGCTATCCCTCATAATTTTCAAAAATATTTCTTATTTCTAAACTGATATGTTTGACTGGCACAAAGAGCAATACGGGAGTCGGAAAGCGAAAGTTTGAGATGAAGTCGTCATTAAAAATCACTCACTTGACGGCTGCGGTGTCAACAACTTTAAACTTTTGAAAATGAAAAGAAATATGTAACTCAGATAAATGAAATCATATGTAATGGAATAAAATGAAGTTTTTCCAAGTTGATTTGAGATACTTTCTTTAAAATTATTCGCTTTCTGTTAATCAAGAGTCATTTGGTTCAGTTATAAAACAAAATACTGCCATCAGATACCACTCAGGGAATATTTTAGTTTTCATTTGTTGACGTCTATGGCCTCGTGCACACATTTATTTTATACTAATTTCAATAAATTTATCCTAATTTTTTATTAAAAAGTTGCCCAGAAACTCAAAACTGTTCTCGTCAAACTGTACCAAGTGAGCTCCTCGTCATACTGAATCAGGATGTAATTTTCTTCTTGCGTCACAGAAAAAAACAATAATACAATATTTTTCTCGAATTAAATATTTAATGCAGCACTTACAGAAATTTCATCAGTTATGCACCTACTAACTGTGAATACACCAGAATTTCTTACCTCGGGATAAATGTCTATATAGCTATTAATCTCAGAGGTTGTAACTCAAATGATATATATATAGTATTTAATATAACGTTATTTTGATGAAAGGGATCAACTTGTTCCCATACACTTAATTTTAATAATACTGCATTGAAACAAAAGCATAATGGCACCGGATTCATATTTACGCTCACCAGCGACCCTAAACATAGGAACGATCTCTCACGTTGCCTTAGTAGGTGCGGCGGATATCCTTGAACATAAGAACAATGTTCACTTATAAATATTTTTTTAACTGTTTAACGTCTCTCTAACAACGTGGTCTTTAGAGACGGGAAAGGATGGAGGGCGAGGAATGGGAAGGAATTCGGCCATGGCCTTTCGAAGGAGAAGGAAGCATCCCGGCATTCACCTGGAGTGATTTGGGGAAACCACGGAAAACTCAAATCTGGATGCCCGGACGGGGATTCGAACCGCCGTCCTCCCGAATGCGAGGCCAGAACGGCTTATAAATACAGCTTTACAACAACGATCATTCTACAGAAGAGTGGGCACAAAAATAAACACTAGATGGGTAAAAAAGAAACGGCAATAGCTTTACAGGAGCAGAGCCCATCTTTTCAATATACTTGCTTTGGATATGCCAATGCATTGAAGAATCTCTACTTCAAAGAACGCTTACGATAGTTACATACGTTTCGCACAATGATGTCCAAGTAACGTGCAACCGCCTCCGGGCAGCAATAAAATAATTAACCAACTGCAAACCGCTTCAAACCCAGCAAATGTGAGACAAAAATATTCACACTATAGTGAACACGGAACAAGCTACAGATGGACATCACACGAAATGGCATACTGTGGAATATACACTACTATTCAGAACTATATCTTGATAAGCGGTTAACACAGAATAAACACACAAAAAAATTAAACCATTCCTATACAAATTGTTTCCAAGGAGCTCATCACTCCAAATAGAGTCCGCTAATTAAGTTATGAAATGTTCTTATTATGATTAGTAATATATGCTGTGCAATGTGATGGTGTACTAGCTACAGAAAATTACGGCAAATAAAAATATTAGTACCGAATGCACACTGTTTTGTTTGGAACAGTCAATTACATATAAAAATAAATCTCCCATACTTTTCCAAAGGCAAGCTTCTTAAAGAGAAACAATGTACCATCTTGTGCACAATTCTTTAAACTAGGGTAAAGACAGGACGCAACAGGCTGAAGAAACTCAAAGAAGAATAAGTGAAGTAATCAGTCAAGTGAGATTTATCTTTATTTACTAAAAAATGTAACACCTACCTCTTGTTTGTTTTATTTAGTTCTTGGAACAATATGACTCTCAGTGCTATAAAGCTAAAAGTATTATATGAATTCTATAATTTTAACTTATACTATTTTCATTTTAACACCAATATTCATATAGATTAAGAATTTTCGATGTGGACTTGAAATAAATATAACAGTAAGTATGATATAATCTGCTGGTTGAACAATAAGCAAAACTATCTTTATTTGCTTTCTCTGATACAACTAAAAACATTGGACTGATTTCTCACAATGTTTTATAAACAGTGTGCAACACCCTGGGAAGTAAGGCCATTGGAAAGAAGTACTGAATAGACCTTTACAACAACAATATATGTGCTTTCCACTTAAATATAATATTTATTTCAAATAAAACAAAATAATGCTAGAAACATACGTAAAAGCCAAAAGTACACTTTTAGAACCAATCAGAATATAACACATAATGAATTGAGATTGTCTTTGTAATCTAAGATTGATGTGAATACAAAATATACTGTATATTTAAATATGATATATTTTATAGTAAATCTTCAAGACGCTGATATTTCCCAATATTACAATGAAAATATAAAACTAGTGTGTAATTAATTAGATAATTCATCATGGGAAATTAACCCAGTTAAATTGTTGTTTAAACAAGAAATATCAGACATTTTCAGGTGTAGAGTGAGCAAATCAAGTATGTTTAGAAAAAAATCTAATATACAACCAAAAGCATTCTGACATCATCCCTACTAAATTTAATGATTATTCAAAAATTAAATATTAGGCCAAATATCTTTCACTCACATTCAACTAAATATTCGACATGAGAGTCATATTTTAGACAACTTATTACCTAAAAAAATTGAATTATTTGTGCACAAAATCTAAACATAAAAAATTACTTTGTTCATACCACATTTGAAATTTTATTTGGATGAACTATGCGGCATTTTACATCATATTTTCACACATTCAACAATTACATATAATTCAATTTACTACTTATGCTTTCTTAGATAGTCAAATTGTTGAAAACATTTCACATATTTCTCCAAAAAGATACTAAAACAAATGAATATTCTTGTGCCTTTTAACACTCCAAGACTGAATAGAATTTTCAGAAAGCGTTACAAGCCAATAGGCTTTAGCACAAACAAGTTCACCTATGAAATTAAAGAGCCCTGAAAATAAAATTATTACAAGAAAATGGGAGTTTACTTGAATAGATCCTCATTTGGATTTTAAGGCTCCCAGACTGTATAAAAGTTGTTCTAGACAATTCACAACAAAATGGAACTTTACTAAAATAAATCCCCTTACGCCCTTCAATATTAACCAACGGTTAAAAATATTTTCCACAAGATACACAACAAAATGGGCATTAACATAAATGAATGTTATTATATCTATTAAGACTGCTAGTCCAAAGAAAAAATTTCTACAAACTTCACTAGAAATTTGACGCTCAAGTATATGAATCCTCTTATGAGCTATAAGATTCGCAGAGAGCATAATATAATTTCCATGAACTTCACAAGAAAATCGAAGTTAAGCTAAATAAATCCTCTTCTTCCTATTAAGGTTTCTAAATTGTCAAAGATTTTCCAGCACACTTAACAAGAAAATACATATTCTTCGAAATCAGAGGTTAACAAGTGGGGGGCACGCCACATCCAAGGAGGAAGTGAATATGTTAGGGGAGAGACGCGAGGAGTGCAAGACAAGTTCACTGCCTTACAGAAAATACCCTAGTACTACACCATCACAGGTACTATTTCTGCTTAAAGTTGAAAACCTGTATTCTAACATCACTTTCCTTGTGCATTCCATTTAACATTTCATTAGTAGCACTAAAAAGTAGGCATTCACCTTTCTAATAATAAAAGTGTGGTGGAGGAGGGGAGGAGAGGAGGTTTGGGAAGTATTCTTTTGAACCGCTGGCCTAAATGAATCCTCTCGTGCTTTCTAAGACTTCCAACCCCTGTAAAAGATTTTCCACAACGTTCACAAGAAAATTGCGGTTGATCTAAATGAATCCGCTTATGCTTTCTAAGATACCAAGACTCTGAGTAAGATTTCTTACAAACTTCACAAGAAAATCGACGTTTTTCTAAATGAATCCGTCTATGCTTTTTAAGATAGCTGTACTGTGTGAAAGATTTCCTACAAACTTCACAAGAAAATAGACGTTCGTCTAAATGAATCTGCTGATGCTTTTTAAGATACTTGGACTTGGTAAAAGATTTTCCGCAACATTCACAAGAAAATGACTGTTCTCCTAAATGAATCCGCTTGTGCTTATTAAGATACCTGGACTCTGTGAAAGATTTCTCACAAAGTTCACAAGATAATGGCTGTTCATCTAAATGAATCTGCTGATGCTTTTTCAGATACCTGGATTGTTTGAAAGATTTTCCACAAACTTCACAAGAAAATGGCTGTTTACATATATGAATCTGCTTGTGCTTTTTAAGATTCCTGGATTGTGTGAAGGATTTTTCACAAATATCACAAGAAAATACCCATTCACCTAAATGAATATTCTTGTGGCTTTTAAGATTCGCAGACCGTGTAAAAGATTTTTCACAAATTTCACAAGAGAATGGCCGTATGCCTGTATGTATATTCTTGTGGCATTTAAGATGCCCAGACTGTGTGAAAGATTTTCCACAAACGTCACAAGAAAATGGCCGTTCATCTATATGAATTCGCTTGTGCCTTTGAGATAACCAGACTTTGTAAAACCATTTTCCACAAATTTCACAAAAATATGGGACTTCAGTCAAATGAATCATTTCACGTCCTCTCAGATTACTGCGATCTGTAAAAGATTTTTCACAAATATATAACAACTGATCACTTGCAGGCATTTTCTGACACCTCTTGATATAGGATGACATGGTTAGTGATTTTTCAGGTAGTTTGTTCAAAGGTGGCTGTTCATAAGACTGAATAATCTCATTGCTTTGTTTAAAGTTTAAATTCTCATTGTAACTCTTCCAGGAAAATGGTTCCACATCCAAGCAGTTTTTTAAATGTTCAGTTACAGGAAGTTGCTGCTCGTAGATAAGAATGTTGCACTGACGAACATAATAATATCTACAAATAAAAACGACATTTACAATGATTTTGTGATGATAGCTTAACAAATTACAAAAAACTTACAAAAATAATAATACTGGTAATTAGCAGTTATAAGTTATTTTCATATGAATTTATTTATTACAAAAAAGAAATAAAACTTTAATTAGCATGAACTATCGCTAACCATAGATGATATTCAGTATCAGTTTTATGAGTTACTGTTCATTATTTATATTTTAACAATATTTGCATTTACCTTTTCAGTCAATGGTATACTTTTATTAATTCTTTAATAATTTATTAAAGTTTGGGTATATTCTAAAACTCTTTACCCCCACTGACTGCTCTTTTTCTCCATTTTGAAACATCCATTTTCACATTCTTTCTGTATTATTGCAAAAATATATTTCAGGCATGCTGGTAAGAAAACTGATGGAATAAGAAATCCAAAAGGAGAAATTGTATATTATGATGAACATATTGCCAACAGATGAGGAGATTACAATGCAGTTATAAGTGATGATGAAGAACTTAATCCATCAACGCTGGGCAGGCATATACAGTAGAAATCCAACTATCTGAACTCCAATTATCCAAACTCCAACTATCGAATTGCTTAAGAGAGACACATTAAGATGTGCGTCGAACAAGTTGAAAAGCATATCAACCACCGAAGAGGAGAAAAAGGAAAAAGAAGCCCGAGAAAAGGAAAGAGACAGGAGATGATGGGGATGACATGTCACTTGAGGAATTCAGAAACATTCATCTGAAAATTGCTGGATGTTCAGATAATAGTACTGAAGATTTAGGAGAGTAGGTGGTGTGTGATTTGTCAGACCTTGGATATAAAATTCTAAATGATGATGAACTTATTGAAAGTGTGAGAGAAGGAAGTGTTGAGGAAGAAGATTATCTTGACGTTGAAGCAGACCCAGGACCATCAGCTAGTCAAGCATTTTCCAGCCGTGAAACTGCATTGAAGTGGATGGAGCATCAGCCCGAGTGTGACCACATGCAACTTCTCACTGTCGAGCGGATGCATGGCTTGGCTGCCCGAAAATGGATGAATACAGTCAAACAGCTTACTGTGACCAAGATGTGCAGTAAACAAATACTTTTATTTACAATACGGTATGTACATACTGTACTAATATACAGCACTTACAAGTGCGCTTAACATGTAAAACTGTTGCCTTTTAATTAATTAATTAAAAACTCTTTTTCTTTAAAATATTTTCTCCCATTTTCAAAATACGTACAGTAAACAATTAAAATAGACCCTTCCCGGAAAAAATCCAACTATCAAAATTTTTTACTATCCGAATGGGGTCTGGTCTGAACTGATTCAGATAATTGGAGTTCTATGGTAGATGTGTATTAAATCAATTAGGTGACCATGATTTCAGGGATGAATTTGGTAAAGCATTAGAACTGTTGAAAGAGAGGAAAGCCTGAGGGATAGATAAAATGCCAGCTAAATGTAGAAAAGGGATCTGAGAGTAAAAAATAGGGCTCTCTGTACAGACTGATTGTGTGATTTGTGATATATACAAAGCAGGACAAATATTCAAATATTTTGAGGATGTTATAGCAGTTCCTATACCAAAGAAAGCATTTGCAAATTAATGCGAATATTTACAACACTATGTTCAGTTCTTGATCCATCTAAAATTTACAGCAACAATACAATATTAAATTCAACTGAGTATTGACCTTCTGCTAACTGACGACAAGTTTGGTTGCAGAAAGGCAGAAGGTACAAAATAAGCAATAATGACTATTAGAGTCTTAATTGACAAGTGCATAAGGAAAGACAAATATTTCAATATGGACTTTATAAAGCTTTAGAGACTTTTGACAATAATATCAATAATAATTGAAATAATATCAATACAATAAAAAAACAAGAATTTTCATTCACAGCCAAAACATAGATATATTGAGATTTGCAGATGATATTGCAGCTGTCTATGAAAATAAAAGTGGTTTGACTCAAAACTTTGCTAAAAAGGAAGAGATGCTTCCTGAGAATTGTAATTTGAAAATAAACAAGAAAAAGACTAAATCAAATACAGCTAAAACTAAACAAATAATTAACTCAGAAAGTTAAAGATTTAATATACCTCAATAGTATGATCACAGAAAAGAAATGCTGTCTAGAATCAACAAAACTAACCATTCGTTTTATAAACAAAATAAACTTTTCATTTCTAACAACATCAGTACATAAATGAATAAGAATCTTCCAAAAACATGTTTGGGTGTGTAGCCCTATATGGAAGTGAATCACGGTCCGTGAACAGGAATTGACCACAAGCATTTGAGGTATGGTGTTACAGACGAATACTGAAGCTAGATGGATTATGTCACTAATTTGGAAGAGTTTTCAAGAAAACAAGTTTCTAGAAGGAATTATGGAAAAGAAAATACGGAAAAGAAGATACACAATGGTCTTCTTAAGGTGATTTTTAATGAGAGATAGAAGGAAAAACCACCTAGGAAGAGGATAGTTAAACTGGAGGAAGAAAATAATGAATGACATAAAAATATAATAGCTACACAAAATTAAAAAGGCTAAGGAGAACTCGCAGAAACTAACCCTTGGATTCTTAACTAAAAGAGGAAGAACTGCAACAAATCACAACAATTGGCCCTTGTATCTGTCTTATTCTGTTGCTAATGAAGGATTGTATGTTCAATAATTATATTGCTTTCATGTGTGCATGTGTTATTCATGTCCATTTGGTGTATCAACCCCATTATAGCCATCACTTCCTACAAATAAGAAAATATTATCATTTACTCACAGCTTTTCAAGCCAATTTCAACAGAAAAATTCAGATTGCTCTGCATAGGCTGCACCAATTTTAGTTTAATATCAATAGCATTGTACGAATATTATTTTGCCACATCAGTACTGATATTACAAAGAAATTTCATTCCTTCCTTGCCATCTCTCAAATGTTCTACTGAAACTTTTCTCATGTCTCCCTCAAAGAGTCATAACTGACTGCTTTTAAATAATATGCCAAGATTTAACAGTTTATGCCTTTTACTATGATTCCATGCCCACTAGAGATTGAATGCAATTCCTTTATTCTATACTCTTATAACATAATAAACTGGCACTTCTTGGCATTTTCCTTAATGTCATGCTGATAAACCCACCAATACATCAACTGTAGCTTCTCCCACCGTCCCACCCAAATAAGAACATGATTACTAATATTGCACGTAAAACAATGACAAAATATGTTTGAGTAATGATCATGTAACAGACATGACTTTGGAGTAAATCATCAAAGGGCAGTTGAAAATGGTGAGTAATAATAGCTAAACAGAGAGGAATTCATCTCAACCAATATTTTAAACCAGTAACCACTAAAATTATATGTGGTCAAATAATAGAAGACTAACCTATAACACAAAGAATGCCTTCTATGTGGAACCTTGATTCACTTTAAAGATAAGTAAATCAATATAAAGGTATTACATTGACAAGTAAGAAAAATATTAAGATGGCTCAACCAGAAATTCGAAGATAGCTAACAAAAAAAAAAGTAAAAAAAAAAACAACAAAGATTAATGATTTTCATAATACTAGCTGGAAAACCAAAATATGCATATATACCAATAAGTTTAAATTAATATCTTAGTACCAGTAACAGCTATACTGAACTTTATTATCCAAATAGTAACTTAGATCTAAAAATAAAATTTTACTTAAGAGCCACAAATCACTTATCCCTGTCCTATTACCCCAACCCTTATAATACCACATTAAAAATGTTATGAAAATAATATGCATTAGAATAACAAATACAGAATTACAAATAAAATTTGATATAAATGAAATAATTGCTGTTTAAACACAATATGAGGAAATTCTGTCATTGACTTTAATTTTTATTGATTAAATACTATCAAAACATAAGATTTTCTATACATCCTACAACTGTCAACATTTTATTTTCAGCTCTTTTAGAGTCCATTGATTATCTCATGGTAAAATACTGTTTAACTAAATGTCCATAGCCTTACTCAAACTAAGCCTCTTAAAACTTAAGAAATCTTTCAACATCACTGTTGTGATTGCAACAAGTTCTGCATACATCTGGGCCAATTTCCTCAATATCAATATCTAAAAATTGAATTCAATCAACTATACTAAGAACCACATACTAAAAGAGTAAACAGAAGTGTAAAAAATTGATTCTTCAACTGACTCTAGCAGCGGAAGCCTACGATTACGTGTAAAATATTTCCTGTGAACAGTAATTACAGTAATTGGGAACTATTAAATATGAAGTTTTCAAAAGAATTTTTTCCATTTTTTAAAATTAATTTAATGGAAAAAAATCGTTTAACGGTACACAAGATCATTTAGTGCTTCTCCAGGAGTTACTGTTAAGTAATACTATCATTTAATTGTATTTGTTTGTTAACAATAAATAAAAATGGAAGTTATCTCCCTGTTGCATAACACTAAATTTTCCTGAGTTAAAAGCTGGATTCACTCAGCTAGTAAACTGAGAAAGTATTATTTAATCTATATCTATAAAACGAAAATCGGAAATATTGGTCGTATAAAAACTCTGAATCTATGCAGCAGATTTCGATGGGGTTTTCACCGTTTTAAAGCTTAGAAGCTTAATTCACTTGTCTGGCATGTATTATGTTCAACATCAAATAATGTAGCAGCATTAAATGAAATTCTGAAGGTATGGTGAGGAATTCCACAGGAGGAATGACTAGATGCTGCATACGTCGCACTAAACACACAACTACAATATAATATCTCTGACCATAGCCGTTGATGAACAATTTACAATAATAACCATTTTTTCATACACCAAACTGAACAAAACTTGAAATATTATTTCCTTTAATACGGGGTGTTAGTTTTTAAAAGCTTGATGGCCGTA
>JARYHS010006964.1:5171086-5197086 GCA_031002005.1 Vandiemenella viatica
AGAAGGAAGTGTTGAGGAAGAAGATTATCTTGACGTTGAAGCAGACCCAGGACCATCAGCTAGTCAAGCATTTTCCAGCCGTGAATCTGCATTGAAGTGGATGGAGCATCAGCCCGAGTGTGACCACATGCAACTTCTCACTGTCGAGCGGATGCACTGGCTTGGCTGCCCGAAAATGGATGAATACAGTCAAACAGCTTACTGTGACCAAGATGTGCAGTAAACAAATACTTTTATTTACAATACGGTATGTACATACTGTACTAATATACAGCACTTACAAGTGCGCTTAACATGTAAAACTGTTGCCTTTTAATTAATTAATTAAAAACTCTTTTTCTTTAAAAATATTTTCTCCCATTTTCAAAATACGTACAGTAAACAATTAAAATAGACCCTTGCCCGGAAAAAATCCAACTATCAAAATTTTTTACTATCCGAATGGTGTCTGGTCTGAACTGATTCAGATAATTGGAGTTCTATGGTAGATGTGTATTAAATCAATTAGGTGACCATGATTTCAGGGATGAATTTGGTAAAGCATTAGAACTGTTGAAAGAGAGGAAAGCCTGAGGGATAGATAAAATGCCAGCTAAATGTAGAAAAGGGATCTGAGAGTAAAAAATAGGGCTCTCTGTACAGACTGATTTGTGATATATACAAAGCAGGACAAATATTCAAATATTTTGAGGATGTTATAGCAGTTCCTATACCAAAGAAAGCATTTGCAAATTAATGCGAATATTTTACAACACTATGTTCAGTTCTTGATCCATCTAAAATATTTACAGTCAACAATACAATATTAAATTCAACTGAGTATTGACCTTCTGCTAACTGACGACAAGTTTGGTTGCAGAAAGGCAGAAGGTACAAAATAAGCAATAATGACTATTAGAGTCTTAATTGACAAGTGCATAAGGAAAGACAAATATTTCAATATGGACTTTATAAAGCTTTTAGAGACTGTTGACAATAATATCAATAATAATTGAAATAATATCAATACCATAAAAAAACAAGAATTTTCATTCACAGCCAAAACATAGATATATTGAGATTTGCAGATGATATTGCAGCTTGTCTATGAAAATAAAAGTGGTTTGACTCAAAACTTTGCTAAAAAGGAAGAGATGCTTCCTGAGTAATTGTAATTTGAAAATAAACAAGAAAAAGACTAAATCAAATACAGCTAAAACTAAACAAATAATTAACTCAGAAAGTTAAAGATTTAATATACCTCAATAGTATGATCACAGAAAAGAAATGCTGTCTAGAATCAACAAAACTAACCATTCGTTTTATAAACAAAATAAACTTTTCATTTCTAACAACATCAGTACATAAATGAATAAGAATCTTCCGAAAACATGTTTGGTGTGTAGCCCTATATGGTAAGTGAATCACGGTCCGTGAACAGGAATTGACCACAAGCATTTGAGGTATGGTGTTACAGACGAATACTGAAGCTAGATGGATTATGTCACTAATTTGGAAGAGTTTTCAAGAAAACAAGTTTCTAGAAGGAATTATGGAAAAGAAAATACGGAAAAGAAGATACACAATGGTCTTCTTAAGGTGATTTTTAATGAGAGATAGAAGGAAAAACCACCTAGGAAGAGGATAGTTAAACTGGAGGAAGAAAATAATGAATGACATAAAAATATAATAGCTACACAAAATTAAAAAGGCTAAGGAGAACTCGCAGAAACTAACCCATTGGATTCTTAACTAAAAGAGGAAGAACTGCAACAAATCACAACAATTGGCCCTTGTATCTGTCTTATTCTGTTGCTAATGAAGGATTGTATGTTCAATAATTATATTGCTTTCATGTGTGCATGTGTTATTCATGTCCATTTGGTGTATCAACCCCATTATAGCCATCACTTCCTACAAATAAGAAAATATTATCATTTACTCACAGCTTTTCAAGCCAATTTCAACAGAAAAATTCAGATTGCTCTGCATAGGCTGCACCCAATTTTAGTTTAATATCAATAGCATTGTACGAATATTATTTTGCCACATCAGTACTGATATTACAAAGAAATTTCATTCCTTCCTTGCCATCTCTCAAATGTTCTACTGAAACTTTTCTCAGTGTCTCCCTCAAAGAGTCATAACTGACTAACTTTTAAATAATATGCCAAGATTTAACAGTTCAATGCCTTTTACTACTGATTCCATGCCCACTAGAGATTGAATGCAATTCCTTTATTCTATACTCTTATAACAGTAATAAACTGGCACTTGCTTGGCATTTTCCTTAATGTCATGCTGATAAACCCACCAATACATCAACTGTAGCTTCTCCCACCGTCCCACCCAAATAAGAACATGATTACTAATATTGCACGTAAAACAATGACAAAATATGTTTGAGTAATGATCATGTAACAGACATGACTTTTGGAGTAAATCATCAAAGGGCAGTTGAAAATGTTGAGTTAATAATAGCTAAACAGAGAGGAATTCATCTCAACCAATATTTTAAACCAGTAACCACTAAAATTATATGTGGTCAAATAATAGAAGACTAACCTATAACACAAAGAATGCCTTCTATGTGGAACCTTGATTCACTTTAAAGATAAGTAAATCAATATAAAGGTATTACATTGACAAGTAAGAAAAATATTAAGATGGCTCAACCAGAAATTCGAAGATAGCTAACAAAAAAAAAAAGTAAAAAAAAAAAACAACAAAGATTAATGATTTTCATAATACTAGCTGGAAAACCAAAATATGTATATATACCAATAAGTTTAAATTAATATCTTAGTACCAGTAACAGCTATACTGAACTTTATTATCCAAATAGTAACTTAGATCTAAAAATAAAATTTTACTTAAGAGCCACAAATCACTTATCCCTGTCCTATTACCCCAACCCTTATAATACCACATTAAAAATGTTATGAAAATAATATGCATTATAATAACAAATACAGAATTACAAATAAAATTTGATATAAATGAAATAATTGCTGTTTAAACACAATATGAGGAAATTCTGTCATCGACTTTAATTTTTATTGATTAAATTACTATCAAAACATAAGATTTTCTATACATCCTACAACTGTCAACATTTTATTTTCAGCTCTTTTAGAGTCCATTGATTATCTCATGGTAAAATACTGTTTAACTAAATGTCCATAGCCTTACTCAAACTAAGCCTCTTAAAACTGAAATCTTTCAACATCACTGTTGTGATTGCAACAAGTTTCTGCATACATCTGGGCCAATTTCCTCAATATCAATATCTAAAAATTGAATTCAATCAACTATACTAAGAACCACATACTAAAAGAGTAAACAGAACTGTGTAAAAAATTGATTCTTCAACTGACTCTAGCAGCGGAAGCCTACGATTACGTGTAAAATATTTCCTGTGAACAGTAATTACAGTAATTGGGAACTATTAAATATGAAGTTTTCAAAAGAATTTTTTTCCATTTTTTAAAATTAATTTAATGGAAAAAAATCGTTTAACGGTACACAAGATCATTTAGTGCTTCTCCAGGAGTTACTGTTAAGTAATACTATCATTTAATTGTATTTGTTTGTTAACAATAAATAAAAATGGAAGTTATCTCCCTGTTGCATATACACTAAATTTTCCTGAGTTAAAAGCTGGATTCACTCAGCTAGTAAACTGAGAAAGTATTATTTAATCTATATGTATAAAACGAAAATCGGAAATATTGGTCGTATAAAAACTCTGAATTCTATGCAGCAGATTTCGATAGGGTTTTCACCTGTTTTAAAGCTTAGAAGCTTAATTCACTTGTCTGGCATGTATTATGTTTCAACATCAAATAATGTAGCAGCATTAAATGAAATTCTGAAGGTATGGTGAGGAATTCCACAGGAGGAATGACTAGATGCTGCATACGTCGCACTAAACACACAACTACAATATAATATCTCTGACCATAGCCGTTGATGAACAATTTACAATAATAACCATTTTTTCATACACCAAACTGAACAAAACTTGAAATATTATTTCCTTTAATACGGGGTGTATAGTTTTTAAACGCTTGATGGCCGTATTGAATGCGAGGAATTAAGAACGAAAAATCAGTAGAAATTTTGTTTGCCCCTGATGTCTGGCAATGTCTTTGACCATCAGCTTTAGAATTTGACTCTGACATCAATGTTATTAAAATCAATTATTTACGATAATTTTCTGGATAAATTACAGTTGAATTATAGGTTCAAGTTTACGTCGCGATACGCGATGTTGCTAACTTGCGCGTGTGATTGAAGTTTTGAATTTGTGGTGCCAATATTAGTGGAGATTGTGGTTAGGTTGAAATTCAGCCTGGACCATAATGAAAACTGAACCATTTTGTTACAACCAATGGTACGAGGAATTTAGTTATCAGTTATTTAAGCAACTTTCATGAGCACTATGTCACGTTGTAAAATCATTTATCGCGACATAAACTACTCCTGAATTATACAGGTAAAACTAATACTAAAATATCTCTGGCGTTTAAGTTTGGATTCAGTTATTCACATTAACCAACATTTAAGGAACTTTTTTTTCCTTATTGATTGTGTTTTTCAGTACTGAATTTTTTATATTTGCATAAAAGAGTGAATCTGTATAGCTAAAATTTCAGGTGCTTGGAGCTTACAGATTCATTTAATTTGCAGTAATTAATTCGTACGCTGATGGTTTTTTTTATCATCTGAAGTTTGTAGTCAACCTTTAGTGTTAGGAGCTGATAGATTTATTCCGTTCGCAGTAATTAATATGTACGCTGATTTTTTTTATCAATAGAAGTTTGTAATAACGACTTAGGACAACTGAACATTTTTTGGTATTAGGGTGCAATTCTACGCTATACACGCGTGTATCTGATGTAATCTAGCTTTTATTGATTTTATATTTTATAGCGTTGTTTAGTAATGCAATGGCTTTTAACAGCTTTTATTAATTTCATAATTTATTCAATTGTTTACTAATGCAGTGTTTAGGTCAGCTGAATTCCTATATAACTCAATGAGACAGATAGAAAGTAAAAAAAAAAAAATTACATGTCTCGCTTAGCTCTCGAGTTATCGAAAGTAAAAACTTATTTATAGGTACTAGATTCTTTTCCGTTTGACAATGTTTTTCTTCTCAACTTGAACACAAGCGCTTGAAAGAAAACAAAACTCCCATTGTAACGTGTAGTACCTTGTGACTTTAGGATTTTTTGGTCCAGGTTTTGTTTCAAACTGTCAACCTCAATTTAGAAATGTAATATCCAAAGGACAAAACAATATTTTTCATTTCACTTTCAATGTATCTCGTCAAGTTAGATAAGAAATCATCATCTGGTTTAACGAGAAGTAGTAAAGTTTTGATTTGTCTTGTGCTGTTACATAAGAATACTTCACCAAATTGCAACGCGACAGTTGAAAGATTTTTCATTAAAGAGTATTCACATTCAACGAATACTGTTTTAGTACTAAATCGACATGGAATTTGGTTTCCTTGTGAAGAAAGTTTAAATGCAACATTTCTGAGATACAAAAACTTAACTGAAATGGCAAAAATACTCTGTTAGGCGAAAAAGGGTGTGTGGAGAAATTTCTACAGGGGCGTGGGCTCTATCGCAATTAAATTAAACTATAAAGCGAGCTTGATGGTTGAACGGTAGTGCTCAAGCTTAGAACTCGAGATCACCTGTATTCAAATCCCCGCCGGCGATCCATTTTTCGATTTTACATGGTTTCACAAGCAAAATACTCAGCATGTGACGCATACCTTTTGGGCCTGTAGCTAAACATTAAATGTTTCCTTACTTTGCTGACATAATTTAGCTTTCAGTCGTATTATAATCTATTAGATATATCGAATGTTAGACGAAAATATCTGGCGTTTGGAGCTAAAAGAAGAGTCATTGTGTTCATAATAATTAATGCATGGGCTGGTGGCTTTTAATAGAAATAGAACGTTCTATTATGACTTTAGTGTTGCAAATAAAAACAGTTTAGGACAACAAAGCAGCTTTTCTTCATTTTATAATTTATTGTGTTGTTTCGTAATGCAGTTTCTATGATAAGCATGGTGCCATAGTCTGTAAATCGAAGTAATGATTTTTTTTTTATTTCTCGCTTATTTCTGAATAACTGATATATAGCTGTGAATACCTGATATTCAACTATACAGGTATGATATAGAATTTAATTTTGAGCTACAGTGCAAGATGAAGTAACATAATGAGAAATTTTTTTAACTCCAGCGGCAGATGAGCCAGCACATTCAGACACATCTAATGTTTGACGCTACTAAAACTCGTTCAAAATCAATTCAGCAGTTTTCAGATAATGCTTGATTATTGTTAAACTAAAGGTGCCGTAACAGCTTAAGATATACATAAAATTTTAATTTTGAACCCGAAACTATCAAATTCTGAAAATCCACTCAAAATGTGTATTTTTTGCGTAATGCCGGAATAAACAGATATATTCAAGATACATTTTTATGTATGTGATATGTAATAATGTGCGTAATGTTTTGATTTTCGAATAATGTGCGTAATGTTTCGATTTTCGAGCAGCAACATTAGCAAATGTAATTTGGTTGAAATGTAACCTGGACTAAATTGAAACTGACATTCCATATCAAAGCACCCAAGGAAGTGTGCTGTTAAATCACCGGTTAGTTTAGTACTGGAAATGGCTGGTATGAAATCAGTAAAACTTGGTAAGCATGAATCTGTTCAGACGAATAAAAATAGAGTACGGATAAATCAAATTAAACCCACTTCTTTCTTGGTAAGTTGGGGATGAATCTAGGCATGTTTTAATTCCGGAAATTGATGGCCCAAATTGTAATGAAACTTGGAACATATTACTGATTGCATGAATAGAAACAGTGTATGGGTAAATCTACAACAACTAATCCGGGCAACGCCGGGACCTCTGCTAGTAAATAATAAATTTGTAAAGTTATCACTTAGTAAAAATCTCAGTACCTTCCTATCTATTCCTAAGGCTGTGGTTACACTGCAAGCGAATTCGCGCGAACAATCCTTCGCGCAAAATAGCGCGATTTCACGCTATTTCGCGCGAAGGAGAAGTGGTTACAGTGCAAGCGCATTCGCGCGAACGTAGTCGCCGGAAGAAGTGGTCACGCGATTCAAAGCGGTTGTTTAGAAGCTAAGTAAAATTTATCATATCATACTCGACTGGCGAAAATTCAAGAATATCGATATTGAAGAAGAATTTTATTTTGCTGAAAACCCATTTTTGAAACTCTTTGCATCTGAAAATTCTGGGTTAATTAAATATTCTTGAATCACCATTTGAGTGAATATTTTAAACTTTTTCGATTAATTAAAGAACCAGCCACTAAAGTTTTATGAATATTATCGTATGACTTATGACACATACTCATATACATTGAATGAAATAACAAGGCAATGTTACTTCAGAGAATGTATTTCACCATCTGAAAAACCGTCAAATTTTCAGAGGAAAAGTAATTCCAAAAACGCGGGTGACTAATAGGTCTACCAATATGGCATATGATGTACGAGAAACTCTTAAAGTGTATTTTAATAGTGATGTTGGTGCCATACCACACCACAACAGTATAATTTTTAATGTGATTTGTATTAATACTTTACTATGCATTTAGACAATGTACTGTATGTAACAATAAAAAGAAGTTTACATAAAATCGTTAACTTACTGCCAACATTTCAATCAGCTGCTATTTCTTCCCATAACTTCCTTGATTTATCACGGTTATGATATCCTTTATGATCCTGATCCCACAATATTCTTCTTTCAAGCACCAAACATATCATTTTTTCACAATCCATAGTAATACGTAAAACAACTGAAATAACCAAAGAATGGATTCACGCGAAACAAAACCTTTTCCCACCTATATGGAATCTACAGCACTTGCCTCAGCTTAGAATGGAATCGCTCCATTCGCGCGAAAAAAACAAACCCGTTTGAACTTCTAGCGACAACAAGCGATTCGCTCGACCAATTCGCTTTTACTGTAACCGCCTGCCTTTGTTTGTATGTGTTTGTTTATAATAGCGATTTCGCGCGAAATCATGCTATTTCGCGCAAAGGATTGTTCGCGCGAATTTGCTTGCAGTGTAACCACAGCCTAAGGTGTAAATTAATACAAGAACTAAAGTTTCATTAACTTTGTGGGTAAACATAGTATCTTGAAAACAACATTCTAATATGAACCATTCAAAGAAACAAAACAAATCTACATCTTCCTTACTGAAAGTAAGGATCTTCTGGCTTTGTTATCATGACTATACTTTTCACTAGTCAGATGTTTCATCAGTTGGATAACCAGTTGCCAAGGCTGGAGAGACTTCACTGCTAAATGATGGTATACTGCAACTAGACGCTAAAGAAGCTGGATTTGAATTATTCTTACAATGTATTTCTCATGAGCGTAAATTTATAAAAGCTTACTTACAACTCCAAAACACTTTATAGTAACAACCACTAAATTCACCTATGATTAAGCTGTCGGTAATCAACAAGAAATCATTTTAGTTTATTGCAGAACTTATGATCACAACTAAAAATCAAAGAGCAAATTAACTATAGAATTAATATAAAATATTAAGGCCTCATTTTACCTTTTTGGTGATGATCTGCTGATGAATTTATGAGAGTACAATTTTTCCATATTTTCAAAAACTTCTGAACAATTTGCGCAAACATACAAGGGAGCTGAAATAGTTGAGGTATGGGTGAACACATGTTTTATTAGAGAGCACCAAGATTTAAGAGTCTCTTCACACAATGCACAAGCAAGTTTAATAACTGATGTCTCTTTAAATATAGTTTCTCTGCTCTCTTGAAATTGGTGTACTTGCAACTTTGATAGATTTGAGAAGATATCCCCATAGTATTTACAAATGTGTAATGGTGTTTTTAGCACTGGAGAATGATAAAAAACATGCGTTATTAGCAATTCCCTTGTGGTGAAATATTGAAGACATATGACACATGTACACTGTAATGACCTGATCACTGACATGATGCTATTGCATCTCACATTAGATATACTGATGCTGCTCATAACAGATAATTTTAAAAGAGTACATTTAACTTCTTCAGAGGGATAATGTCACTCTTTCACAATACAGATTATTTTTTGGTTGAAACTCAATTTCTGACCTGTAAAATAAATAGACAACAATTTTATTTCATTTGTTGCAATGTACAAATAATGAATTACATAGAATATACTGACATAGCATGTATGTTGAATAAAATGCGACAAAGCCATTAAAATTCTGTGATCAGTACAGAAATTAATACATACATTCTCTTCAGAGCAAACTAAATGAAACTATTCTCAATTATAATATGATCTAAAATTTATTTGAGAAACAACTGCAAGTTACTACTAATTGTAAGTCAGTGGCTGTTGCATACAAAAGTCAACTATGATAGTGTACTGAACAGTGGGGAGGGAGGTGGTGTTAGTAACTACTCCAAGTTTGATTTCCAGTAAGGTACAGCGAATCTCCCACCAGCTTTTGATTTGTTTAGTTCATGAGAATTGGAGACCTTTGTCCATTAGAAGAAATATTTATCTTTCAGTGCAGCTGATAATACCACAAACAAAATTTTGGTTATGGGGCCAAGTAATTGGTCTTATATACAGTTAAGTATGGAGATGTAGTGTGATAGTCATATTACAAAGAATAAATTACATGATAAAAGAGCAAACAGAGTGGCTGGATGAAATTTATAATATATCAAAAGATTGGTAATCAATATGATTAAGAATTTGCTGTGAGAAACACATAGATGCAGACAGTGAAATGTGATGAGTAGTCTGACACACCAGGTAAGAATTAATCACGAAATTTAGAAGGAAGTTTAGCTAAGTTGGTAGCTGAGCTGATTCTCTAACTGACTAAATACTTGGAGAATATCAGTGGACTCACTGGAATAGCTCACAAGGTATGTTCACATTGCTATAAAATGAGAATATTACACAATTTTGGAAATGTCTACTCAACAGGAAAAAAATGATCAGAAAATCATATGCAATACAGTCCCCCCATTCATAGTAACAAAAATACAGAGCTCTACCTTTGCTATATACCCTCACGCCCAACATCATGGACAAGCGCAAACACGACCTTCTGAAAACAGGTGCACACAGAATCATAACATTTTCTCCATTCTTAGTGAGAACATAAAAATACAGATCATGAATCTCATCCAGTAATCAAAATTGATTGTTGGAGGGAACTATATCTCAGTATTTTAGTGAGACAGACAGCTCATTAAACACAGTTCACGATACATTGTTTCTTTTTTTTTTTTTTTTTTTTTTTTGTAACAGTTTAACGTCCCTTTTTAACAACGTGGTCTTTAGAGACGGGAAAGGATGGGGGCAAGGAATGGGAAGGAATTCGGCCATGGCCTTTTGAAGGAAGCATCCCGGCATTCACCTGGAGTGATTTGGGGAAACCATGGAAAACCCAAATCTGGATGCCCGGACGGGGATTCGAACCGCCGTCCTCCCGAATGCGAGGCCAGAACGCTATCCGTTACACCACCACGCTCGGTACATTGTTTCTCACCTTACAGATATTATTAATGATTCCTTCAGTGAAGGAATATTCCCAACAGAACTAAAGTATTCAACAGAAACACCACTTTACAAAAAGGATGAACAATATAACATAAAGAACTACAGACCTGTATCTCTACTACCTGGCTTTTCAAAAATAATTGAAAGAATAATTTATGAAAGGAACACTGATTTACAAATGAATGTTAGCTAGCAGTTGAATGAAAGAATACCTTTGTTTTCTGAATTACAATTTAAAGATTTAATTAAACACCGATGCATTTCAGTGGCAAACTACTGTTTAGAAAGCAATCAAATCCAACATGATGACTTTGGTCACACATTATAATTAATAATAATAAAAAAATATTGAATTCATACACGAGAAAAAGATAATTACAACAGAACTTACATTTGTTAATAAAGAAAATGTGCTGATTTTATAACGGCAATTCCATACCTGATACACACTTTTTCAAGTGATCACTGGGTGAAGCAACCATCTTTTATTCTACAAATTATAATAAGAAATTCATGTACTGCACGCCTCCATAAACACTACAAATATAGAAACATACCTTCTGTTTGATGTATATAACATTTATTGTCTTCTTATCACTTCATTTCCCAGTTTTTAGACCACAGTACATAACTCTATACCTAACACGCAACTTCCAAAATTAATCAGCTGACTAAAAATGGGTGAATTGCAGAGATACCGAACGCTGTAGAGGAAACATTCCACTCTTGGTTTCTGTGTAAGATTTCTTTAATTCAATTAATTATTAATTCATATGAAATACAAATACTGTTCCTTAAAATTCAAGGAAGAGGGATTAAAACAGAGGAGAGGTTTATAAATTCCTTAGTGAAATGCAGGAAGGAGAAATATATAGTGCATATCTTCTTAATAATGCAGCAATATAAATACTCACTATTACAGAATCAGAATACACATTGGTGGGAATAATATGGATGTAAAAAACTGGGTCCCAAAACGAAATTAGAAGCCGTGCGTTCCAGAAATGAAAAGACATTTCAAAGAAAAGTTCATTGCGTGGAACGAGGACAGTAGTGCATTGGAGGCGAATGGACAGTAGTTCAAAGTTATAAAAACGTGGAAAAGAGGAACCTTAATTCAAAACAAGAAGTAAATGCAAAATAAAGTAACCTACGTATATTGTGGAAAGTTGATGATACTAAATAGGTTAATAAGAATTGAACACATTAGGGTCAGTAAACAGCAAAATACGGGAAACACTTGAAACTATTAAACGAGGAATTAGAAGAAATTCATCATTGCAGAATACTCCGGCCAGCTGTGTAAACTCAATAATGCTATTAGAAGTTTCTGTGTCTGTGGTATGAAAGTGAAATAGTTATGTATTAGATAGTCAGAGACTAAGGGATAAAGCTGGGGATGAAATTACAAAGGATACAAAGAAATGCAGTAAAATTAAGTAATGATTTTGTGAAACTGTCTTTCTCAGAGATGTGAGGGAAGATATCACAAAAGGATCATATTTAAGAATGAACAGGCTAGAATGCGGTACCCAACCTTTATTGGCTCACGACCCACTTTTAAGAAAAAAAAATTTTCTCAACCCACCCAATATGAGAGTCTATCTAATACCAGAATCGGAACTGTTGTATGACCTCTATACGTTGTCGACTATCCTATCCTACGAAAAGGCAAATATTCGTACAAAGGATATACTATCAACAAAAGCAAGAATTGATAATAAATAAAACAACAAAAATGTTATAGACGGGGAGGCGGCTGCTGAAATTCCACGATTACAAGTAACTCGATCATTATATTAAAATACAACTGATCTGCCAAGTCGCAGTTTTGGTGGAAACCACCTGCAGACCAGATTTTAGTGGTTGATTGGTAGGTTCATCATTGTTTTTTACTGCACCAAAATGTATAGAAATATGGAAGAGTGGGAGCAGGAAACCACATGGTAAACTTACCAGTCAATCACTAAAATGGAATTTGTAGGTGTTTTCTACGAAGATATAACTTGGCACATCAGATGGTATTTTAATTTGGAAATCTAGTTCTAACTAGTCCTGAAACTTCAGTCGTCAACTCGATGAGGTGATGCTTTGTGCAGCCGCCTACCGCTTTATTACAAAATAATGAAAAATACGTTTAATTATTATAAAAACACAACTTTAAAATCAGTGAGATTTCTGGCAAAGGTGTTTACTGAATAGGGCATAGATATCAGGGTTAATTTTAAAATAAGCCACTTTCTACACATAGTTTATTTCTGTATTTGTTTTTCAAAATAATAATTATAATAATAATAAAGTAGAAAAACTTCGTTCACACAAGTAAGTCACAGCTAATTTAGATATTTCTGGATACTCTGCTTGTACATTCATCCAGAAGCAAATTAAGAATTTTTCCTTGTAAAATTAGTATTTAAAGAGGAATCGCAAGAAAACGCTATTAGCGAGTTTTCTTCAGCTGTTTCAAATTGTTCCTCTTCGATATAATTTCTTATCCAAAAGTAACCATCCGTCAATTTATGGAAAGTGGCTCCTAAAACAATTATTAGTAAACGAATAGAACACATTTCACATTTTAACACATAACAAAATTGGAAATCCTTTCGGATACTTGAAATAAAAAAGAAATTTTATTTCAAAATAAATGAGGGCTACATCTAACTTATAATTTACTGAAAAAATTGCATAATACCGGCTGAACTGTTTAAGAAAATTTTCTTTTCTCACAAAGTTTTAATTTAAGCTAATGGCTTTCATGATTATTGCACATTGTAAAACATCGTGTTATATCTTTTTAAATAGATGAAATAAAAGATATATTTTTGTGTCAAAAACCTCGATTGTTCTGCGACCCACCAAAACAAACGCCGCGACCCACCAGTGGGTCGCGACCCATAGGATTGGGAACAGCTGGGCTAGATAATCTAAAATAGACCCTGACGGTATTATGAGGGTTGAAAAAGACGCAAGACGAATAATGTCTAATTTAATTTAATTGTGTTAGACCGCACGATCCTGTGGCAACTTCCCTGACACCCATTTTCCCCTTTTTCTCTACTCACCCTTCTTTTGTTTATATAATTTCAACTTTAAATTCTTTCAACGTTTTTGGTAAGTTATTCATCAATTCTCCTGGTAATGTATTCCAATCCCCGACACCTTTCCCTACGAGAAGAGTCAGCTTATTTGATATTATTATTATTATTTTTTTTTGCTGTCATTAGTCTATCGACTGGTTTGATGCAATCTTCCATCCCTTCCTATCTTGTGCTAACCTCTTCATCTCTACATATCTCCTACAACCCACGTCATAAATTATCTGCTTCATATATTCTAATCTCTGTCTTCCTCTACTGTTCTTACCTTCGACTGTACCCTCCACCAGCAAATTAACTAATCCAGAATGTCTCAAAATATGACCTACCAGCCTCTGTCCTTCTTTCTGTAAGGATTCTTCCACAAACTTCTTGCTCACCCATCATTTTAAAAACTCGTTCATTTCTTACTTTGTCTGTCTACTTAATTTTCAGCATTCTTCTGTAGCACCACATTTCAAATGCTTCGATTTTCCTTCTGTCCGTTATTCCTAAAGGCCATGTTTCACTACTGTAAAGTGCTGTGCTCCACACATAGAGTTTTAAAAAGTTCTTTTCTAATTCCTAGGTCAATATATGAAACTAAAAGATTTCTCTCTTTCATGAAGGCTCTTTTTGCTAGTGCTATTCTGCTTTTAACATCATTCTTGCTTCGGCTATCGGTTGTAATTTTTCTTCCTAAGTAACAGAACTCACTTACTTCTCCAATTGCATTCGATCATATTTTTATATTTAATCTACTAGTATTGGTATAATTTCTACTACATTTCATCACTTTAGTCTTTCTTTGATTTATATTCAATACAAAATCTTCCTTCAGTATTTTGTTCATGCCATTCAGTAATTCCTCAACGTCCTCAGCCCTTTCTGCTAACAAGACAATGTCTTCAGCAAATCGTAGCATACGAATTTTTTCTCCCTGAACACTTATGCCTCATGGAAATTTTTCTTTTACTTTCTTTATTGCTTCCTCTATATACAAGTTGAATATTAACGCGGATATACTATAAACCTTGTCTCTCGCCCTTTTAACTGACGCTTGTCTTTCGTGATTCTCTACTTTTATTACAGCTATTTGATTCTTATATAGTTTATAAAGTATTCTTCTCTCTCGATACTTTAGACCTGACTTCTTTAAAATTTTGAACATCTTGTCCCACCTAACATTATCAAAAGCTTTTTCTAAATCAACAAATGCCATAAAAGTATCTTTGTTTTTCTTGATCCGCTCTTCAAGTATTAATCTTAAAGACAGAATTGCTTCCCTTGCACCGCGACTTTTCCTAAACCCAAACTGATCTTCACCTACTATCATCTTCTACTAACCTTTCCATTCTTCTGTATATTATTCTGGTCAGTAATTTGAGCATGTGATGTTAGACTAATTGTGCGATAATTCTCACATTTGTCGGCTTGTTCTTTCTTTGGAAGGTTGAAGATGATATTTTTATTAAAATCAGTTGGAATTTCCTGTTTCATAACTTTTTGATATCAGCTTGAATAATCTTTTGATTCCTACTTCTCCTAGGGATTTATGAAGTTCTGCAGGGATCTCATTAATTCCAACTGCCTTATTTGCTTTCAAGTCATTCAGAGTTCTATTAAATTCTGTCCTCAAAAAATGATCACCCAAGTCATCAATGGTGACATCGCCTTCCTTTTCCATTACGCTATTGTTCAAGTCGTCCCCATCATACAGTTTCTCAATGTATTCCTTTCATCGGTTAGCTCTATCGTCTGAGCTTAAAAGAGGTTTCCCATCGGCAGCTTTAATGTTAACACCACTTTTCTTCATTTCTCCAAAATTCTGTCCGATTTTCCACTATGCAACATCTACTTTACCAACGACCATTTCCTTTTCTACTTCTTCACTCTTTTCTTGTAGCCATTTTTCTTTCGCTTTTTTTTTCGCATTTCCTGTTTATTTGATTTCTAAATTGTGTATTGCTCTCTTTCTGCTTCATCCTGAGCATTTTCGTACCTTTGATATACACAAATAAAAAACTAAAAATTAATTACGACTATAAGGAGGGGAAAGAATTATTTGTTGAAACCTTGAAATGTAAATATCTTGGCATAACATTTGATAAAAAGCTTAACTGAGCAGGACAAATTGGTCAGGTAGTAGGAAAAGGTTTCAAAATTCTGCACTTGTTAGAGAGAGTGATGAGAGGTTGTGTGAGAGAAGTAAAGGAATGGGTTACAAATCTTTGGTCAGACCGTTATTTGAATATGGTAGTACCGAACGTGGTGGGTGAACGGTTGACGTTCTTGCCTCTCATTCGCTATGACGCGGGTTCGAATCCCCGACCGGGAATCCAGATTTGAGTTTTCCAGGGTTTCCCCAAATCACTACAAGCAAATGCTGGGATGCTTCCTTCAAAAAGGCCATGGCCGAATTTTTTCCCGTTCCTTACTCCAATCATATCCCGCCTCTGATGACCGCGCTGTCGACAAGGCATAAAGCCCAAGCAAATAAAAAAAGACTATGGTATTGTAGTAGGGGGACCCGCATTTTGCATATCAAATACAGGAGTTGTAGAAGATGCAAAAAGGGCTGCTTGATTTGTTTCTGGAAATTACCACAGAATGCAATCAGTAGCAGATATGATAAAAGATCTGGAATGGGATTCATTGGAAGGTAGGAGGAGGGTGAGGAGTGTCATGGTAGTGTACAAGTCGTATATTTACAAGTAATCCAAGGAAGGGAAAGATGACCATGACCACAAGGTGGCACTGGATTTCAGGTACAAGGGAGTAGGAAGATCCTCTTTTTTAGGTAAGGGTGCAGGGATTGGAATAATTTACCAAAAACATTGAAAGAATTTAGGGCTAAAATTTGCAGAGGGCAATTGTAGGTGGATGCAGGAAAATGAGAAGATGGGTGTGTAGGGAAATTGTTACCAGAGCGTGCGCTCCGTCGTAATTTAATTAAATATTAAATGGTAGGTATAATGTTACAGAATGTTTAGGATTTAATAATTCAAATGTATAGTGACTCTTGAGGTTTTCATGATGTTGGGACTGGCTGCATTTTGGTGTCAAATGATCAACTATCAAATATAAACATACTATTGTCATCAGCAAGCAGACAGCATATTTGTGGCTTCTAGTGAATGAATGAGATGTATCTTAGCCATAAGGTGATTTAATTAAATATTTTTGTAAAACTTAAAATAAGAAATTATTGGATCTGTAAATAGACAATTATTTATTTCAACCAGAATAAGTGTAATGAGCTATGTGCAGATGTTGTATGTAATGATGGTTTGTATATCTGATTGGTATAACTGTAAAAGTTATTATGGTTGATTAATTGTGATCTGTTTATTTTGACATTATATGTATATACTACCTGCTTACCTTGATGAAGGATTCAATTAATTTTAACTATGTAAAATCAAGTTAATCCTGGGGCCCTCAAATGTAGACTTCTAATGGAATTGTATTTTTTGAAGCATTTGTAACAAGCTAGGTGTTGATTGAATATGATTTTGTATGTTTGTCTTGCAATTTACTGTAAATTGGTGTAAATGTAATATCTTATGAAATTTTTTAAATGCTATTTAATATGTTTATGGACAGAACCATACAAGACAAATTGATTAAATGTTTGTATTCCAAGTATTAAAGTGAGCTACGATGTTTAAAGGACGATTTGCTACAGTTGAAAAGGATTTATGTGGTTAATTCTGATTTCTGAGTATTTCATAATAATTGTAAATGATTATGTTTTGATTTTGACTGTTTTAATAAGTTTATAAATGTTTAAGTATTGTTAAAGTTCGAGAAATATCTCTCGGAACCCTTTGTAATATTCTGAAATTCTCTATGAAACATGTAAAGCAAGCGGCAGAAACTCAGTATAAATACACAGTTTAAGGAGACAGTTTTACGTCGGCCAAGGACACGGCCTGGGGAGGGGGCCAAGAGGGCTCAAGCCCCTCGCCAAAGGTATTTAGGCCCACCCCCGACATTGTAATTTTGGAGACCTTTCCAGTGAATCCAAGCCCCCCCCCCCCCCACACAAACCAAAGTCCGCTCAAGCCCCTACCAAACAAAAATCCTTGATCCGCGCACCTGGAGACTGCTGAAACAGTATTGGAAGCAGTATTGTATGAATCGTTGAGTCTTGTATTTACAAGTGACCAGTATCTTTGAAGTTCGATGCTTTACGAGAAATAAAAACAAGTTAAATTTGAAGCAGTGTCTGGAACTAATTATTTAATTTGTAACAAACCACGAAACACCTACCACCAGTCTTTAAGTATCCAAATTTTCCGAAAGTAAACATATACCATCTTATAGAATGATATAACATGAACTAGAAACTAGAAATAACAAGAAGAAGACATATATTATCTTTAATTTTTCAGTTATATAATCCTTCCTTTAAGACTGCGATGCAGTTTGTGGCTTTACCGATGGTACGGGGCGAGTACCACCATGGACTTCGTACCCAAACAGACGGTGAATAACAGACTGAGCCTAATACCAAGCTCGAGTTTACTTTCAGGCTCGGTTCTCTGTACTTTCCACCTGCCTGTAACCTAAGGCAGTGACGATGCGTCGCCCGGGCACTGAAGTTCGTCTCCCACTGTATACGTTTCAGCTAGCGGAGCGTGTACCTCGGGTGTATAGGACGACGACTCTCTTCGGACATAAGGTTCATCTGGAAATGAAGAAGAGACCACCGCTCGCTCTGGCTCAGTGCTTCCGCTGTCAGGACCATGGTCACCGTGACACGCGACTGTCACGGAACAGGAGCGCTGCCTGAGATGCGCGGGGACCCAAAATGTTGCGAATTGCAACATTCCAAGGGATGGAACACCTTCATGCATGCAACTGTAGCGGCTACCACCCCGCCTGCTACAGTGGATGCCCAATGAAGAGACACCTGTGCGTCAACAAGCCGACGCCCAATCAACATAAGCCACATATCGACCCACAACTATGGCTCAAAACTACAACTTCGTGGCAACAGCCCATCCTCCGGCCGCAGCACCTCCAACGTGCTACACAAAACAGCGACAGTAGATGCCAGCTACAAACCATGATGCAGCTACTACAGCAACAAAACTCAGGTCATAGCAAAATATGCCATCAATCCGGAATTGATATATCCAATCAAAGCCACATCATCAGCGAAGACAGCACTAGATGAACTGGAAGGAGATACAATTGATTTTGCAAGAACTTCCTCATACTCTGGGACAGAACACATCCCAGAAGATTCTGTCTATGCGAAGGCAGTGACGGTGCCATGTGTATTTCCGGCATTTAGCCGGCAGAGGTCAGCGCGACTGCAACAAGCTGAGAGAGCGTAGACAGCGATGGCACGATTCTAGTACACAATATAAATAACAGAGTAAGATAGCTCTATATTTAAAAACTCAGTAAGAAGAAATAATCAGAGCTGTTCCAAATGTCAACTCTCCTCATATTACCAGATAAATTTAAAAATTCTCTAAATATTTTCAAATCTCTTTTCAAGAGTGTACTAGACATCAAATCGAAACACATGGAAATCTGAACCAGAGAGGGCATAGACATTTAGACATGCCGATGGGTGAATGAATGTTCAACTGTTTCATTGCTTTGCAATTGCCTAAATAAATATAATTGGCGTTATGTAATGCTGATAACCTTATTTTGTAGAGATTTCAGTTGTAATACAGTTATATAGCCGCATTAATGATGACAGAATTATGAAACAAATAAAATTAAAAAAAAGGAATATCAAAACCTTATGCTAAACCGCTTGAAAGAGGTTTCATTCCTAGTCCAGACCCCATTCAGCACGATAGATACGGAACAACTTACATCTATATGAAGTAGTAACTCCAGTAACTTGGTGCTTATGAAAGCAGCTTACATTATTTATAAAACTAAATTCATCATGAATTATTCTGTAAAAAATTGTGTCAATTGTCATTCTGGACCTTATCGCATTTCGACCTAACCAAAACTTCCACTAATATTGCTATTAGAAACTTGTAACTTCTGATGTGAGAACAAAGCTTCTCTCGGCATTCTTAATTAATAAACTATTCTGGGGCTTCCAGCCGTGTATAAAAGTCACAATTCTGGGACGTTTCGATGGCCTCTATCTCTGCCCTCATTATCAACCAAAGGTTTAAACAAAGATCTGTTTGTTTACTCAGTGCCGCGGAAACAAAGTTATTCGGTTATTGTTATTATTACTTTGGTACTGAAAATTCAGTATAACACAGACTGAAACAGATCAGGATGGAGGGTTGCTTCAATTTTTTTCAAAATATTTCCTGAGGTAAATAACAGTAAAATAAACGACTAGAAATTATGGAATTTTATGTTCTAAAAATACATACATATTATGATTTTAATATTAAATTTGCTTAGAGTATCGACTGTTGGAGAGAGCGGAGACAGGACAGTGATTGCTCAGAAAGAATCGTTAACTATGGATAAGAGAATAACATGTTATACAGCACGCGACCCAAAAATCATTGATACAGATTAACTATTTATAGAGGTAACCTACAATAATAATCTTAATAAAGCTAAAGCTGCGAAATATACCTATGTAAAACCAGTTTGTGGATTGACTGTTACACTATGGCGAGGCTAATCGTGAAACACAGAAGGGTGTAGGTCTGCAACATTGAACAGCCGCAACAGTTGAAATTGATATATTTTTTGTTGTTCTTAGCTTCGTCTATTTTGTAAGGAGACACGTCTGGTATTACGGACTAGAGTACAGAATAGGTATAACAAAAAATCTGAAATTTAGTCAGTAATATTATTTATAAATTCAGAAACATAGTCCAATATTTTTTAAAGTAATAATGATTAATATTTTGAAATTAATAAATAAAATTTGATTGTTATTCTAGTCTTCGGGTCGAATGAAACACCAATCACAGTGCCTGAGTCATACGTTAGGAAATAGATGCGATAGTGCACAGCGTTAGCTTGTGTTGTTTTTATTTGAGTTTCTCCACAGAACTGTTACAATACTGAGTTATAAGGGACGTGGTAACGATCTTCCAAGTGGACGTTGTGTGCAAATTATTTAAATCATAATGAATCCAAAATTTACTAAAGCCTAAAGTCGAAATCTTCCGTTGATATAATGATTGTTGGAAAATTCTTTACCACTTACTTGGATGTTTATGCTTCTGCGATTCGAAATGTGGAAACATTTGTGTAAGTTTTTCCATTGTTTGCCTAGTAAATTGAATTTTAATATAAAGAAAACATAACCTCTACCATGTACAAATGGGCTAATATTTATGAATATCATGCGATTATTTTTTTTACATTCCTGTGAAACATAAAATTTTGCTTAGGCTTATTTTCAGATCGGTCGTCGGATCTGTAATTTTTCGTGATTCGGGTATATGTACTATCAAGTATATGGTGTTCCCGCAACACAAAGTTCAAAAGATATTTTGTGTAGCGAACATTGTAGTTGATAAAGATTATGGAAAAGTGGTTAGCATTCAGTGCCATGATTGTATCGTGTACGGGAGGATGCAAGCATGCTGTGACTCTCCTGAAGCTGATTTACAGGAGAAGTGAGGAGCCATCCAGGACAGATCTAAATTGTTATTGGAAAAAAATCTAAACTCTCTCACGTTCACACTAACATTAAATGCATTACAACAAAGGAACTCTCAGCCAGATTAAAAGACGCACAGAGACTGCCATCCCAAATAATGTGCTACTGACACAATTTCTCCAAAAGAGTAAAAAAAATAGACCTTAATAACTGGATTCCTAAAATATAATAACTGTGGCATGGAAGTCTTTGAGAAACCATTACTTCATAATTTAACTAAAGAATATTACGGTGATGGTGGTTGTGATTAATTCTTTAATCAATCTGACACTGAAATTTGGATAGAATGCATCCAGGTCTTATCACTATTTCCTGTACGAAGCCTCTTATATGGTACAACATATACCATGTTTCAAGTCATTTAGAAGCTAAAACACAAATAAGTACATCTTGTTCTTGTGGAGAAAGTACCTAAATGAAGAATTATTTGAACTGCCTCGATTTAGTTTGTGTTCGAGTAGTATTTTCGCCTATGTACTTACATCAATGTGACACACACAAAAATAAATCCGAGATACATAATTAAGTATTTTTTCTGGGCGTTGAGAATATAAATATTGTTCTCGGGTGACTAGCCGAGTTAGAGGAGTGTTATAATTACACAATATTTCGGCGCTCTCAACCGTTGTCGCCATCCATCCATCCATCATGATATGTCGCAGACATAAGCTGCATGTCGTCCTTAGCGCCAGGGTGTCCTATTGCTAATATCTGAATCTAGTTATTGAAGCTGGCCTGAATTTATTTATTCTAATTTGAGCTGAGCTGATCTAGATTTAGGGGGTTAGTTGTATTATGTATTTATAACCTTATTACCTACTAGGATTTTTTTTTTATAAATACTATTTGGGACCTAACTGTGCCTAACCCTATTTTTACCTATTCCTACTTATAGCTAATGGAGGGTGAGTAATTATGCTGTTTGGTTTCAAAGGGGCCTATTTACATGATGAGTGGGCCTATTTATAGCTAGTGGCGGTGGGGAGGGTTTTGGTGGTTAGAGGGGAAATTGTCTGTTTATCGTTTGTTTGGGATGCCTATGTGATAGTAATTCAATTGGGTCGGTTCCAATTGCAGCGATTTCAGGGTGTCTTGAGTTTTCGCAGCGAAAGTAAAATTTGTCAGAAGCTGATTTTATGGTAGCTGATAGTGGGTCAAAATGGAGATACTGTCGGATTCTCCAATTTGGTAAATAGCGGGGTGCACCAACAATAACACGCAGGGCTCTGTTCCTCAGTGCTTGCAGCTTTTTGAAGTGGCAGTCGCCAGCCATACTCCATAATTCGGAGCCGTACAGGAATGTCGGTTGGACAATCGCACGATAGATGAGTAGCTTTGTTTCTGTTCTTATACGATCGCCTCTGTGGATTGGGTAGAGATTGGTGAGTTTTGCTTTCGCTTTTTTCTTTGTTGCAGCTATGTGGGACCTCCACGTCAGCTGTTTGTCTAATCGCAGCCCAAGGTACTTAATTTCGGTTTGCCATTTAATGTCTCTCCCCTCCTCTTGGTAGTTTTCGTTTCCTGGTGAAAATGATGGCTTGGCTTTTTGTGGCATTAATTTTTATTTTCCATAAATTGCACCATTAAGTAAGCAGCTCTAGGTGACGCTGCAGTTTTGGTGCAGCGTACTCTAGGTTTCTGTTGCTGGTGTAAAGTGCCGTGTCATCAGCATATCGACGGACATTGCTGCCCTCCATATGCGGCAAATTATTGACGTATAGGCAGTATAAAATAGGTGCTAGGACGCTACCCTGCGGCACTCCAGATTCGATTTGTCTTACTGTACTGGTCTCACTCTCATATTTGATTAAAAAAATTCTGTTCTCTAGATAGGAATTTATTAAGTGTATTATATAATAGGGAACTTTGTATTTATGTAGTTTGTAGATAAGGCCTTCGTGCCATACTTTGTCGAAGGCTTTCTCTATATCTAAGAATATAGCTGTTATGCTGTTTACCACCTGCTTTTCTGAGCAGATGTGCTCCACTAGCCTGATACATTGTTATACTGTTGAATGATCTTTCCTGAAACCGAACTGCTGACCATTGATTATGTTGTTTCTGACGATGTGAGTGTTGAGCCGTGCAAGTATGATTCACTCAAACACTTTGGCAATGACAGGTAACAGTGATTTCGGTCGGTAATTTTTGGAGAATGTCTTGTCTTTTCCTGGTTTAGGAATTGCCACTACTTTGGCGGTCTTTCAAGCATCAGGAAAGTAGCTGAATCTGAGACAAGCATTGAATATTGTTTCAAGTCATCTGATGGCTTGTGGAGGCAAGTTATTGATTTGTAGGGGAGTCAATTGGTCATTTCCGTATGCCTTTTTTGTTTTTAACCTGCGAATAATGGACTCAATCTCCCCAGTGTTTGTTAGTTGCGCTTCAGTCTGCGGCTCAGTCGCAAGAATGTGGTTGACTTCACGAATAACCCGCTCTTCGTGGTAGTCGCTATCATCGTCATCTATGATGTAATGACTTGAAATTGTTCTTCTAGTGTGTCTGCTAGTGCTTGTGCCTTGCCCTCTGGGTCGTATACAAGCCCTTGCCTGCCGTGGAGTGGTCTTGTGGCTTGCTTGGTATTAGTAAAAGCTTTAGTTAGAGCCCACATCTTACGACTATTGTTCTGCACTTCAGCTAATTTTTGTTCCCATGTTTCACTTCTGTGTATTCTTAGATTTTCTTTAATTTCATCTGCTAGATGGTTAACCATTCTCCTGTCAGCTTGGTCACGCCAACGCTGCCATCTTTTCCGGTTTTTTTTTTTTTAATTTTATCAGGCTGGCAATGTGGGCAGGTGTGTCAGTGCGCCCCTGCCGTATTTCCTGCTTTGTTGTTACATTTTTTGAGCATACCTTTATCACAGTTGAGAAATTTGTCACCGCCTGTTTTATCTCGTCTGTGGAGTTTATTTCTGGTAGCTCGGAATAGTGGAGTGCGACGTGTTAACGGTAGTGTTACCAGTTTGTATCATATCTGATTCTGGGTCTGGAACTATCGTGTTCCTGTGATAACAATGAGAGAAGTACTGGATTGTGATCTGAACTGAGCTGATTAGGCACTGAAAGTTCCCGAGCCCAGCGCAGCCCCTTCGTCACATAGATGTCAAGTAAGTTGGTTCGATGTTCCGCATTGTTCGGGAAGAAGGTGGGCTCCCGAGGTGCTATCACTTCAACATCATTGTTGTCGTTCAGCACCTGAAGGAGACGATGCCCATTCCTGTTCGCTGCGCGGCAGTGCCAAGCTGGATTTTTGGCATTCAGATCTCCCCCCAGTAGGACAGTGTGATTTTTATCTAGCAGAGCTTGTATCTTTGGGGCCATAAGTACCTTGTTGGGCGAGTTGAAGACTGCGATTAGGTGAATCGTTTCCCCCTCTATACTGACCTCGATACGTGTATATTCCAGGTCGTCCAGTTGGAGTTTGGGTAATTTTCTATGAGCCAATCGTTGTTTTATCAACACCGCAGTTCACACCAGGTGTTGCTCTATCTGTCCTCACCACCGTTACGTAGTTTCTCAGCCTGAAGTCATGGTGTATCTTCAAGTGAGTCTCACACACCAGTGCTATGTCTATGTCGTGTTCTGACAGGAATTCCATTAGCTCAAGCCTTTGGTTTCGTATACCATTGGCATTCCATGTCATAATTTTAAACATCTTATTTTGCTCCATTTTCAAGAGCAAAGGTTGTCATAAATACATTGGATAGTTTTGTGAGTTTACTTATCATGTCGGCTTCCTTCCTCATCTCCTCTGCCGCCTGCCTTAGGATGGCGACCAGCCCGAGAAAGCCGCCATCCACGAATATGGACAACACCTCTCTCAGGTCGGAGACCAGGCACCTAGCATCAGCTTTTGGGTTTTGAGTCTGGTTTTTGCTATCTTATTTATTCTTTTTACCCAACTTGGGTTGTCTGTTGGTGGCGAGGTACAGCCAGGGAGCCCGTTGTCGCCATCTTCTGCGCGAAGTTGCTGAGCTAGACCAGACTCCTGGTGCTACACTGTGATTGGCCGGCTGTGGAACCAGTCGTAGCAGGTCAAGTCTTGTCGTGGCTTGAATCGATGCCAAGATGGAGTTACGGCTAGATTAGATGCCCCTTTTTCACATGGCATGTAGCGGACGAGCTGAAAGTCATCGCTCGTTCGAAGATGATATCCGAAAACAAAGCCTTCGCCATAAATTGCTTATCCAACTGATGTGTCAACACGGATCCGTTGCGGGCCTCATATTGAGACATGATGCCACGTGATTGGATAGAAGGATAAATCAGAAGGCGGAACCTTCCCCATAAGCTACGCATTAATGCATGAGCAACAAATTGCTCGCTTATATTAATACCGAACTTCCCGTTTATCTGGACGCGCCGTGTAATGCGTCCCGGCTGCGCTGTCGACGAATAGTATCGATGATTGGCGTTCAGCCTTCACTCAACTTCACTTGCAAGAAACACCTCAATGTTTTGCATAGAGCTGCCAGAAAGAGGTCACCCAGAACTTTTCACATTCACTGTTGAACCCGCTTCATTGAACTGTTCACCCATCTGTTGATCCATTCGCTGCTTCAACACGCCCTAGAATCTCATGTAAACGTCACAGTTGCTGCAAAACATTCTCTGTTCTTATAAAACATTTTAACTATTAGCACACCCAGCGCGGTAGTAAATCCACCATGGTTGGACAAACAATGAAGTGT
>JARYHS010006964.1:5198086-5263745 GCA_031002005.1 Vandiemenella viatica
TTAATTCGTTGGTAGGTAGAGCTATTTCTAGGCTGCGATTCATAGGTCGAATATTGAAAAATTGTAATGAACAAACAAAGGAGATAGCGTACAAATCTCTTGTGCGTCCACATTTGGACTATTGTTGTGCCATTTGGGATCCGTTTCGTAAGGGGTTGATCGAAAGTATAGAGAAAGTACAGAGAAGAGCCGCTCGATTCGTGACCGCTTGCTACAGTCCTCATGAAAGCGTCACAGAACTGATTAGTAGACTAGGCTGGGAGTCTCTGGTAGATAGAAGACGCACGATTCGTTTAAACTTATTGGTAAACATGCGTACTCCCACTTTCACTCACGAGTGTAGTGAAATACTTCGTCCACCAACCTATTTGAGCCGGAATGACAGGATAGATAAGATTAGAGAAATAAGGTGCCGCAATGATTCTTATATGAATTCTTTTTTCCCTCGTACCATTAGGGATTGGAATGCACAACAAAGAGATTAGCTTTGGTGCTGAGCACCCTCTGCCACCCACAATTTTGTGAATTGCAGAGTATATATGTAGATGTAGATGTAGAAGTTCCGGCACAATTGTCTAGGTGCGAACATAGCTTTAGATATATAGACATATAGATGTATTCAGTTTGATCCCATGTGAGAACAATCTTGGTGATGTGGAACAGTATATACACCTATAAACGATATCAATAATTTCAAATCTGGTTGTAGGCCATCTTCCGCAGTTGTTGGTTAATAGATTATATATCAAAATTCCGTCTGGAAAGAACTGTTGATGTTAATGTTACTTTATTCCCATACGCGTTTCGCCCTTGTGGTGTGGGGCATCGTCAGTGGCTGTGAATTTGTTTTACATGTGTTTCATTACATTTGACAAAAAATTATAAATTATTATATACGTATTTACATTGTACGTACAGCTAGGGTGATGATATTTACATGGCGATCTGGAACAGCACTTTATGCATCTTATAGATCTTCTTTTCACAAGTAGAAAAACTGTTTTACACATATTTCTGAATAAAAACTTGGTATTATATCCATTGAAACTGCAAACATCTTGTTGCGTTTGTCTTCTACATAACATACATGTTGTTTTCATGAAATGTAGTGCTACCAACAATGTTCCCTTTTTTGTTTGTTATTGTATCTGTGTTGCTTTATTAAATTATTTATCCGTTTTCATCAGCTGTTTTGTGTATGTGTGGTGATTATTTTTATTGAGTTGAACAGTTTGTATTAGTTTCCCTTTGTAGTGTTTATTTTTAGTGAGTTAAACAGTGTTTTATTGGTTAAATTGTTGAATTAATTCAAAAGTGATTTTCCCATTCCTATGGTTTTCATGAATACTGGAATAAAGTTTTAAAAGAAATAAAACAACAAATTAAATAAAAATGAATCAAAAATAGAATTAATATTAAATTCTAAACACACATATTTCAATTATAAACGAATATAATTTTTTATAAATACTTACCTTCAAACAAAGCTTTCAAAACTTGGACCTACCATCACTACTCGCTGTTTACATCTACTAAAAATGAATTTATCTTACGTCACCTTGCGGACATGAAGGCTAGGCAATTTTAGTTCGTAGTGCACGTGTTTGGCAGCGACTTCAATCTAAATTCCTTAGGTTACAAGTCCTCAATCTTGAGACTGAAAGTTGTTATTTTTCAGTATAGATGCACTGAAATGATATTTTACAGTACATCCGTACTTCAAAGGATTGAACTGCGCATGCGCAAACATTGTTTTCAGTTTTCACGAATATTTCAGGAGTTTCGGTACTAAAACCGATTTGGAAAAAGGTTCATTCCCTTGCACATTTTTTCCCATGTGGTACTGCCCCTTTATAGTGGAGCCCCTAGGCTACAGCCTATGTTGCCTATGCCTAACTGAAGCCCTGATCAGAAACTCGTATTGTCATTTTTAAAGAAAATATAATTTCCTCACAGTAAACAGTTTAGGTTTCTGGTTCGAATTTGGCAACGGGAAAATTTATTTTTCCCTATGGCGTGGCCTCCATTGTCAAAATTAAACACTATTTTACTAGACAGCAGTGGCGGATCCAGGGGGTGCTATGGGTCTGAAGTCCCCCTTCAAAAGCACCAAAGTCACCCCCTACGACATACATCTTGGTGAATTTTTTTTTTTTTTTTTTTTTTTTTTGCTGTTCTTATCCACCACTGCTAGGCAGTAAAGTAATGGCCCTAAAAAAGATATACATATGTATCAGTCCAATCACGTTATGAATAAATAACTACAGATTTACATAGCTATCGACTTTACTCATATCAATGAAATAAGTGAATAAATGGAGTAGAAAGGTATGACATAAATGTGACTCTTCATAAAATTTTAAAATGTTATTTGGTTGAGACATGACCCCCATAAGCAAAAGAACGGATGTACCGTAAAGCTGAAAGAGATCAGTGAAGATTAAAATATGGGTATGGAGAGTTCCTCAAAGACAGTATACCGATCCTTTGATGCTCTCAGACAAATATCTGTGCCCTGGTAACTATGTAAATATTTACCGTAAGACCATATTTAAAATTTTGCACAAAACGTACTCTATATCTTTTATGAATGTTTCTTTAAGTGTTGTGATGGAATTCCTGATAATACTGATCTTCACGATTCGCAGATCCAAGTCGAGCCGTGGCACCTGCTCTAGTCCACGGTCACTGCAGTCGACCACCACTTTTATGTTAAATTGCGTGCAGTCGCACACGTCAAGACAGGGGTACTTGGAATGTGATCTGCTCTGCAACAGCTGTTGTGTTCTGTTCAGGCGAGACTGCACTTCACCAACAGCAAGCATCAAGCAGCAGGCTACAATCAGCTGATCCATCACCACCAACACCTGAAACAGACGGATCGTGGCGCATTATTTCTCGTCTCAATTAAATTTAATTTCACTCCGTCAGAGTACACGCTCCGATGGTAGTTTTGCTAGACACCCATTTTCCCTTTTATTGTTGAATGTAGTTTCCCCAACAGTCTACTTTCGCCCTATATGAATTATAAACTTATAATCTTTCATTGTTTGGGGTAAACTATTCAGCGATTTCCTAGGTAATTTATGCTAGTATCTTGTAAGTCACTTATGCTGGGCTTTCATTTATAATTAATGTTTCGTATGCTGTTACGTGCTGCTACTAGTATAGCTGTCCCAGCTTTTACACATTTTCAGATTCTAATGACGCAGTCGCCAGTCCAGTGGTCTATGCCTAACGAAAGGTTAAATAAACAATAAACAGGTACTGCTATGTACTACAGACGATAGTCATCACACAGATCACAAAAGTTTTATTAAAATCAATATACATTAACCAGCGCTAGCCAACAGACCATATTGAAACTTGTTCATCGAAGTTGCTAGGTTCGTGAAAACAATTGATGCAAGTGAGTCATAGCCCCAAATAAAATTTCAGGTATACAGTCATTAAAGCACAGTTCTGTTTCACACTCTGGGAGATATAATAACGCCACCAATCGAAAGTTATCTTCACTCGCTCTGTCCACAGCATATCCTCGACTCCTGCGATATTGCTTATCGCCTCTAGCACTCAGTCCCAGCTTGCGACCAATAGAAGGCATTGGGTTGAGAGATATTTCCGCAGAGGCTGCAGGACACCAACTCTCTGTGGACGACCCGTGGACAATCGTGGTTTGCATTGTTTTCAAAGTAGGTTTTTTTTTTTTTTTTTTTTTTTTTTTTTAACTCCCAGAGTAGAAAAAAAATTTGAGTAACATAAAAAAAATTTCTTCCATTAGTTTGCAATATATATCAAGTAGAAGGTCTTGAATGTATCTCCCACTAACACTGAAATTTTATGTTAAAATCTTAAATTAAAAACATTAATCTCAATTGTAAAATTTTAACATACTTTCATCCCAAGTGTGGGGGTCGGGGGCTGAGAAAATAAACATTTAATAGGTTAGATTAATAAATAAGTGGCTATAAGAAATCCAAAATTCCAATTTGAATGAACCAAATATCAAATGAAATGAAGAGAGCATTCAGAAATGTAACGTTTATATAGATATAAAATAAAAAGTGAAAAGTTGTGGTAAAATAAGAAAAGAGTATGTTCTCCTAAGCTGTATAACCTAAGATATATTTATGCATATTATTGTCTAACTAAAATGTTTTTAATATTGTAATTTTAATTTGTTGCGCTGCAGTGGGTGCCAAAATATATCTAGAAGTGCAGATCTAACTTCAAAAGTAAAAGAGTTTTGACAAATCGGACAGTTCGTACAATTTTTAAAACATTATTGGGACCATTCATAAAAATTAATGAAATTTTGGAGAAGTTTGAACTTAAAGGAGAGGGAGCAAAATTCAAAATTCCTCAAAATTTTAGTATGATGATCATTTACCTGAGAGGACCCAGTATACATACAACGAGTATTTGTCTAACATAAAAATAAATGAATTTTGATATAATCAGCAATATTATGTAATGACTGAGAGGCCTTGGGGAATATATTTTTAAAAGCAGACCATGTGTAATATAAACGAAAAATGAAAACATAATTTTAAAATTTTAAGCTAAATCCCACTAGAAGCCCAGTGCTGGAGACAAACCATGGATATTAAAACAAAAAGAAACCAGAAGAAATTTATCTCTAATGGTAGATTACCTGCTGGAGATGCCACTATACAGAACCTCCATGAAGGGTGTAGGAGTCACGGATCTTCCATTGACTGAACCCAAGAAAGCTCTGGAGGTACTGTTTCAGTCGAACAGCTCAAAATTGGAAACGATTGGGAACTCGAACCAGAGTCGTCCAGAGTGTAATCAGTACAGTGGCAATTTGAGTTGGTACGTAAATAGATCTGCGTAATGATGTCTTGATCTCCATTTCATTTTATTATGTGGGAAGAAACTCGTCTGGTTCGTCGCTAGGCGACAGGAGGGGTGGAGAAGTAGCTACTATACGGCTATAAATTAGGCTGATTCATAAATGCTGTTGTTACGAGCACTCACGCGAAACTTGTTGGTAAACGGCTATAGTTATGGTCCACTGAGTGGGATCGGCAGGACAGGAAACCCATTACACGACGATTTATGTGGTCACAAAGACATTTACCGTTCATTGCTAATCAGTAGGTTATTATTGTTAAATGTAATATGATTTTGGTACGGAAATTAATCCGTAAGTTCAACCACAGTTAAGTAAAATAAATAGCAGCAGCTCCACCACAAAGCCTCTCCAAGGCCACCTGCCTACGCGGAAGGAAGGAGTGGCTACGGGAAATCCGCACCTGGTATCATGTTTATTGCTGATATTTTTTAAAGAATACATTATTTTTTCTTCGATATGACAGGTTTTATAAGCAAAAACTATTTCGTCAAATATAATTCAATAAAACGCAAGAACTTTAAAGTATGCATTATATCTAGATAATTCTTTATTTCACTAATACTCCCTCATGCAACTACAGTTTCTTTCCTTCTCGGACGTCATAAACACAATGTTAGCTACACAGATTTTTGGTTCATCATACTGGAGATTGAATAGTAATCTATCAAGCATGTTAGTTACTGAAGTAATAATTGTCTCTTCACTAATAGAATTCATTCGAGTATGAATTGTGCAGGATCAGTCTAACAACTTACAGTGTTTGTTCCATTTATCATGAAGAAATCCAATTTAGTGCTACGTATCAATTCGTTTATGTACCTGTTTTCGACTGGAAAGTTCTCGTACACACCAAAGATTAATGTTTAAAGCTGTGGCCTCTGTGTTTTGAAACAGGTGACATGTTCATTTACAATAATAATATGTTTTAACTGAACAATTTACTATCTGCCAACGTGATATAAATATGAAGCCATTTTGCAGAATTTTTTTTTTTTTTAGGTTCCAGATTGCTGAAATTGCTGTCAATGTACATGCTCCGAGATAAAAGTTAAGAGCGGGTCATGATTGGTTTAAGTGTGTTAATATTGCTTAGGAGCGACTTGGTCACTCATAAATTTGTTCTTGCTGCTCAATGACGAAATAATTGTAGTGTTTTCTTTATAGTTCGTTAGTTTCCAGTGAAGTATTGACATTAGAAGCTACGTGTAGCAAATAACCGTAGAATAAGCAATGGAATTTAATATAATTAGTTTTCTAATTGGTGGCAATTTCCCCAGACACGTGTTTTGCCCTATCTTGTTTTTCATTGTAAATTCTTTGAATGTAATATCACCACTGTCTACTTTTGTCCTTAGTCAATTTAATTATTGAATCTGCCGCACTCACCAAGGCGTCTTTGCATCGTGATACATCCATTCTGTCACCATAGAACTGTTACTGAAAGTTTTTCAAGCTAAGAAGAATAAAGTATTACGTTTGATAGAACTTGCATACAAGAGACATACTAAAAATGTCGTGAGCAACATTTCCTGAAAATTTTTATTTTAAGCCAAACAAAGCACATTATCGTAATCTACAAACTTTTCTTTCACTTTTCAACAGAGTCTCCATTTTGCCGGATTTTTTCCATAATTTAGCAAGTTAGGACATAACCCTTACGGCAGAACTCCATTCCAACAGACCCACGACACTGTCGCACTGCTCACCAGAGTCTCATAGTGTTGTCCGCGCATCTCTTCCTCAACAGAACCGATAAGGGGGAGGTCAGAAGCTGCCAAGCTTGGACTGTAGGGAGGATATGGAAGAGTTTCCCACCCAAATGTCATGATCTTTCTTCGCAGTGGATATAGCAGTATGCGGATGCGCATTGTCCAGTTGAAGGAGGGTCTTCTTTCCAAACCTTTCGATAATCTAAGTTCTGAATATTTCTTGTACTTCACAATGTTCTACGGCAAGTTTTGCAGCGATATAATGATCAGTGATCCGTCTTCTCTAATGATCGCTTAAACTGTTTCCTCGTTGCTTTCCGTGCAGGCAGTTCGAGGGCACCTGCTACGAGGCTCATCTTGGATACTCCTGTTCCCATCTTTGAAATGATTCACACACCTCCTAACACTGCTGGCGCCCTTGCAGACCTCTCCATAGGCACGTGGAAGAGTGAGGTGCAATTCAACAGCTAATTTTTCCACTTTAACAGGGAATTCAATGGCAGCACGCTGTCCGCCATTTTTTTAAATATTGCCTGTGGTCACATGATATCAGCAAACGTCATAATCTTACAACACGTCATGTACAAACAGTGACTTACGACACTGCTGTCATTTAGTTTCAGTGTTTAAATTTTCATGGATTACAATGAGTAAACTCGTACATTTCGCATGTGCATTTTGTGGGTGTCGGGAGAGGATTACAGTGCTGAAGATAGCAATATTTTCTGTCAGGAAGTTACTGTAGTCTTTTAACAAACACGTGTCACTAAACTCTGCGACGAGAAGTAATACAGAAAATTGAAATTTTGTAGCCGCAGACTGTGATTTTCCACTACTATTTTTCTTTTATTTCTTCTATGTGTTAGAAAAGTATTTTAAACCAAATAAATGATTAATTACAACTAGCGGTCTGTTAATTCGGTGGTAAAGCCGCTTGCTCTCAACGTTCATGGCCTGGTTTGAAATCGTAGTGCCGCCAGCAATTTTTATGATTTTTGTGTGCATTGAATTCTCACTGGATTATGCTCTCCATCACTATTAAAATTAATTAAACAATAAATAAAAAACATTACTTCTTGCTACCTAGTGAGAGCAAGAGCGTTGCCATGATTAGCTTCAAGGTAGTTCAAAAACATGTAAATTTATTAAAAATACTTGTTGAAAAAGGTTTTACTTGAAAAGAAGTAATTAAGCACTCATTTAACATATTTAAACACTAGTCTGTCAGTCCTGGATAAATTTTGAGAATATTTTTTTTAACATTAAAAGTGGGAATATTTATTCTCATATACCCTATAGTTTTCGCTCTACTACTTGAGGGACGGATTCAGATTGGGGCAAGTGCCACCACTCCCTCACCCCTTTGCTCCATCCTGTATACACTCAAGAGTGGGAATAAAATGTTATCTTACCTACACATTGTTGTCAATGTGTTTAATTACCTGTATGCGATACAGTAATATTCGCTTAATTCCAGTGTCCATCTCACTAACAACATAACAAGTAGGTCTACCTCAAACCACCAGTGGGTTGGTGACGAAAAGAAAACTAATAACAGACACGTTACTTCACAAGAAACGAAAATTTTCATCCTTTAAAATTACATTTTAGTAATTTAGTAATTTTTATTGCAATTTACCTTTGATTTCAGTAGTAACTGTAATACATGCTTCCTTATTTTAATCACAAAATTCTATTATATTCTTTACATAGCTAGAACTAAATATTCATTTTTCGAAATAATTGTAGGACATGACAGGAACAAAGTGTTCCGAAATTATAAAAATCAACTTCGCTGCGTATACGTTACTCTAAGCAACTACTTTAATTCTACTGCTTCACAGTCACCAACTCTCACCTCCCCCCCCCCCCTCAATATTAAGTGGAGGTTAAATGAAACTCCTTCTGATACTTCGACTCTAATCGGATCCTTAAGTGATTCGCCGTGGTGACTCATGTGTGATTTAACCGTAACAGAACTGATGGTAACAAAATTGTATCAATGTCATTATTTTATAATATTTTAATATTTAATGTTTATAATATTTACTGAAGTGCACGCTCGGGTGGCAATTTCCCTACACACCCATATTTCACCTTTTCTGCACCCACCTACATTTACCCTTTGCAAATTTTAACTTAAAATTCTTTCAACAATTTTGCATAAATTATTCATCATTTCTCTTGGTAACTTATTCAAGTCCCTGATACCCTAATCCTAATAAAGAGACTCTTTCTACTCCCTTGTGCTTGAAATAAAGTGCCAGCCTGTGGTCATGGAAAACTTTTCTCTTCCATTCATTATTTTTAATTCTTACACCAATATCTTTCCATGCCTCATCACCAATATACGACTTGTACACTCCCATGACCCTCCTCACCCTCCTCCTTTCTTCCAACGAATCCCATTCGAGCTCTTTTATCATATCTGTTACTAAATGCATTCTGCCGTAATTACCAGAAACAAATCTAGCAGCCCCTTTATGTACCCTCTCCAATTCCTGTATTCAATATGCAACCGCTGGGTCCCAAAGCACACTACCATATATGGTCTGACCAATTTTTTGTAACCCAATTCTTTTACTTCTCTCGTACCTCCCCTCATCACTCTCTCCAACGAGTGAAAAATACTTAAACCTTTTCCTCCTACCTGATTAAAGCGTCCTGACCAGTTAAACTTGTTATAAAATCTCATTACAAGAAATTTAAATTTCAAGTCTTCCCCAAGCAATTCTTTCCCCATCATATAAACGTAATTAAACCTTTTTTTTATTTTGAGTATGTAATAAGCTGAAATTTCTTTTACATTTACATTCATCCCAGGTTTACCAACCAACTAGATATCCTGCCCAAATTACCCTGAAAATGTTTACAGTGGTCTACCGTTTTGATCCTTTTATATAGCATTATATCGTCTGCAAACAATCTAATTTCTGATAGTAAACAATCAACACAATTATTCATTAGAATAATGAATAGTAATTGTCCTAATAGGCTACCCTGTAGAACTCCGATTTTTACTTCCACTTCTTTCGATACTGCATTTTCTACCCTAACTTTCTGTTTTCTACCTTTCAAAACTTCTTATACCCAACAAATCACTTTCCCATTAACAACAATAGTTTTTACCTTATTTACTACCATTTTATGGCGCACTCTGTCAAAAGCCTTTGAAAGACCTAGTGTTACAGAATCAATTTGGCCTCCCTTGTCCATTTCATCTGAAATATCTTGCATATATCCCACCAACTGAGATTCGCATAAATATCCTTGCATAAAAAAATGTTGCCTTTTTGAAAACAACTTACACTCCTCACATATATTTCTGATGTGGTTGCATATCGATATCTTCATTAATTTACATACCAATGATTGGTTTATAATTTTCGACTCTATTTCTCACCCTTCCATTATGTACTGGCACTAGTATCGCACTTTTCCAGTCCTGTGTTAAGCAGCAAGTATCCAGACTCAATTTAAATAATATTTCTAGATATGGAACAATGTCACACCCGGCTGCCTTCTGTAATAACATTATCCACACCAGCCCCTTTATGGTTTTCCAGCTTTCTTATTTCCTTCATGATATCTTCAGGATGAATGTCAAATTGTTTGGTCTGTTCATTTCTAATTGTGTTGTTAAGCTAGTCCTCCGTGTTAGACCCTCCCGTTTCTTATACATTGTCCCTAATGCTCTCACTAAATCAGTTACTTAAAATCTCTGCCTTTTTCAGAGCCTCAGTAACTCCTTCTTCATCCTTATCTATGGCTCTCAACACCATCCCTTCCCCTCCGTTTTCTAACATTGCCACAGAAATTTCTAGATGCATCAGTCGATGGTCCTCCTGCACTGACAATACTCTTCATAAACCCATCTTTAGCTACCTTCTTAGCTATTATTAAGTCCTTGTTTATTTGTTTTAAATATTCCCTACTACCCTGTTGTTTCTTAACTCTGCTATGTTCTCCGCTTACAACCTCTTTAACCTCATCACCCCCTCTTATAGTACACAGGTTATCTACATCTCTTTAAATTCTGTTTTGTATTTTTTTTAAAAGTCTCCCCCCTTTCTTATTATCTCCTTGAACTCTTCCCACCTTGACTCTACTGTACTTGTACCTTCCTTCCATTTTTATTGCAAGAATTTCTAATGATATTAACAAACAACTGATGAATTCTAGTTAATATAAGTTTTTAGGTATAATAGCACAGAAAATTTCTGAAAATTCACGCCCTGGAAAAAGCAAAATTTTAATACTTACATATCAGGTGACAAGACAACAAAGAATACAACACTATTACATCGCTAATAGCGCTTTCACAGATTCTCGTAACAATTACCATACTCTCATATGCCTGGAGGAATGAGATAGCCTCTCCGGGCCGCGATTAGTCATTCACCACCGAATGATCTTGAAATAGTATCAAACCATACTAAAGCACTATAACAAAAACTATATCTCACTAACTGTTCTGAACATGAATACTCTCAATTTCCACATTGAAGATAGTTCTAACTATTGCGCGCAAACTACGAATTTTAATGTACACTTCACTATATCGAATATAACGATTAGTACTCATAAATTAAAGGTGATTACAAGAAATATATAGTAATAACTCGCGAATAATACAGTAAAACAAAAGGAAGTTGCTGTGTTTGTACTGACCCAAAGTTAGTGCATAATTCGTCTTTTTCTTAAATAAATAACACATATTTGAGAGCACATTGTAGTATTGTAACTATTAGTATAGATGACAAATATTAAATCAGTTCAAATATAGTATAAATTAATATTGTAATTAACTGACAGAATATTGCTGATTCCTATAACAAATGCAAATATTGGTAATTCATCTGAATGTGTGTAGTGGCAGAGTTCACAGTACCTTCATTGTGCTGGCTCCCACGCTGTCTCGACAGTGACACTGCGAGACAGCGAGCAGGAAGGCGTCGCCACAGGATGTCCTCACCTGGCGTCCTGATAGCACAGCTAAATCGGAAACACTTTATTGCTTTCGTAAAAACTACGGCTTGCTGAAAAACATAGTAAATCGAAAGAAAACACACTTCCAAACCAGTATGATGTTTAAAATTTTTTAGTATTGAGATATGATAGATGGACAGGGTGATAATAAAATGTTCCAAAGATGTTAGGGAATTGGCTTACATAATTTTGGTCAGTCTATTCGTTGAATATGGTGGTGTAGTTTGGGACAGACTTTTTGGGTGTGCAAAGCAGAGCAGCTAGATTTGTTTGTGCAATTTATCGCAGAACTCAGTCAGCAATTGAAATGATAAAGGAGCTGAATTGGGAGTCGTTGGAGTGTACAGAGAGTGCTGGGAATGTACAGGGCATATGCTGGTGATGAGGCTTGGAGGGATATTGCTCAAAGAATTAGGAATAGTGCTTGGAAGGGCAAAGATAACTATGACCACAAGCTAGTGTTCGATTTCATACATAAGGAAGTGTATAAATTTTCTTTCGTGGGTGAGGGTGTCAGAGATTAGAACAAATTACCAAGTAATGAATAATTTACCAAAAACGCTGATGGAATTTAAAATTAAAATCTGTAAATCGCAAAAGTAGATCGGTGAAGAATTTAATACTCAATATATATGAGATACTTTAAAAAAATTAAAAAGTGGTAATTAGATAACAGGGTATTTCCACTGGAGTGTGTGCTCCATGGCGATTGAATTAATCATAACAATAATAGTTAATCCCCTGATTTCACTAACACCAATAGTCAGCAACTATATCCAACTCCTCGCCATTATTAGGGTATTCAATTTTGATCTTTTTTTATTTTATTTTTACCAGTGTACGGAACTAGCAGTATATATGACAGCAGTATAACAATTTTGTATCCGAAACTATTTTTCAATGAATTTACGTTTTATTTTCCCCTTGAGACGTTAAGTAGAAAACTATATTTTATAATTACTCTTTTTAAAAATTGATATGGAGCACACTCTCCGGTGACAAGTTTCCTACACACCCATCTTTTCCCTTTCCGGCACCCACCTACAAATTTCAACGATTTGATAAATTATTCATCACCACTGCTGGAATATGGTGGTGTAGTATGTGACCCAAATTTTGCGTATCAGATACAGGAGCTGGAGGGTATGCAGAGAAGGGCTGCCAGGTTTGTGTTTCGAAATTACCGCAAAACACAATTGGTAAATAATATGATAAAGGAGCTGGATAGGAATTCATTGGAGGATAGAAAATGGGTGAAGAGAGTAATGGGAGTGTACAAGGCATATATTGGTGATGAAGCCTGGAAAGATATTGGTGGGAAAATTAAGAGAGGTGCATTGAAGGGTGAAGATGACCATGACCACAAGCTGGCACTTGATTTCAGGCATAAGAGTGTTGGAAAATTGTCTTTTGTAGAAGAGGGTGTAAGGGATTGGAATAAATTGCCAAGAGAATTGATGAATAAATTACCAAAAACACTGAAAGAATTTAAAGTAAAAATTATTTGAGTACAAAAGCAGGTTGGAAGAGGAAAGGATAAAGACGGATGTGTTGGGAGATTACCACTGGAGAGCGTGCTCGAGCGCAATTTTATCAATTATTATTATTATTACCATTTCTCTTGGTAACGTATTCCAATCCATGACACCCTTACTTATGAAAGAGAATCTTCCTGCACCTTTGTGGCTGAAATCATGTGCCAGCTTATGATCAATATCATCTTTTCCCTTCCATGCATTACTTTTAATTCTTACGCTAATATCTTATATTTTCATGCCTCATCACCAATATAGACGTTGTAAACTCACATGAACCTCTTCACCCTACTCCTGGCTTCCAATGAATCCCATTCCAGCTTTTGTATCATATTTATTACTGACTGCGTTCTGCGATAATTTCCAGAAACAAATTTAGCAGCCCTTTTTGGAACCTTTCCAACTCCTGTATTTAATTCTCAAAATGTGTATTCAAGCTATGGTATGACGAAAGTTTTGTAACCCAATTTTTTTCTTCCCTTTGTTCATTTCTTTATCACTCTCTCCAACAAATACAGAATTTTGAAACCTTCTCCTACTACCTGTCCCATGTGACTAGCCCAGTTAAGCTCGCCCTGCAAGAATCTGTTAGTTTTTGTTCCACTTTGGATGAAAATCCAATTTGTGAGAATTGATTCTCTCCCGGCGTAATTCTGACAAAAATTATTCCCAGGTGTTCTTCAGGATAAGTTCTTCTGCCATATTCGACTTTTCGAGAGCTTCCTCAACTCTCTTTATCAGGCAGTAAACCCAGGATTTTTTTTTAATATCAAAATCCAATTTGCATTTAACGGTTTAGTAGATTATGCTATTACAAACAGTCTAAACCGACAAAATGACCTTCAAATTTGCACAAAAGCGCTCTATTATTTTATAATTAAATTATCTCTGATTTCAAAAGGAAAAATTTACTTGGAAACATACTTTACTACGTTATTATAGCGAAATTTTACCTAGGGTACAATGGTTTCAAATCGGTATTTGTAGCATTAAATCGGCGGATCCGACCAAATGAATCGTGTCGACACCTGGAATGATGACAATTCTACTGTCTCCTCTATACTCTGAATATGAATTTAATTTATCACCAAAAGCCTCGTCATCATTCATTCCTCATCTACAGTGAACTGCCAATATGACTTTCTATTTTTATATCCTAGAAGTACCCCTAGTAACTATAATCTAAATCGCCAGTGCAAATTCTCTCTCAATTTTGTAATTCTGGCCAAGTCAACATCACAGTGCATAAACACACTGGCCGGAGTACTGCTGATTTCTCACGGCCTTCACGTGACATTGTTTGTATTTGTTTATCTTTCCTCAACGCTGAAATTCTCTGTTTTAGATTGTGATTAATCCTCGATATACCTTGATGCCTGTCGAATTGTAAATTGAGAGAGAATTGGCACGAATTGCACAGTGCAACATCTACTTCGCTTCTTTTCTAGAAATCAGTTGTAAAAATGACCTCCCGTGTGTCTTCGTCGTGTCATTTATTTACTCTTTCTACCTGCTCACTTCCATCTTCAATGCTCCTCATTCCTTCCGTTTATTAATCTCTTTCCCTTTACGTTATTCATTCGTGTACTGAAACTATTATCTTTAATCTGATCATTTTTAGATAACTGGTCCTTTTCGAAAACGACTACTTCAATGACTTATCCGCCATATGGACGCAGAAAGTAATTATTATACATTATTCAGATACGGCTCCATACATATGGGCTTTGAATTGTTTTACATCCCACACGATCGCTTGTAATTCTCTCTTGACCATAGGGTATGACCCCCAATTTTGTTGATCTTCCTTGATACCTACGCTATCGTGACATCCCATTCGGGTTCCACCACCTCAGAACCATCTCAATAGTGATTCAACTCGCTTCCGATGTTGTGGTGAATATATTTTCAAATCAGGATAGTTTGACACTTTTGAGATAATCAACATTTCCTTCCTCATACAGAGCGTCTTCCTATGCCTTTACATAACGCAAAAGCTCAAGCACTCACCTTCCGGTAAGATTAAACCCTCGTATGAACCTCATGTAGTATATACCACCATTCCAAGAACTCCACGAGCCTGCTTTACTGTAGAAGGCAAGGGGAACTCCAACAACGGCTTCAGACCTTCATGCGTAAAGATACGCTATCTCTCGTCTTAGGAGCCTAAATTTTGTTGCCTGGAACCGAAAATTGTTCACTTAAATCGCTTCGAGCAGCTCGGCTTCTCTCTTCTTATATTCCTCTAATGAGGAACGTAGTAAAATTGAGTAATTGACATAGATCATTGCCTTCTCTTCTAACCTCGTTAATACAATCGACATCAACAACGGAATTTTTGCAGTTGGATCCGTCGACCACATTTGTGTATGTTCGGGAACTACTGCTACCTTCTGACCATGTGCTCCCTCTCCTTCCCTCCTCACCACATTTTCTGGCCGTGGTCACATCCAAATTCTTCTGACATTCCTTTCCTGTGCTACTTCCGCTATCCATCTTGTCTCGTATTTTTTTCTGTTCCTTAATTTTTATATTAATTTACTTTATTAGAACGACTCAGACTTACAGTTTCTAAACTCATTATAATGTGTATTTACCCTCGCGCTGTGTGGTATTGTAATATTTAGCCTTGCGGTTAGATGAATGCGTAACTGAGTAGGTGGGTTTACTCTGACTGACCTTAACAATTACTTCCTTTTCTGTTCTTCTTTGAGAACTCATATTGAGTCTTCACGAAAGTTAAATAGTTAATTGTTATCAGGATTTTTCTGACTAAGGGAGCGTCCATAAACTACATAGCTCCATTTCGGCCTCCTGTGAACCCCCTTCCCCACACGTAGCCCAACATGGGTTTTGCATGTACCCACTCCGCCCCACGTTTGATTTCAGAATGCATTTCGTACTGTATTCTCTTGTCAGACTATCGTAAATCACATACGGAGTTAATTAAATGACTGAAATATATATTCACATTCTGTTGTGTGTGCTGCACCTCGATTTAACTATGAAAAATAATGTGAATGGAAAGCCACGTTCCTATATCTGAACTCCCCCCCCCCCCTCCTCCCACGTAGCGTAACATAGGTTTATATCCAATCCCTCCCCCCTCCCCCCTAAACCGATCCACGTAGCTTATGGACGATTCCTAACTAATCAAATGATCAACACGACATGTGAATAAACTATTAATTGACATCAACTTGGTGGAAAGTTGTTTTGACGATAATACCAAAGAGCATAGTCCACACATGTTTTACTGAATCCCTATTCTGAAAGTAGAAGGTACTGGATGGAATTCAGTCAGTTATTGATGGATGGAATTTAAGATGTTTATGCCATGAGATGTAAGGCTGCTAACCTGTAAGCTAGCGGTTTGTTACCCAATGTTGCTCTGAATGTGGCTGGTAACCAAGATAGTGATTTATTGGTTATACAAGGCCAACTCTGTTTATCGGCGCTGAAAGATTTTGCCGTCATTCTAATCATCATTCCAAAAACTCTGCCTGCTCTAGGTGCAAGTATCCACCTTCACATATATGTCTATTAAATAATATTAAATCCCAAAACGACTCTTATAGTATATCACATGAGACGATATTCTATTATAGATTGACTATCAGAGTGAAAGGGTTAAAAGTTCTGTAGCATGTCCTCATACCACATGTCTTTTTTTTTTTTTTTTTTTTTTTTTTTTTTTTTTTTTTTTTTTTTTTTTTTTTTTGTAGTTATGATGGAAATGTTTGCGCTGCGATAATTAACTGCAATGCTAGAGATTTTAAACCTGCTTCTGTGGATATCAGTTAACCAACATTCAACATCTACGTCTACATCCATACCCTGCAATTAACAAACATTTTGGGTAGCAGATGGTGTTAAAAACCAGTCTTAATTCTGCGCATTCCAATCTGAAAGAGGACATTAAAGCATCAGTACAGCATCTTATTTCTCGAATCTTATCCCTCCGGTCATTACAACCTAAACAGATTGGCGGAAGAAGTATCTCACTGCACTCGTAAGTCATAGAATTTCGCATATTCTCCAATAAATTCAAATTCAAACGATGTCGTCTGTCTTCCAAACGTCCCACCTCAATCTATGTATCAATTCTGTGACGCTTTCATTACCAGGGCTGTAGCAACCAGTCACGAATCGAGCGGCTCTCCTCTGTACCCTCTCCACTGGCCCTTGCGATACAGATCCCAAACTCCACAACAGTAATCCAGATACGCACTAGTGTTTTATATGCTATTTCCTTTGTATGAGCATTACAGTTCCTCAGAATATGACCTATGAATTATAATTTACAATTAGCTTTGCATATTACGGAAGTTATGTGCAAGTCGCATTTCATATAGCTTCATGTACTATTACCCCCTGATATTTCAGGGAATAACGGTGTCAAAAACTGAATTGTTTACATTGTATTCGTGTGAAAACTGATTTTTGTTACTTATTCGCATTGCCTTGCGCTTTTTGCATTTAAGTATAAGATTCCATTGTCGGCACCACTCGAAAATAGCATCTAAATCTCACAGAATTTCTAAGCAATCGTCAGAGCACCTTATTTCCCTACAGATAACTGCATCGTTGGCAAACAATCGCAACCAGCATTTAACGTTGTCACCTAGATCGTTTATATAAAAAGGAAAGAAGTGGCCCTATTACACTTCCTTGAGGAACGCGAGGAGTAACATCTAACTTAGAAGAGGCTTCCCTGTCAACAACGACATACTGTGATCGACCAGTTAGAAAATCAGGTATCCATTCGCAAATCTGATCCGATATACCGTATCCTATTATCTTCGCTAAAAGTTGGTTGTGTGATGCAGAATCAAAAGCTTTCTGAAAACCCAAGAATATGGCATCATATTATCAACCTGCATCGATAACTTTCGTTACATCATGGGAAAATCCTACGATCTCTTCTTCCGAAATCCGTGTTGACACGGTGTAAGTAAATTGTTCTCATCTAGAAACTTTATAATGTTAGAGCATATGTCATGCTCCGGAATTCTGCTGTGCATACTATGATACTTGTATTCTTTGAACATTTTAAAATTTAATATAAAAATAAAATTGACTTCTGCCAGGAACTTCTGAAGGAACCATCCCGGCAATCGCCTGGAGTGATTTGGGTTAACCATGGAAAAATAAAATTGAACATGGAATATTCATATATATATAGACTCATGGGGTAAAAATATACACTACTGGGGAGTTACCCAAAGCTGTCAGTGTAGTTTTTTATGTTTTATTTCTGTGGCAGTAGGAGTGAGGGACCTGGCAGTATCATATACAAACTAATTGCTACAGGGTGGTATTTTAGATATTAGTTTAGCTAAAAGAGAGAGAGACTTCTTATCTAACATTCACGACAATTCAACAAACAAAACTTCCCTAAAACTCCTTACTCTGTGGCTGACACTATTCCAGAATTCAAACACTGACTAAAGACCAAAGCAAAAAAAAGTTTAATTTAATTTAATTTAATTGCAATGGAGCACAGGCTCCGGTGGCAATTTCCCTACACAGCTATCTTCCCCCTATCCTGCACCCACCTACATTTGCCCTCTACAAATTTTTTCTTTAAATTCCTTCAAAGTTTTCGGTAAATTATTCATCGTTTCTCTTGGTAACTCATTCCAATCCCTGACACCCTTACCTAAAAAAGAGAATCTTCCTACACCCTTGTGCCTGAAATCGAGTGCCAGCTTGTGGTCATGGTCATCTTTTCCCTTCCATGCACTACTTTTCATACCTACTGCAATATCTTTCCATGCCTCATCACCAGTATATGCCCTGTACACTCCCATGACCCTCCTCATCAACCTGCTTGACTTTACTAAAAATACTGTTGGAAATTTCAAGTTTAGTCATGAAAGAAATATTGAGATTACTGAAGTTGGAATACTTACATTATCACTCACTTGATTGTTTTAGCCATTTGTCTTTGACTTTTGTCTGATAGGAGCTTATTGTAGTAGAGGTAAATGTTTTAGTTTGGACAATAGAGTTAGTTAATTTGGTGTGTAAAGGGGGTTATTAAGTTGTTGGAATATCTGACGAAGTGGAAGGTATCCACATGATGGCTGCTTTTGGGTTTACATTCTGACATTTATTCAATTTTAAGTGCACGAGATGTGGAGTGGATTTAATGCAATGTAGTAACCCATTAACAAATACTCATTGGGAAATATCAATTACGTTTACGCAGAAAGCTCATCCATAAATAGATATGATACCATTACCATGACTGACCTTATATACTAACTCACATTCCTTCATCTTCGTAGTTCTTGTATCTGCTTCTAACAAACCAATGAGAACTCACATATTGTTGTTATACATATTATAATATTAGCTTCCACCTATCTTTTGAAATTCGTATTGCCTCAATAACATCTTCCCAATCATTACCACAAGAAACATAACTGATTAAATTGCCCTATCCGATTAAATGAATTAATACCGTGCAGACTTTTTTTTACCTGTTACTATCCAGATATCAATATACAATTATCTAAACTCAGTTTGCACAACAGATTTGGCTGCAGCTCATTATACATTATTTAGTGTATTTCTTAATTATCTTAATAAATAAAAGTTTATTGAAAATACTGTTTATATAGGGTATAAATTATTTTTTCCATAAAACAAAACTAAAACCTTAATAATGTTTAATTTTATTTTATTTTTGAATGACCGTTGGCAGATAATATTTATGTGGTGACATCTTTCATGTCAACATAAAATTTAGTAGGACAGCATCAAAATACAGCTATCAATCTCAATCAATGGTTGCCATAGCCGTTTCCGTCTACTACAATCATGTCAGTAACTTCTTCAAAATTAAAATCAATAAAAATTTCCACCATACCACTATCATATGTGTGTAACCTTTCTGTTTTTTTTTTTTTTTTTTTTTTTTTTTTTTTTTTTTTTTTTTTTTTTGCCTATGCAGTTATATAAGGGGGGTCTTGCTGTTGGCTTTGGTGTTGGCATTTGTGTTTATTTGAGATACACTGGCGGAAATTAAATGTGATACACCCAGACAGGAATCGTGGAATAGTAGAAAATTTTGTAGATATACCCAGGGTCATACCCAGAGGAAATGATAAGAAAATGAAATGGGCCAGACTACGTTTATTACCTTTAGATACAGTTGTCAGTAAGAAGTGCGCCCACCTTGAGCACCACCTGCACATTCATGGATCCTTGCCGGAATTGCATCAATGTGTTCTGATGTCTTGTTGGGGTATGTCTCTCAAAGCCTGCAGGCTTTTTGCAGTCTGCTGTTTCATAGTTGAGATCGGTGAACAAGTCATCTAATTTTTCTACTCTTGGGGAACAAATCTGGGGATTGTGCAAGTGTGCAGTCCTAATTGTGGTTGTAATGCTTCAAGTGGTGTTTTCCTGTATGTACCAGTGTCTGCTCTACTGTGTAACAAGTCTGCATACTGAAATAGTACTACGCCCAATGATTTGGGACATTTCACGCAATGAAGCATTCATTTCAAACACGAAAATTCTCAGACCTCTCTCAGTTATACATTTTGGGTTTAAATGGTCATTATTCTCCGGCTTGACATATTTGGTCAACTTGTGTAGAAAAATGTGTCCAATTACACTATATGGAGATACGTGGTTGCAAATTTCAATCATTTACCACAACTCCATCCACGTGTTGTACTTTTAATTGCAACCAGTGTCTCTATTTTTTTTTATCATAACCGTCAAAGTATCAAATAATATTCTATATTTATGTTAAAAAAATTTTGTCTGGAAGAAAATAAATGAATAAATGATATTCTACGCTCTTTAACATTAAGCTTGCTACTAGTTTATTAATAGTATTTCACGATTTTTAACTAGTTAACTGTTATGTGAGAGCATAATAAGTGTTAAGAGTTGATGACACCTAAAGAACAATTAATACTTAAAATTTTTCACTTAATGTGTTAAATCTAATGTTTTAAAATTTTATGATTTATTCGTCACTGGTATGACAATCACAAGAGCAATATATTTTAGATGTTATATACCTCTTGATACATTTTTTACACATTTAACTTAATGTGTGTTACAATATGTATATACATTTTATTTAATTGCAATGGAGCGATTGTGGTAAATGAAGCATGTAACTGTTAAAAATCGGACATAAATTTTACTGAGAACTCAAATAAGAAGCTTCTATTCCTGATAGTTGCTAGGATTATTTCATTCTCCTTTCCGTTATGTTATTTCTTTCTTGTGTTATGGGTGCAGCGTCGTAGAGGTTGCCGTGAGTCGTCTGTTTGCTAAACGATGACGTTTGCGTGGTCTGTGCTAAACAGAATGAGCCCACTTTGTGATTAATGTCCAGCCTCTGGCCTCATTCAACTATTGCTATTCTCCATCCATTTACCGCGAGCATCAGCTTAACTGCGAAGTGAGTTCACAATTTAACAGAGTATAACTAATAACCTATGGATGATCACAGTGTCAAGAGGATACCAAACTATTAAAATACCGCCAAACCGGTAGCGGAATGTCTTAGCTAAATGGTGAGACTTCATTGCTGGCACTTGCTATTCTTATGAAGCAGAGACCTGCTTAAAAGTTTCGTACGAACTTCACAAATGCTGCATAATTATACTAGAATCAGCCACAGCGTTTCTTGGATGGAGACAATAAGAGAATCAGCCTATTATAATATAACGTAGTTTTTGTTATCAATCTGCATCTTAGTGGATCCATAATTGCATAAGGTCACATTGTCAGTTAGTTTACCATTACTATTGTTCTATTCTTAATTCCAAAAATACTGTGTTTTAAATTACATTTATCTTTGCTGGATACTGTTAGTTTTTATTTGAGTGTCCTTTGTATTCCTCAGTAAGAAGATATCATTACCCTTATACATGTAAGAGTGACTTATCATCTGTAGTTAATTATATCGCAGTTTGTGCAATCACATCTTAAGTGAAAACACCTTAATTAACTGTGATTGTGCTAACTATAATTTTCCATATCATAAAATACATTAAGGTAGGTTTTTTTTTTTTTTTTAAACTTTAGCATTCGGTATTTATGAATGGCTCTTGTAATATAGAATACAATTAGTTTTAAATATTTTTGAACATTTGTATTGTACTAAGAGACTGTGAAGTAGTTACAAAATTATACTACATCTCTGGATGGAAGCAGATCAAGCCATGGAGGAAGGAATTATATGGAGGAGAAGTGACGTTAAATCGGTGAAGCAAGCACTAAACTCTCCCGCATGGTGGCAGCACCGGCAGCGACCATATGGCGCTTCCCAACAATTAAGGTGTTCACATTGTGGTAGATGCAGTGATTATTTCATTTAGTATTGTGTATAAGTGTTTAAAAATGCCAGCTTGTGTTGCGTACGGTTGCACAAATAGGCCAGACAGGAAAGAACCTGGAATATCATTTCATAAGTAAGTTGAATTGTAATTATCGTTGTTGAAGTGAGCGGTAGACACCGCAAACTTTGCAGCACGTCCATAAATATTTAGTCATAGCTCTCAATGGGATGACTTTGTTCTCAAATTTTTCTTAGTGTAGTGTAGAAAATCAGCAAACTTGCTATTTTGCACATAATAGACTAGTATTATTTTTTAACGAGTGTTTAAAATGAGATTTAAAGGGGCGTGTTTTACTTCGCGTTTCAGTGAATTTACTATTACGATTTCTTTCGTCACGTTGCTGATTATACTGACAATGGATGATGAAATTAACTGTTATGTGAGAAGCTGTGAGTTTTATTAATTTTTTAAATAGCTATTTCAGGCCATTGACTTAGGTTATTTTTAAAGCTTCATATAAGACTTGTTTCTGTTTGTAAATACGTCTATACCTATTTTTACCGATTTTGAAATCTTTCTCATCTATTTATGTCGAAACAGGTTCATGCAGAAATAAAAATGGGCTTCATAAATAAAGAAGTAATTGACCTTTGAACAAAATCAAATTGGGGAATGTGTTTCTAATTTAGTCTTTTTTTTTGTACAACATTCCCCCCCCCCCCCCCCGTATCTAAATCTAACTGAGAAATAATTTTTTTTACAATTGTCCTAATAAGTAGGGCTGTGAAATTAGACAACACATCTTGATCAAGAGAATGTTCATTAAGGTGACTGAATAAACATTTTATTTCTGGTACCAGCCTACAAAATGTCTGGGTTGCTCATCCCTAGAGTGGGTCCTCTTACTTTTTTTCTGGTCTAGGACACATTTCAGACTAACCACAAGTGGTAGTAATATAACTGAAATATCCATTCTGCATGTCAACCATGTAATCATTGTGGCTTTGACAGAATTAATTTTTGGTCCAGCCTGCATCCAAACCTAAACCCCTCAATTTGGATGTTGTATATCCCCAAAACTAAGCAAGATATCGAAAACATTTATTCCTTATTATCGAGTTTTTTCGTCGTGTTACATAAGAATCCATCATTAAATTTGACTTTTGCGAAATTTTTCTTCTGCATTTCAACTCAAGACACCTCACTTTTGAGACAGTATATCTCGAGAACTAGGTGAAATATCGAAAAATTTTACTCTTTATTTTTTATTTGTCTCGTCTTTTTAAATAAAAATTCATCATAAAATTTGACTTTGAATAATTTTTTCTTCTGAATTTCAACCAAAACCATTTCACATTTGAGACAGAATATCTCGAAAACTAAGCAGGATATCAAAAACATTTATTCTTCATTTTTTATTTGTCTCATCGAGTTACATAATAATCCATCACCAGATTGCGGCGTCACGTTTATCCTAGAGTCCCCTTGAGGTGTTTGTACATATTCCCCGTGTTTGTTGGGATGCGGCCAAGCCCCCACCACTCCGGCCATGCCCCCCCACTCCTCCGCCGGCCTGCTTCACTCCCATGCGTGGTAAAGGTCTCTTGCGTCGTCTCCATATTATTCCTTCCTCCATGGATCAAGCGAGGCCACTTTAGACCTCGGTGGATGAAATGTGCTGTTGAGGGTTTCTCGACCAGATACTGTGGACGATAAAAGCTGAGGCCCTGGCATTTTGTTGTTACACACTGTCTGCTCCAGCTAGTAGTTGAGGTGTCTTTCAAAATCTATTATGCGAAAGTAATTTGGAAGTGGCTTTGTGGTACAGTCGGCATAGGAGAACCACGCCACTGTATGTAAAACAAAATAATTCATCAAGAATAATCAGAAACAATTATCTAAATCAAGCTAGATAGGTACATTAAATTCGTGACTTAAGCTATTTCCTATATTTTATGTTATGTGTCATGTTAGTTCAAGGCTACCTAACTAATTTTGCCGATGGACAACAATTTCGATTCTAAGTTACCCTGGGGACCACATAATACTTCCCTAAAGTTACAATAGATATTTTAGTATGACAAAGATTTAAGTAACACAGTTTAATTACGATTAGGGGGACTGGTCTGTGAACAACAGGGAAAATCTTGAAAATTGTGTCAGTGTTCTAAATAGTGTAGCTCACCATAAACTCATCATAATCCCATGAAATGTTAACCATATTTTAAAACAACTTTTGGGAGAAATTTGATGGATGAACTACGGCATTTGGTTTGAACCTTTTATTACTTATATTTTGTGTTGCATGTGAAATATAGCAATTAAATTATTTATACACATAATAGGTACACTCATCTTTATATACAGAGCAGAAGCTTGATTTTTTCCATGGAATTTATTTACACTATTATCTTTAAAATAGACCACTATAAGGATTGTATTGTCATAAGTTATTGGTCAATAATTTTTTTAAATTTGACTATCAAGAATGTTAGAATTGAACTCATAGCTTTTCATTAAAAAATATTTTTTTCTAACTTAAGTAACAAGAGTGATCTACTTTTTAGTTAAGTATGATTTAAAACAGTATACAAAATTCCAGATACCTATCTTTTATAGTTTTCAGCTAATGTGTGCCAGAACATTAAAAAAATATAACTTACGGGAAATTCAAGTTAATGTAAAAACTTGTTTTTCTATTAAACTTGGATAGCACTAATGCATCCCAGATCCATATTCATCTTGTTTCCTGTCTTTTTCTTCTTCTCTTTTTCAGACTTCTTCTTCTTATTCTTGCTTATTTAGTGGCTCCCAATACTGATTTCTCTGCTTCAATGAGTCTCCTGTGATCAATGGCAATTAGAGCTGTATGCATATTTAGTCCACCAGGCACTCCAATCAATTCCATTACCTTACACCTTGACTCTGCACCATCATTGAAACAGAGTACAGCATCCAGGACACCTATTTTTAAAGTATTCACTCCTACCAGAACAATTTTTGGTATCCGTTCCCGTATACAGCTGTTAAAACTTTCATTTGGGTTTTGAGCCCTACCATGTAAAAATTTCTCTAATAAGCTTGTGTCCCTAAGATCTCTACATATAGGATATACAACTTCCATTATAGCAAATGGCAGAGAGTGTTTATGTCTGTAGATTTCACCTTGAGTGAGAGCCCTCTGGTAGGCACACCATGACTCACAGCCAGGTGGACACAATGCATGACACGGGTTGTCATCTATGGATCCTTTATGAAAAAAGGTAACCCAAACTGCCTTTCTCATTCTATCTTGATTGTTTTTATTTTGTATTATGGCTTATCCATAATAATACTGCAACCTGTCTATTTCTTCACCTGTAAGCCAACCACATCCACTAATACACTTATCATCAGATAATTTTTTTCCCTTCAAATTCTTCTTCAAATTTCTCAATCTTGTACCTAACCTTTTCTGAATATGTCCAAAACATACAATTTTTATGTCACCATACGGTTTGGATTCACATAATTTTTGGTTCCCTTTTGAATCTCCTTCTCCTAGGTAAGATATATACTTAACACCATATTTCTACAGTGACCTGTGAAATATCTTCACAACACCTTCAGACCCATCCCTCCACTATAGCCACTAAAGTTAACGAAACATTTATGATTTATAATTCTACTAATACAGTCATGACAGTACTTGGTAATACATTCAACATCAATGACTTAACCATTGTCCAAGGAGGTAGCTGTCACTATAGCATTTAAAGAACTATGGCCTCTTCGTTGCAGGATGAATCTAGGGATGCAGCTATGCATGTATTGCCATCATTCATGGCCACACCTTCCTGAACAGCATCTCTCATACTGTCATTTGCTATGTCTACAAAAGTCTGTAGAATAATTTCATTGTACAAAATAAGTTATACCAAAATTCTCTTTTTGACAGAGCTGTCTGCTTGGCATTGAGACGTAGTCGTGTGTGCAGCCACTTTTAAATTTCTGTAATTTTGGGGCTTCTTTGGTCCAATTTTCTTAAAGTAAACTCTTTCTTGCTCAGAATACTACAGAGAATTTTTTAAAACGAAAATTGAAAATTTTATTTTTTGACAGTTATTCACGTACAAGTCCACTTAAAAAGTAAAAACCATCAATGAAACCTTTGCAGAGGTTTTCTTAATTATAATCGAAAAGTAAAAAATATCAATCAGACCTTCGCATAGGATTATGAGTTAACGTATTCTGGACGACTGCTGCTGGAGGGCCAATTCGTGCCCCACGGGCCCCGGGTTGGGCAGCCTTGTGTTGGTCATGTATCAGGTAACTAGCTAGCATGAAGTTACAAGGTAAATTTAGAGTAAGAAACTCGGCAGTGCAGTTCTCAATTCTCGTACAGAAAAGCAGTGTTGTAATGTTAAGGGAAGTGATATACCTATTATGCGTGATGCCACTATGAGTTGTCTTATTAACCAATCGCGTTATATCACTAACAACTTTGGTATTCTTCGGTGTACAAATGCTTAGATCTTGTTGCTAAAACAGCTATAGGATACAACCGTAGTGACCCTACCCCCTCTGCCTGGAAAGGAGCTGCGTTTATTGACATCAAAAATGGTTTTCTGCATGTCATTGCATGATCATCCCTTTAAGGTACCCTGCGACCTCTTGCGAAAGCCTCTAGATGGAGACTTACGTCACCACAGCTGCAAGAATGAGGGCCGGCAACTCAAAGCGTGCCAGCATTTACCTGTCAGGTCTAGTCACTTTTTAGAATCAAACTGAAGAAGATTAAACTGCTGAGCTGGTGAATCCATTACACGTACTGTTTCATACCCAACACGCCATCCTTTATTGAAAACAGTGGAATTACAGCAGTATGCACAAATGACATTTGTAAGTTCTGCCAGTGTTTATAGTCCAGGGATTTTGCAGCGCAATATTCGTCCTAGAACTGAGTATCTTAAGAGCTGGTGAGCAATAGAAACCGTCAGAAATGTAGACAAGTCTCTGGCGACAATTAAACAGCGTGACTGCTCGTTTCTTATGTGCTTCTACCTCTACCCACAGAAATAATCAGACGCTAACTAAAATTAATTACGAAAGAACACATAAATTTCAAAGAGATAATTGTTAATGTATGCAGAAGCTACTTTCTACAATTATTGTTTGTAATAACTAGATGGTGTAATAAATTCGTTCTTTTAGTAATATGAAAATTGTCCGTAAAATATGGTTCCCAAGTCACCAACAACGGTGGAAACCAGCAACACTGGCATGTAGCTTGGCTGCCCCTCTCCCAATCCCCACCCCAGCGAACTGCCTGCGACGTTCAGTCTTGGCTGAGCAGCAGATAGAGTTTGAACTCCCAATCACTTCGCCCGACAGATGCGAATTACGCTTTGTAAATTGTTTGAAAAAACACTGCGCCCGGGTACATTCATTCCCAGTTGTGTGGAGTCTACGGAAGAAGGTAAAAGACTCTACAGCACGTGTGCGCATGGTGCTGAGAATTCAGAGAAGGACGAACAGATGTCCGTGACGAACAACGTTCCAGTCGACCATTGGTTTTGGACTAAACGATTGCGAAAGTGGAAGAAGAAAGGGTGACGGTTCGGGAGCTCTGCGCGATGATCCCTGAGGTAAGTAAGACTACCATTAACAAAATTTTGGTAGATCATTTAGGGTTCGCCAAAGATTATGCAAGATGTTTCCCAAGAATGCTTATGGAACACCATAAACGGCAACGTATTCAAGTGGACCGCGAATTTCTTCTAACCTATAAAACTGATGGCGAAGAACTCTTGGATTCAGTTGTTACTGAGGACAAGACCTGGGTCCACTACAGGACGCCGGAATTGAAGGAAAAATCTTGTCAGTGGAAATATCACGAAAGTCGCGGAAGTTGAAGCAAACAATGTCTGCCAGCAAAGTGAAGGCGAGCGTGATTTGGGAGAGAAAGGGGTTATTGTAGAGCTAATGGATGCCTGCGGGTACAACGATCAATGCTTACCGCTACTGTGTGATGTTGAAGATCCAAGCCACTCAATTCAAAATACGAGGAGAGGCATGCTCACTGGGAGAGTGCTTTTCCATCACGACAACGCCCGTGTAACAACCGATCTTCTGAATAAATTTGGATGGGATATTGTCACACACTCAACCTACACCCTACACTACCGTCTCTTTCCTGAAAGTGTTAAGCTACCTTCGCGGAACGGGGAGGAGAGTTCTACCACTCGGGCATAAAGAAGATGGTAAACCAAATGCAAATAAGTGTAGACCTTAACGGCCATAATATCGAAAAATAGGAAGAAGTCTAAACTTTCCAAAAATATATAATTCAAAAGCAAATGCTTTTCTTTGTGAAAAATCATTGGGAACATTATTTCACGAACAGCCCTCGTATATGCGGGAGATTTGCGTAAGATATTTGCTACCATGTTCTAAGTTTTATTACTTTGGCTCAATAGTATCCGGAACCCACAAGGTGTTTCGAACTAGAGTCCTAAATGAATAATAGCTGCAGACGAACCTGACTATCGATGACGCGCCGCTTACTGCTGCTGACGGTGACTCCAGTGGACCAGCTGCAGCGCGCATACGATGACCAGCGAGGTCACCGCAGCCGGCGAGAGCGACGGACGAGACCCAGCGTGAGGCGCCTCCAGCGGCGACGGGTCGTCGCTCACCTGTGACACGCTCCCTTCACTGAGTGGAGACCCACTCTGCGGCACAGCCAAGTCATTACTTGGTGTAGCACGACTACTCTGCGACAGTTTGTGATGGTTCATCTCTCGAGCGCTCTCTTCAGTGAGTGGAGACCCACTCTGTTGTAGAGGAACTTCCTTAATTGGTCTGTCGTAACTAATCTGTGACAGTTTGTGATCGTTAACCTCTGACACGCTCTCTTCACTGAGTGGAGCTCCAGTCTGTGACACATCCAAGGTGTTACTGGTTGTAGAATGACTACTTTGTGACACTTTGTGATCATTCACATCTCGAGCGCCCTCTTCTGTGAGTGGAGACCCACTGTCTTGCAGAGTCACTTCGTTTCTTGATCTATCGTAAGTACTATGTGACAGGATATGGTCATGAATCTCTGACACGCTCTCTTCACTGAGTGAAGATCCACTCTGTGGCACATCCAAGGCGTTACTGGTTTTAGCATGACTACTCTGTGACAGGTTATGTTCGTTCACCTCTCGAGCCCCCTCTTCCATTAGAGGAGGCCAACTCTGCTGTATAGCCACGTCGTTACTTGGTCCATCGTAAATAAACTGTACCAGTATGTGGTCGTTCACCTGTCGAGCCCTCCCTCCCGTGAGTGGGGACCAGCCATTTTGTACAACCACGTCATTACTTGGTCCACCGTAAGTAAACTGTAACACTTTGTGATCGTTAACCTTTCGAGCACTATCTTCCTTGAATGGAGACTTTTTTTCTTCAGTTTCCTGTAAAAAAACAATTTTGAAGATAACACTAATAATTTTGTTGTAGGGTAAAAACTCATGTAAAGCTTTTAATATCTACATTCTCCTTAAAGTTTTTTTTTAAAAAAAAAAAAAAAAAAAAAACAACTTATATCACATCTAAGGCTAATGATAAATCTGATGCATTATTTAATTAGTCAGAAAATACAAAAGCAATTCTTGTTTGTAGAATTCGTGTGATAACTTCTGGTTGTGCGAATTTTTCTATTCCTTCGTCTGTCGACCATTGGCATTTGGGGTAGAGGTAAATTACCGCATGGTATGTCACGAATTCTGATTTCCTCCTGCCTGAGGCGTAGTTAGCGTTTGGGGCCTAGAAGACGCTGTTATCGGGCTTTGTGGTTGTAAGGTCGCGATCGGACGATAGGTTGCGAATCGGCGTGATAAAACCGTGGAGACATTTTGGCTGCATCACGGAGAAGCCGTCAGCTCCTGGAACAGTCTGAGTGAGCCTGAGAAACGGTTCCGGAGGTTTTGCTTTGAAGAAGTGTGCATAATTATCGAGGATTGAATACCGGTCTTGTGGCAGAGTTTCCCCTCTGTTATGTTCCAATGTAATTATTAAATTGTTATTAGATTGCCTCCAAGTCCGTATTTTCAGTTACAGAATAATTTCATTTACTATTTCTGCTCTGTCTTTTAGTGCATATAACTAATTTTCTAATGTATATGGTGCAGGAATTTCTTGGGGTTTCTTGTTAAATATTGATCTTTGTTCCTTCTATTTATTTTTTAAGCTCTTTAGCTTGTATAGTATGAAAAAATGTACTAAGTATCTACAAATGTTCTGAAAAAGGAAATGATTAATTATTAAATACCGTACAGATAATAGCCTAATCTGCATAGTACTCTAAGCTTAGTACTGTAGTACCAATTTCTTAATGTACAACACCACAATAATATCTGCGCTAATTTTTCACAGATCTAAATGTATATTTGTTAATTGTCACCGACAAAAAAAAAATTATTTTGATGGTTGAATATGACAATAAGGCTACAGAAATGTGTAATATAGGATCTTGTACTGTTTGGGAACGTTTATATTAGATGATTTGTGAGTTATACTCGGAAATACTTGTTTAGATTTTGAATTCAAGTCTCTGAATATAGCGAAGGAAACACTTCAAGTATAGATATGTGGATACTGCGTTCGGCATATGGATGCACAGAAGAGAAAAATTAGATGATTTTCTTAAACATGAAAACAGAATAAATGAAAACATTAAATTAGCAATGGAGGTGGAGGTTTGCCTGCCATTACTGGATGTATTGGTCAGAAAGAAAACAGAAGGCACATAAAGACACAAAATGTATAGGAAACAATCCCACGTCTACCAATACCACAGCACCTACAGCTATTAAGATGTTCAGCGCAGATCAATGTTGTCAACTGGGCCAGAGCTACCAGCGAACGAAAAAGTCTTCCAGTGGAGATAAACTATTTTCTTCGTAGATTCCACATGACGGGGGACAGCGAGATCCAGAACAACATGTCCTTTCGCAAAAAAAGGCGAGAAGAACGCGAGGAACCAAGAAGTCTGAAAATTTAACTTTCCACAATACACTGGAGAGACTTCAGTAAAAATTGCCAGAATATTACGCAAATCAGGCGTGAAGAGATTTTTCCCGCCCACCCAAGTGGATAGGGAATTTACTACGCGCTGTAAATGATGTTTTGTGTCTCAGACTTACTATTACTCTTACTCCGCGATTCACTAATAGTGTGTGGTGGAGGGTGAATTGCACCTATCCGCAAACGTAATGGTTTGGAAGGGATATACGGGATATGGCAGGAGGCGCCCATGGACTATTGTGAGAAACCATCCCAGCATTCGCGTGAAGTGATCTTGGAAAACCATGGAAAACCCAGATCAGGATGGCCCGAGAGCTTTATCGAAAGCTACTCCTGTCGGATTTTAAGTTTACTCGCTCGGCAAATCCTTTCTATTCCATTCCCTAATCGCTCGTGGAAAAAATGAATGTAGAAAAGAATCGGTTCTGGCCCTGATTTCTCTTATCTTATTTTCACGGTCATTCCGAGATAAGAATGTTGCTGGTAGCAATATTTATTTGCTGTCTTTCTGAAATATGTCAGTCGTGAATGTTTCAATTAGCTTCCATCGAGAGCAACGCCTTCGGTGTTCCAGGTCTTCCCAACCTAACTCCTTCAACATCGCACTTCCGCTTTCCCTCCAACTATATGTACCTCTCACGAATCGGGCGGCTCTTCTTTGGACCATCTCTAATGCCTCCATTAATCCCTCTGTAGGTCTATGGGTACCTCATACAGAGCAACAATATTGTAAGTGAGGCCACACTAATGACTTTTATGCAATCGATTTAACTTCCGGAGTGCATTGTTTTTAATTACGGCCTAGAAATCGAAGCATACGATTTGCTTTCCCAATTACAGTCTCGATATGCTCATTTGACGACAAATTATTACGAATTGTTACCCCTAGGTATTTAGCGGAATCTACCGTTCTAAGGATAGTACCATTAATTGTATATTCAGAGCTAAATGGTGTCACCTTTTTACTTACACTCATGACTTGGCACTTTTTAGCGTTTAACTCCAACTACCAATCTTTACACCACGGATTTATTTTCATAATATCGTCTTGTAACAAAGCGCAGTCGTCCTGAGTTGTGATTTCACGATAAATAAGAGCGTCATCGGCAAATAATCTTTTCATCCCCTTTATTATGTCGCACAAATCATTAATGTATATGAGAAACAACAGAGGCCCTACCTATCACGCTTCCCTAGGGAACCCCGGACCTTACTTCGGTATGTGATGAACGCTCACCGTTGAGAACTGCACACTGTGTTCTGCAACCCAGTCGCATATTTGTCTAGATATGCCATAACCACGAAGTTTCCTAAGTAACCTAGTGTGAGGCACAGTGTCCAAAGCTTTTTTAAAGTCTAATAGAACTAAATCAACCTGGGATTGCTCGTCTATAATACGGCTCAAGTCGTGAATTAAAAGGGCAAGTTGTGTTTCGCAGCATCGTCATTTTTTGAATCCATGTTGATTTGGGTTTAAAAGCCCACCTTCATCCAAAAACGGCATGACATTTGAATAGATGATGTGTTCTAAAATCCTGCAAAATATTGAGGTTAATGAGATCGGCCTATAATTTTTAGCATCATTAACATTCCCATTATTGAACACTTGACTTACGATAGCGGTCTTCCATTCGGCTGGTATTTTTCCTTGATCCAAGGAGGCGGTACATAATTTCATCAAATACCGCGCAATTTCTTTTGCGTACCTAGAGTAGTACTTGTAGGAATACCAGTCTGGTCCTGGAGCTTTATTGGGATTTATATTCATAAGCAGTTTAGTTATTCCCTCGACATCGAGAACGAGATCATTCATAATTTTGTTGGTACGATTGTTATATATTGGAATCTCCTCCGAGTTTTCTGTCATGAAAGATTTTTTAAATACATTATTCAAAATTTCTGCTTTCTCTGCGCTAGTTTCTGATAATTCCCCATTTTCCTTAATCAAAGACGGCATGACCTTACGAGAGCCCCTTATTTGTTTGACATATGACCAGAACTTTTTTGGATTAGTAATCAGATCCTTGGATAAGTTTCTCACTTGTAATTATTTAAACGCATCACACATTGCCTTACGCAATTCCGCTCGTAGCTGGACTAATTTAGCGTGATTAGACGAGTCCTCCGATTTCTTTACCGCGGCATGTAAACGCCTTTGCCTCTTGAGCAAACGTTTCACTTCCCTATTGAACCACGGGAAGTTCTTATTAACCTAACCATAACCGCCTTGTGATCACTTATACGGTCTTCTATGCAAACATTATCTATAATTTCCGGATTGTTTGTAAGAAAAAGATCCAAAATGGACGAGGAAACTTCGACCATCTGTTCAAGAGAATTTTTCGCGAATGATTCTAGGAACGTTTCGGGAATTAACCTATCACTTCCGCATGACTTGAACGTAATTGTGTCCCAGTTAACTGAAGGTATATTAAAATCGCATGAAATCTTTCAGAAGTACTATTAAGTGACTGTCTAAAATACTCCACGTTATCTAATCCACAATCCGGAGTTCGATAAAATAATCCTATTATTAACTTAAAACTTCTGCCAATTTTTACCTTCACCCATAATAACTCGCAAAAATTTTCTGTTTCATTTACTACGGATCAATTGGTGTATTTATTAACGGCCACGAACACACCTCCGCCCATTGAGGTAGTTCTGTCTTTCCGAAAAACATTGAATTGAGGAGCAAATACTTCGCTAGATTCTACCTCTGGCGTCAACCAGCTCTCGGTTCCTAGTATTATATCGACATCGTTAGTCGCAACTACAGCGTGGAAATCGGGTACTTTCCCTCTAATACTCCGACAATTAAGGACCATTATCCTTAGCGGTTTAATATCTGTATCTGCAGAGTCTAAATTCGCATTTTTACTATTTACACTCCGAAAGGATCGGATGAAGTATTTGGAGCTGTAAATCTCGATTTATTCGCGCCGTCACTTCCAGATACAAGATCTAGGTTATCTAAGCGTCTTCTTCGTTGACCTGAGGAATCCTCGGGCCTCACTGTGTTCCTAAAAAATAATTCATATCAAGACGGTTCTATATTTTAGCAGCCACCTTGGTCGCCAATCTCGGTGTGTAGTGAACGCCCGACCTGTCAAATGCGTCCCAGCTGGCAGCTATCATCTGTCGAAGGTCGACGAAGCCCCAGTTGTTTTTGCGACACAGCTCCTGTAAACTACATTTCAAATTATAAATCTTCCACCATACGGCTTCCCCACAATCGATGCGTGGCACGACACTACAAATGGAAAACTGCAACGTTACCGAATTCTCACGCGCTGATTCATACGCCTTGTGGCCCAACTTGTCCATAGATTTCACTATATCTGAAACTGAAACATGACAAGAGTCGTTAGTACCGACGTGCGCAGCTACCCTTAACTGACAGCAGTTCGATTCTCTAATCGCTTTTGGTATAGCCTCCCATGACATCGTGGCACGGTTGCTCCTGGAAGACAAACAGAATGAACGTTAGTACGAGGGTCTGCACCGTTCTTCTCAGCTAGGTCTCGTAGGGGTTTCTCCAGACGTCAGACGCTGGAGCTTCCAATGATAAGTAAACCTTTCCCCGGGGTCACGCGGTGACTGCGAGAAAATCTTCCCTGCTGTGCTTCTGGGCCATTCGAACTAAGATCTTCAACCTCCTGCAAAACTGAAAACTCATTACTTAGGGGCAAGATATCATTTTACCGTCGGTTATTTTGGAATTTTGATGCCTTTCTGCTATCCAACCGGGTGCCAGTCGTTCCCTGCAACAGATACGTGACAATCCTCACCTGCCGATTCTATATCAGTAGCCTCCGGTAATTCATCGACGCACTGCCACTCGTAGTCAAGGATACTTCACACCTGTGCCTGAAGAGACTCTATCGTAGTAAGAATCTCTTCTAGAGCCTGACGCCTTCTGTAACACATTGCACAAACCATGTCCCTGAAATAACGAAAAACAGAGCCACAAATAAATTATTCAGAAAAATCAGCGACTGCTGCTATGACTGCTAAAGCTTAACTGACTGGATCACTACCTAAATAGGAAATATTCAAAGATAACATAAAACCAACACAATTCAAATCACACACAAAAGTCGGCTACTGCTGCTACTGCCGCTGAAGCTTAACTGACTGGATCACTACCTAAATAGGAAATATTCAAAGATAACACAAAAACCAACACAATTCAAATCGCACACAAAAGTCGGCTACTGCTGCTACGGCTGCTAAAGCTCAACTAACTGGATCATTACCTAAACAGTAAGTATTCAAAGATAACGACAAAAACTAGCACAATTCAAATTGCACACAATAGTCGGCTACTGCTGCTACTGCAACTGAAGCTCAACTGACTAGATCACTACCTAAACAGGAAATATTCGAAGTTAACACAAAATCCAGCACAATTCAAATCGTACACAATAGTCGGCTACTGCTGCTACGGCCGCTGAAGCTCAACTGACTGGATCACTACCTAAACAGGAAATATTCAAAGATGACACAAATCCGGCTAAGGCTGCTATGGACGCTGAAACTTAACTCCGGGTATTCATTCCATCCCTTACGAATGTTAGCAGCAATATGGTTCATGTTTCAACGCTATTAGGAATATGCGAGATTTTTGCGCCTAGACGAGTCATGAAGTCGTTTGCAGCTTTGCACAGCATTCAGAAGAACAACAAATTTGAATTGGTCGCGATACAAATCCACGCACAATCATACTGGGATGGTTGGATTAAGGAGGCTTTGAAGATTCGTCTTGCAGAAGACACTGAAAACAGATTCACGGGGTATCAACTCATTGCATCATATAATGCAGTTATGATACAGTTAAGAGGGCAGAGACAGAGGTATCTGGATCTTTCTTGAATTCGCTCCAATCTCTAATCAACTCCTTGCGCCAGGTGTCTCCTGTGAGGTCCCATTTCACCAGACATTGGAAAATAATATAATAGATAAGTTTGTAAATATGTATATATGTATTATTTAAAAAGGCTTCACAGCAAAGTAGAACATATACAGCAGAATGGGGCAATTTTAAGTATTGTTATTATATTCTTATTTTAGAGGTTGATAGTACTGTAAGAGAAGGAAGAAGACCGCTGGAGGTAAAGACTGAAGAAGAAATTGTAATGGCACATGATTAAAGTAGTTGAATGTTTGTGTAGAGGTGCAGTATTTTTGTACATTTGAATCATTGAGCGTGAAAACAGGGTGGCAAACGATCAGTGTATAAATAAATCGAATAATTATCGTATTGATTGGTCGTAATTGTAACCAACAAAGCCTTGTACTTTAAATTATTAGTCATAGTTATACAACCACATCTTGAAGCTAAGCGGTAGCACAACCATGTGAGATGACATTAGTGAGGTCACATTTCGTCCTCAACTGGCTACCATTATTCAATTAATTAAAGAGACCCTCGTTAATTGGTGACTCATAAGCCAGGATTCAGCAGTGTAACTAACACATTGAAAAACGAGATGGAGTCTTCGTTTCCGAGCCAGAGAATATAAATCAGCGGCAGCAGAAGACATCGAGACCTATTCGGGTGTCTACAAGAAGATAGTCGCTGCCTTCGGTAAGTACATGAACAATATATTTTCGGGGTGAGACTGAATTTTTCATCGGAAAACTACAGCAGAGATAGTAACTTTGTAACTTTTTGCTCGAACGTTTGTAACAGTAAATTTGATAAATACTGGACAGCTCGTTAAATTTATAAATAGTAAAGTTTTTAAAATCTTCTTTAAAAAGCAAACGAAAATATATTTATAAGTAGTAAAAAGCTGTGTAGATTAATCAAAAATGCTGTGAAAGCGTTTTAGTTAAGAGAAAAATAGACATTTAATATAATGATTAATTGACTTTCGGGTTTTGCCGCGTTGTTTATTTTCATTACCTAAGCTTTCGGCTGCTATCCCTGCAGTTGTGGCAGTGTTTATATCGGCGAGACAGGTCGCACTGTGGCGGAGAGACTTAAAAAACATATCCGCCACTACAAATATAACAACAGTGACAAATCCGCCGTAGTCCGCCATGCTATTAATACCGGGCATGAAGTAAAATTTCAAGAACGAGGCTACTGTGGAGAGAAGACCAGTGGTGGCCCCGACGGGTGAAAGAGGCAGCAGAAATTTTAAAAAACACCAACAACATCAACGAAGATAGCGGCCTCTTACTCTGCGATGCTTGGCGCTCGTTGCTATGCCAACATAAACAGTATCTCTGACGAAGGCTGGAGGATAGCAGCCGAAAGCTTAGGTAATGAAAATAAACAACGCGGCAAAACCCGAAAGTCAATTAATCATGAACAAAGATGGCCGTGGAAGTCTGAGGAAACATTTAATATAATTTGAAAGGGGGATTTCAGCATATTAAGTATTGTAAAGTAGTTTGTGCATGTTGCATGTTTGTCACTGTGTAACCTGTCAGCTCGGCAACACTGAAACTGTTTTACATGTTTATAAATTCCTTGTTGCAGTATTACAGTTAATTTTTTGGCATTTGTGGTACAATAAGTAATGTCTGAATGGGTTTCTGAACCCATTTCATGTTTTATCTGCGTTGTATACGGCGTTGTGTGGTTTTGAATCAAATTTACAAATGTTGCATTGTCGTGCCGATTGGCGAGAGTCGGTTGTTTATAACACAACCAATACGAACCATTTCTACTTTTAATTTGTCATCTTAATGGAGGAAATTTGAGGAAAATTTGTTAGAATGAATGCTGAATCAAATCAGGGTGGGGTAGGATTTAGTTATCCTAGTTGTGATAATAATGATTTTGAATTTTTTGGTTTCGAAAAAAAAGGTTGGGGGAAGAGGAGAGGAAGTAGAAAACATCTTTGATGGTAGCAGCTACAGCGTGTGTGAAAACGTGGGAGGAAGTGGTGTTGGATAATTGGCCAGAGGTAATGTTTGCGTAAACAGTAGGTGTGGCGATATCTATGACTTCCATGTGGAACATTGAATTGCAAATGTTACGTCTACACCAGTACCAATCAGCCGGGGTAATATTCTACAGAAAGAAATGGTTATTGAACAAACTGAAGCGCAAAAACAGAAAGGGTATAGAGTTTAAATATTTTTTCTTAATCAATGAAACAGGAATAAAAGTGTAAGAAAATTTTAAAACTAGCGGAATAGAAACTGTACAGGAGAAGACTGATGTAAGCATGAGCCGCATTACCTTAATGCGTACTTATGAGGGATCAGTTGTCAGATAGGATGAGCATTTTTCTACTTTAAACAAAAACAAAAAAAACAAAAAAAAAGAACTGCTCAGGTGGTGGGAACGTCTTAAATCTTTAGCAGAAAAGGAGCCGCAGACCATTCCGAGTAGTTGCGAGTATAGTTGGCAGGAAGGACAATTTGGAACGTTGGCTAAAATTGACGCGGGGAACTACGACAATCCTGAGAAGTGTGGGGAAAAGACGAAAAATTATACTGAAGAGGAAAACTTGTTATGAAACAAGCCAATATGAAGAGAATTTGTAGAAGAGGAATATGAGAGTTTGTCAGTGGATAGTTATGGCACTGATGACAGCGAAGAAGAAGAGACTTTGAAATTGTGCAGTAACAAAGATAGTAGCAACGAAGAAGACGATGATTGTGTAGAAGAAGAATATTAAACAACGAGAAAGAGGAACATACAAGACTTTTCCAGGTGAGAAAATTCTGCGGTAGTAATTAGGAAGAAAGTATAATAACAGAGGGGACAAATTTGCAAGTTTTAGGGAACAACATCCATTATATGAGCTCACCTGTGAAATGAATCTGAAGTAGTGATTAATCTGTTTGATCATGAGGTAGGAGGGAAGAGAATAAAAGGAAATGATAGTGAATGGGGCATAGTTGATGATATCCAACATAGCAACAGAAATGTACACTTACGTCAGTGGTATCTAAATGGAAGTAGAATAGAGTTAGTTGTTGGATTGGTCTCACGGAGAAGTTGAAAAGGACTTACTGCGAGAAAAGAATTTGAACGAGAAATTGAAGCTTCCAGTGTTTGTGGTGAAATTATTTGTATTAAATAGTGAGTTAACGGCTTTATACCACACATTATGTCTTGTTGTTCGATATAGGTAAGTTGAGTTAAAGAGTAAAAATACAGATTTTGTTAGAATTGGAGATAGATTTAGTTACAATGGAGCACACTTGCCTGGTGGCTCCCGAGCTCAGTATCAACTGCATTTTGGGAATGGATTGGCTCAGAAAATTTGGAGCTTTAATTGACTGTCACAAAGGATAAATGTAAATGTGGAAAAATCATGGAAACCATAAAATTAGGTTTGGTAGCGGATTGGCGACGACGAAGAATTTGGAAACAGGGATACGAAGTAGTGACAGAAGTGGAAGCTATAGACGATTTAGAGGTGGCAGAAGAAGAGAAAAGAAGTATGGTGAAGATTAATTATATGATTTTAGTTGATGAGTTGAGTGGAGTAATAGTAGAACAAAAGGAATATTTAAAAAGAATTTTGAGGCAATTTGAGAATTTGTACAGTGACCGTCCTGGTATAGTAAAGGATTAAGAATGACACTTAAATATAAAGCCTCATACCTCGTTTTTTGTAAAATCATACGCGATACCGTTGGCAAAAAGGAATTTGTGCAACAGGAAATTGATAAGATTATTGGCTGGGGCATCATCGAGTGGAGTGGTAGTGTAATGGGGATTTTAACTAGAAAATGAGTAAATAAATATTCTTTAAAAGTACGGTATTAAACGGCGGCTGTAGTAGCACAGCGAAGCCGAGCGACATTAAGTAGAACTCTGACGGTGCTTCATCAGCAGAAGGAGCGAACCAGTCATGCGTGAAACAAAGGGTACTGAACGGAGTTAAACGCGACCAAATAGAAAGAGGTCTATAGTCACATGTCGCCGTTCGAGAACGTTAGGAAGACAACGACTCAAGTCACGCTCCGACTCTTTAGTACCTTCGGTGCAAAGACAGAAATCACGTGTACTGGTGTCTGAGTTACGCTATACAAGCAAGGCAACAGAGTGCCTTGACCTCTCAGTTTGGAAGCACATCTACGCTGTCACTATGTCGGGTTTAGCAATGACGCTGCGACGTCGAGAAACCAACCGGGTCCGCTCCTTGATGCCAATGTTAAACTATAAATTTACTTCTCTAGTTTGTTGAAATCTAAGAGTCTTGGATACTTGCTAACGGGGGATTATCTAACAAGGGTAACCACTCCATGGCACATGCGTAATAAATAGGAAATAGTATTTGAAGACTGTGCCTTATTGCGTAACCTGGTTAGGCCATGCAGACTACAGGAGTTACAGCCAACGGTCGTAGACGAATGGATGACTGACAGAACGAGAGCTGAAGCAGACAGATCTAGCCAAGTAAGTGCCATAGGAGAAAGACTTGCCTCCGCCCAAACCATCCTGTCAACCAGTTGACCAGACCCATTAAAACAGTCGATTACAGTAGTCAATACAACAATCCCTAAATAGTTGTTAGTAATAAAGATGGGACAGTGAGATTAGTATTGTACACGAAAACATTAAACAAAATTGTATATAGAGAAATAGATCGACTGAAAAATATCGAAGAAATATTGCAGATTTTTCTGGTAAAATGTATATGACAAGTTTGGACTTAACGGCCGAGTACTGGTAGCTTCCATCGGCTTCTAAATCGAGGAAGCATACCGCGTTTTTATTTGGAGGTAAATGTTACCAATATAAGATGGTTAATTTCTGACTGATTCTTAAGATTCTTTAATGAAGTATTGTTGGATTATTTGCTGAGCAATTTATCCGTTTATATTGATGATATATTGATAAGTAACAGCACTTGGGAAGAACATTGTGAAATTTTTGAAGAAGTTTTGGCAGCTTTGCAACGAGGGGTCATGATATTAAAACTGTCTAAGTGTGAATTTGTGAAGAAAGAAATAAAGTTTTTGGGATATAAGGTAGATTCAACAGAAATAAGGCGAGACGCCGATAAGATCAAGGCAATTTCAGTATTTTCAATTCCAAATAATAAAAAATAGTTGAAGTCGTTTTTCGGGTTATGCCGTTAGTCCGTTACCGAAAATATTTGTCAGATCAATCATTCAATGATCGACCCGTAACAGAGTTGAGGAAGATAAATGTAACTTGGCTAGAGACTGAGCAGCAAACGTTCGAGAAGTTGAAGAACGAGTTGAAAAACAGTGAAATGTTGTTTCATCTAGATCTGAGCTTACCCTTTTGCCTGGAAACTGATACTTCTGATTGTTGTGTAGGAGTTATGTCAATTAATGAGTGTTAGTGGGCAAAAACAAATATAACAATTGTATATGCAAGCCGAATGTTAAATAACCATGCACAATCTTATGGAATCTCTCAGAAAGAATCATTGGTTAATGTGTGGGGATTCGGAAAATTCCGTACTACTGGTGGAGGCACAAGACAATTGTATTTACGGACCTTCTTGCGTGAATGCAAACTCATCAACAATCGTTTGATCCCATATTGTTGTTGTTGGTTTACATATATATATAACATAAAGGGCAGTAACAAAGTAAAGTTTCCGACGCACTATCTCGGCTCAAAGTAGGAACAAGCAGAATGGGTGATGATAATAATGGACCTGGGAATGTGATTAGGATATTGTAAATGAAGGGACTGAAGCACAAAAAAATATCAAGGAAATTTGTAACAATATGATGAGAAGGTAAAACTAAGATGAGTGTTTAAAGTTTATCAAGCAAAACATACGTAATAAAAAGAATACAAAGTTACCCAAGTATTATAAGGTCCATAAGGGAGTCCTGTTTAGGGAAATGGATGAATTGTCAGATGAATTGAAAATATGCTGACCTACGAGATATGTTGATGTAATAATGGATTATATAAATTTAAGCTATGGGAACTACAGAGCAGCTACGTGCAACGACAAATTAAAGGAGGTGTTGCTATTCAATAATATGAAAAGGAGAGTGGCTTAAAGAGTAGCCAGCTTTTGATAATGTTAGGTGGGACAAGCTGTTTAAAATGTTAAAGAAGTTGGAACTAAAATACTGGGATAGGAGGATACTTTATAATCTTAATAAGTATCAAATAGCTATAATAGAAGTATAGAATCTGCAGAGACATGCATCAGGATGTGATACAAGGTTGTAGTCTATCCCCATTAATTTTCACCTTATATGTAGAACAAGCAATAAAAGAATTGAAAGAAAATTTAGAATGTGTCATAAATATTCAAGGAGAAAAAATCAGTATGTTACGATTTGCTGATGGCTATTGTCTTGTTGTTGTTGTTGTTTTTCGGGTTTTAGGGCATGTCGACAACTGGGTCATTAGCGCCCTAACAGTATTGTCTTGTTAGCAGAACAGGTTGAAGATATAGAGAAGTTATTGTATATCATGAACAAAACACTGAAGGAAGATTTTGGACTAAATATAAACCAAAGCAAGACAAAAGTAATTAGATGCATCTGAAATGGATCCAATACAAGTAGATTGAATATAAAAATAGGGCCAGATGTGGTAGCGGAAGTTTGTGAATTTTGATGGTTAGGAAGTAGAATTACAAATGATGGCCGATGCAGGAATGATGTTAAATGCAGAATAGCAGTAGCAAAATGAGCATTCTTGAAAAAAAGAAATCAGAATCAGAAAGAACTTTTTAAAACTCTATGTGTGGAACACGGCACTTTATGGCAGCGAAGCACGAACTTTAGGAACACCAGACAGAAGGAAAATTGAATCATTTGAAATGTGGTGCTATAGAAGGATGCTAAAAAATAAGTGGATGGACAAAGTACGAAACGAACGAGTTCTGGAATTGATGGGTGAGGAAAGAAGTTTGTGGAAGAGGCTTACAGAAAGAAGAGACAGGATGGCAGGTCATATTTTGAAATATGCAGTATTGGTTAATTTGTTAGTGGAGGAACAGTCGAAGGTAAGAACTGTAGAGGAAGACAGAGATTAGAATATATGAAGCAGATAATTGAGGACGTGAGCTGTAAGAGGTTTCTTAACATGAAAAGGCTAGCGCAAGATATGAAGGGATGGATGATTGCATCAAACCAGTCGAGAAACTGATGACCAAAAAGAATTGTAACTATTTAAATAAAAAAGAGACTTGTGATACTCTAACTGGTTTAATTTCAGTCCTAGGCATAATACCAGTACTAATTGAAGTAGCAGTTCTTTCGTCACATGGGCCATGAAGTACCTAAATCAGTTCCTAATACTAAACTGAAATTTCTTCCAACCAACTCGGCTGACTATAGGGAATGTTACTGGCGTATAAACACAGCGCAACAACGTGTTTATGACGAGCACAGTACACACTTTTGTTAATATAGAAACTTGTATACAATTCGCTAAAGTAGACCACCTGTTGATTAATGACTAAATGACCGGAAACCGTCTCTGAAGATTGCACAGTTCGGAAGATATGAAATGCTAAGCCCAACAAACACAACCGGTATCACAGTCAATAATTTAATTCCTTCACCTGTTTATGCACACGGAATGTTAGTTTTTTTCATTTTCGCAGACACTACAAAACCATTTCAAAGTACTTTCTAAGCTTAGAGAGCACCTCTGCAAATTTGCTTCAGCGTAATATCTGACGCACGCGCGAACAGCGTTAGCCCCATTCTTAACCTAAAGACTGAATGGCGCCACCTTTCTCCCGTGATCATTTTATCGCCATGCTAATATCAATAATACAACGATATTCTTGTATCGTTACAGGGTCATCAGGAAAACTTGGTTGGCGAAATTGAAAATATTGGTAAAATACAGATCTAGAAAGTTTGGCATGCCATAAACATTTAAGCATGTTGGGATAGTTTTTACACTTCACAGCATAGTTGATAGCCTAAATGACGTACAGAGACTACATAAATAAATGTTTTGTTAAATAAGAAAGCTTCTTAGCATAGTAGTTGAGTTTTGACACTTCATCAATTAACTAATATGCTACATCAAGTTACAAAAAGTAAAAGTATTATACCAGTTAGTAGGCACCGAACAAATGGCATGTTGTACCTTTGTTGTCAGTGTGCAGTAACCGGTAAGGTCTGACAACTGGACGGACTGGCCCCCGGCGTCGTGGCAGTGGGTAGAAAGCCAGCGCTGATGGCCTTTGGTCGCAGTACTCTCGCAGTCTCTGCAGAGGACAGTCACAGCGCAGTGGGTTGCTGTCCAGCCATAATGTCTTCAGACTGTCCAGTCTCAAGAAGTGCTGTTCGATATACAACAGTTAATAGTTAAGGTGACATCTCTTAGGAGTAACTTACACTGATCAGCCAGGACATCATGACACTCCACCCAATAGCCGGTATGTACCGCCTTTAGCACGGATAACAGCGACAATGCGTCTTGTCATAGAAGCAATGAGACCTTGGTAGGTCGGTGGAGGGAGTTGGCACCACATATGCACATACAAGTCACCTACCCCGTAAATTCAGGAGAGGGGAGCGATGAGCTCTGACGCCGCGTTCAATCACCTATCAGATGTTTTCGATAGGGGTTCAGATCTGGCGAGGTGGGGGGAAAGCACATCAATTACAACTCGCCACTGTGTTCCTCGAACCACTTGACCCCACTCCTGACCACGTGACATGGCTCATTATCTTGCTGCAAAATGCCACTCACTTTGGGAAACATAATCGTCATGGAGGTGTGTACATGGTCTGCAACCCGTATACGATACTTATTGGCCGTAATGGTGCCTTACAATAGCTACACTGGTCCCATGGCCGCCCATGTGAATGTTCCCAGAACATAATTAAGCCACTGCCAGCTCGTCTCCATCCTAAAGTACAAGTATCAAGAAGCTATTCCGCTGGAAAACGACGCATTCGCACCCTCCCATCGGCATGATGAAGAAGGTATCGGGATTCATCAGACCATGCAACGCTCTGCCACTGCGCCAATGTTCAGTGACGATGGTCAGGTCTCCACCCCAGTCGTAGTTGCCGATGTCGTGGTATTTAACATTGGCACATGCATGGGTCGTCAGCTGCGGAGGACAATTGTTAGGAGTGTTCGGTGCATTATGTGTTTAAACACACATATAATCTGCCCAGCATTAAAGTCTGATGTTGGTTCCAATACAGTTTGCCCACCTGTCATATTTTACCAGTCTGCCCAGCATATGATGTCCGACATCTGTAATGAAGGGTGCCCGCCATACCCTCGACGTTTGGACGGTGTCTCACTAAGGTTTCGTCACTTGTTGAAGACACTCATCACAGCACTCTTCGAAAACCCGACAAATCATGCAGTTTCCGAAATGCTCGTGTCGAGCCTCTGGGCCATAACAATATTCCCTCGGTCAAACTCATATAGATCCCTGCGCCTTTCCCATTCTAAACACGGATAGCACGCTCACTGATACTACATGCACTGTGTGTATATCTGACTAGCAGTCATTCCTCGTCAGGTGAAGCTGTTATTGCCAGGATGGGTTTATGTCGATAGTAGGTAGGTAGTCATAATGATCTGGCTGATCAGTGTATCGAGGTATGTTCCTTGTCATTAAATAATTTTAAACATAAAATCGGTTACCTTCAATAGTAATAGTAATAGGTGTGCTTTGAATATGTGAAGCATAATATAACTGACTAGAAATACGAAGGTTGTTGACAAAGATAGTGGCTTCTTTGTATAGGATCATTAAAAGAACTCAGACCAAGGATGAAATAAGGTTATAACTTTTTACTGATTGAGGTCTTATCATTTATGCAGCTGAAATATTTTATTAAATGTCTGATGTCACTCACCTCTATGGTCAGAGTTGTTATCCTGTTGTCGATCAGGTCCAGATCCTCGAGAGCTGGCAGCTGGCTGAAGGTGTCTGGCTCGATGTGTTCCAACCCACAGCCCATCATCCACAGCTGTCTTCAGGGAGTTAGTCCTCAGTATAGGACCAGACGTCAGTCGCAGAGGGTTGAAGCTTAGGTCGAGATGTTCTAATTCCTTGAGTAATCTGAGAAGAAAGATGTGAGTCATAGTTATCATCTGAATCAGTGGAATCAATAATAAGCCAAATGAATCCTAATGCCAGTGGTCCAAATGACAAAATAAAAAATTAAAATGTTATTTGTATTAAGTTTTTGCAAAACACGACTATATGAAAGTGCAAGTAACTTCTTAGTAATAGTCATCGTCATCGTTTTTGCAGATTACATCAATGAACTACATCTCATCTTAGCGTCCTAGTGACAGAGATTCAAATTGCTAGTCATTTTTGGGCACCTTAAGTAACTTCCTAACCTGTGAAGTGGCCTTATCGAGAAAATATTGTAGTGATTGTAGAAGGTGAGGAAAATAGTAACTTAGGGAGTGACCTGAGCAATGTAGTGAATGTGCCACCAGGGTGGAACTCAATCAGGTCCTGTCTCATCTCAGTCGGCCACAGCTGAGCCAAGCTGTAACTCGTTAAAACGTGAAAGCGGAGTTGTTGCTTAAGCAAGCCGTTAGGTCTATCATGAGGATTATCCCGTAGACACCGCGTATAGGTAGAGGTTTAACAACCATGAACTATCCCTGAACAGAAGAGATAGGCTTCGGTAGGCTTCTGTATTTTGATTTGTTAGCTAAAGCTCTGAGGGAACCCACTTACTGGTACGATGGGATTGGGACTGTACCAGTTTTAGATTAGAGGCTGCTGTTCAAGGAACTAAATACGTGACTAAAGGGGCATAAAGTAGGAGGAACCATAAATTTTAGAGAAACCGATGAAGCTGAAAGAAAACCATTAAAAGAAGTATTAGAAAAATAAGGATAAAAGGGATAGCAATGTTATGGCACAGCGAGTTATAAGTCTGCTACCAGCATACGATAGGTACATTAAAAAAAAATATTAAAAAAAATGTCAACGACGTTTCTAGCTTCTTATGGATACAGGATACAAAAATAGTTATTAGTGTCAGGATTAACGGAAGTAGTGCTAAACAGGTGATTCCATCCCGAAGGTTGTAGAGTTTACCGCAGATATAAAGCAGGAACTGGTGGAGGGTTACAGTTCGCTAGTGTTCATTTATCGCGCGGATGGCTTACCGGGTGAGTGTGTGTGTGTGTGTGTGTGTGTGTGTGTGGCAGGAGGGGGGGGGGATTTATATAAGTCAGGGTCTTTCCTACTTACAGTAGTGGACGAAATAGTAACCGAGATGAAATCTTAGGGTAGAAATTAAATTCTTGTTCGAAAGTCACAGATTAGTCTAGGATGGTCATTATTGGTGTAGACAAGTTCACCACGAATGGTCTTGACAGGAAATAAGGTTAAAAACTGAAGAGAGGAGAGATTGGAAAATACATTATTAATGGAATATGTGTTCAGAAAAGTGGTGGAACACAGCACTTGAGTGCAGAAAGAGTTGGTTGTCTTCTTAACAATGCCTGATTATAATATTGTTACGTCTCTACAGTAGGAAAAATTGACCATGAAGAAATGATGGTGGATTTGAAAGGATTTAGTAAATCAGTGACCAAATCTGAAACCAGTTAGAATCAAATTTGTAAAAATGCACATATTTCAGAACTGAATAAGTTCACTATGTGTAAGGAGAGCTACCATGGAGTTGGAAGGAGCTGAGAAGAGCCAGATATAAGGAGGTGGAGAAAAAAAATAACAGAACGAAGAGTTAAGACGGAGAAGAATCAAAAGGTTGGCAAGAAGGGCACAAAGTACTGTTATCAAATAAAATGGCAGTAGAGAATATTCCAAAAACAAAATAGGAATAGATGATAAAGGGAAGCTCAATTCGAGTTTGTAAAGAATTTTGCTGCTGTAGTAGGACCTCTGAATAATAAATATAGTAATTGTATGACTATTTTGGAAACTAAGACAAATGGATAAGTATTTAGAAAATCGCATGTTAGGATCAAGAAGTGGTTATTGAGGATTTGGAGATATTGACTAAGTGGATAACAGGATTCATGAGACCATTATGGACTGAAATCGTAAGATGGGAGGGGGTACATCAGAGGAGGAGCTTGTCTATATACCTATGTAGAAAAAAGCAGATTGAAACAGAGCCAGAGAAAATTAGGAAAGAATTAAAATAAAAAGCATACAATAGACTATAGGTAATATTACTGCACCTGTATTAAAAATAGCGGGATACCTTACACTAAATTATCAATTAGATTGTATCTGGAGTTTTGCTGCCTATCAGATGATGGACAAAGTGCTCCAAAATAGAGGCGCGTTGAAAAGATTTGAAATTTTGTATGACTGAAGTGGCCAGTAAAATGTTGCAGGCATTGATAAAGAAACAAGAATAAAAATAATTGTTGAAAGAAAGTGGAATATAAATCAACATCACGGAATTTCGAAAGAATATTCGTGTGAGCGGTAAGTGATAAAATGGTTGTACCTGGTAAATAAACTCAAATAATTCAATGGTTAGAGGAATTCTTTAAAGGAAGGAAGAAAAACCGATAGGGGTAGGAAACGTAGAATCAAAAATGAAGTGAAAGAAAGGAGTGTTTACACTTTTAGCGTTCATTATCCTTTTTTTTGCTTGTGGCTTTAATCCGTGTCGATGTTGAGGTAATTAGAGCCGCGAAAGGATTGAGAGCAAGGAACGACTTGGGGCTTTGATGAAGGAGGTATTCCTGCATTTGCCTGGTGTCAATTTGGAAAACCAAGGAAACAAACATTTGGGTTTGTATTATCTTGGTTCTCCGAGTGGAGCCGCGGTTATTCTCCCGTCGTGCTGTGGCTTTCCTCTGATCAAAGTCGCAGCACGATGGCGGGAACCTTGGACTTTTAATAAACCGACGCCTTCCACTGCACAACCAAGATAATATGTACGATGACCGCGGAATCCTTCTCAGTTATTTCGAAAATGTGGATTGTCGGAGGAGGATTCGAATTCGTTTCCTCCAGAATGCGAAGGCAGAGAATTATTGCTCACCCCACCATCTTCTGTGGTATTGATTAGTCTAACAATTGACTGCGTCAGTGGTTTACTCTAAGAAATAAAGACAACTGAATTTTGTATACTTTTATGTGTTAGGATTAAAACGGTGAGGGGGGGTGGGAGGGGCTGTGAGGTATAGACAAGATATTTAGGTGGGTTTAGGTATGTTTGGAATAAATATAAGTGGCATATAGAGACTATCCGGTTCACAGATAGGAAAAAGTTTTGTTTGGTTACATGGGGGAAGAAGCATTGTTTATTGAGGACACAAAATGAAAATATCTCGTTGTAACTTTTGATTATAAATTCAGTTGCCCACACCACTGGGCAGACTGCATAAAAGGATTACAAAATCTTGCATTTCCAGGTATACGGGATAAGGGACTGTGCAATGGAAAGTAAGGGACCTGAGATACAAAATATTAGTTTGACAATTTCGTGAGTACCGTGGGGGTATTATGTAAATCACACTTTGTTTATGAATAACAGGAGTTGAAGCGGGAATACAGAAAAAGTTAGATTTGCTTTGGAAATTACCGCAGAACGTAATGAGGATCAATTACGATAAAGGAGCTGGATTGGTAGTCACCAGAAGACAGGAGGAATTAGGATGAGTACTTGGATGAGAAGAAATGACCTTGACCAATGCTGGCTGTCGATTTGAGGCATAATAATGATGGAAAATTTTCTTTTGCTGGCGAGGTGGTTAGGAATTGGAAAAAAAATTACCATGCGAAACGATAAATAATTTACACAAATCAGTGAAAGGATTTAATATAAAAATCCACGCAGAAAGATGGGAAGTATGGATAATACTGCATTCAAGACAGACTATGTCCTTTCCCAAGAAGCATCTCGGTATCCATGCTTACCCACCTCACAGTCGATCAAGGCGATTCAAAGCCTGTATAAGGGCTATAGCTCCTTCTCCACTTGACTCAGGTGACACTCTATGCAATAACTTATGTTCCTATCAATAGTATTTCAAACACCTTCCATCAACACTACTGTATGCTCTTTAGTGAAATCCCTAAAATGGGATCCTATAACCTAAATCACAATCCAATGTTGCCCTAGCCTGAGCCTAACTTATACTGCAGAAGAGGGCCTACACCTCTCCCATTGCCTCTAAATAGCAGCAGTATATTTCCCCCCCTTTTTTCTCCTTCGACATTTTATTCCTAAAGGCCTGCTCGTAAAGTGCTTACCTAATCCCGCATCTACTTGAGGTCCTTTCCCATCTGAGTCAGGAAACAGGTCATACCTATTTCTCCCAACAATATCTGAGGTAACTGACACCTCTTTCTGTTAATCCTATTTCTCCTATGTCATATTTCCAGCTCCCAGACATCATTTTCATCCATTCCACCAATCTCATCATTTAACCTTTCCACATCTATACACTGAGCCTTCTCCTTCTTCTCGTGTCAATGACAGCGTCAAAAATGAGGTAGTTTTTCCGCCAATACGATGGCTTTGTCAGCAGCTGATTGGAGGTCAAAAAATATTCATTCTGACTAGTGGACAATATAACATATGTACAATGGTTTCTCTCTCCCAGTACGAACATGGAGAATCCTCCATGAGGAAAGAATATCTTTGAAACGGCCAACTCCAATTCGAAACCTATTTAGCAACTTCTATATAGGCCTAAAAGTCAGTAACTATTTCACCTATCTTCCTGATCGTTTCATCCATCTCCCTGATCATTGCATCCTTGTTGGAGAGAGTGTTGAGGGAATGTACTAGAGATGTAAGGGATTGGATTAGTAAAAGCTTCAGTCAGACTATTGATTGAGTAAGGTAGAGTAGTATGGGACCAATATTTTGAGTATCAAATACAGGAGTCGGAGGGTGTGCAAAGAAGAAGGACTGCTATATTTGTCTCTGGAAATTCCTAAAGCACAATCAGTAATTACATGATAAAGGATTCATTAAAAGATAGGTGGAGGGTAAACAGAGTGATGGGAGTGCAAAAATGCATATATTGGTGATGGGACGTGGAAAGATATTGGTGGAAGAATTAGTAGAATTGAGTCAAGGGGAAACATTGACCACGACCGCGAACTGCGCTCGATTTCAGATATAAGGGTGTGCGAAGATTTTCTTTCGTAGCTAACGGGGTCAGAGATTGTAATAATTACCGGGAGTAGTGATAAATAATTTACCAAAAACTCTAGAAGAATTTAAAATTCAATTTAATTGAGGGAAAATGTAGGTGGGAATTGGAAATGGGAATAATGGGTGAGTAGGAAAATTGCCACCGGAGGAAGCAATCAATCACAGATAAACTGAAACTTTCTTATCCTGCTTTGAGAGCTTCCTAGCCTTTTTTTAAAACGTTTCTGTTCCTAAAAGGTTTCTATCCCTAAAATAGAGCGGAAAATACCATGAAAGAGTCATTTTTAGTTCCATTTTCCTACGTTCTTAGTGAAACCATTTTTTATACACACTGTATTTAAAATAATTCACCACACGTCTATGACAGGCGTTACACTTTACATGCATGATTTTCACAAAAACAAAAACCATCAGCATCTTCATACAAAGTTTAAGGATTAAAACGCGATATTATATATATATATAGTAAATTTAACTAACAGTTTAATAAAATAAAAGTTTTTAGTCTATATTTAATTAATTGAGTTATAATTGATGCTTTACTCTTCAATTGCTTTACTGGGTAAAAGTTCTTATAAGGCAAAAAAAGACGCTAATGAACTTGAAAATTACCCCCAAACAGATTTGAACAGATTGATAGCATTTAGTGTTAATGTGAAAAAACTAATCAGCAATTTACAAAAAATTAAATACTTTTAAATACAAGTAAATTTTTATCTGAATATTTTAGAAAATAACTAAACGGCTTTTATATTACAAACAGAACAGGCTAATCATTTTAATTTACGCTTTTCAAAACTTTATAAACTGAGCTGCGTTTAATTAAAATACCGATAGTGAAATTTAAAATAACGTCACTGTCTTATTCTAAAGTAAATAACACCAACTTATTTAAGTGCACTTATTATCATGATTTCATTTAATTTAACTGCGATGGAGTACACGCTCAGTGGCAATTTCCCTGCACACCCATTTTTTCTCTTAGCTGTACCCTCCTATTTTTACACTTTACGAATTTTTTCGTTCAAATTCTTTGAATGTTTCTGGTAAATTATTCATCATTTCTCTTGGTAACTTATTCCAATTACTACAAAGTTTTTATTTTAATATTCCAGAACTAATTAAATAACAAACTGTTTTATTTTAAAACGAACAGGACCTACGGTAAGCGGTAATACAGCAATCCCTAAGAATCAACTATTAAACTGCTGATTTAGATTAGATGCGGTAGATGGAAAGTGTGTGAGGATGATGAGCTGCCCAAAGTCAGTATGAAGTCAGGTATGAAGGTGCTTAGGCAAATATCTGCATTCTGTTAGCTGTATTAGTATTTACAGTAAGATTATAATAAAAAAAATTGTCGCAGTACTGGAGACTAGCAACCATTTATTAAAATGTATTGGTATACATATCGATTATATCAAGAAGAGAAAATCGGTTAGTCAATAGATACGTAGTTGTTCTGGTATCTCGGTACCACAGTTATAGAGACGCGGTAACGGTGATATAGTGAATCAGACCACAAGTGTTTTATGAAGATTTTCCCGGTACAATTGGATGCGCATTTCGCACTACCGCGTCGTAATGAATGTTGGCTTTCGCATTTTCACTGTCGTACAAGCCAGAAGACCTGGAACTGTTTACATACGTTCTTGGAGTGTTGAGTGACTGTGTGATTGTTGTGTGGAGATTGATCATACCAATTACTGTATAGACTTTCCTCTAACTTAGAGTTTTCACTCGAAAGGACTTGCAAATTTCGGATTAATATCATTACTTGTCGGTTGGTGGTCGGCGTGTTTATACCAGTTAAACGGTTAGAATAAAAGTGTATAAATCCGCATCAATTGACCACGTGTGTGTGTAATGTTGCCATACCCTGTTACATAATGGATATTTAAACTATTCAAAGAGTTGGAATTCCACGTAAATATGCTTACCAACCAGCCGCTGTGACTGCATTAATAAAAAATATATAAGAAGTCTCGGTACCATCCATTAGGTGGGTCAAACATCCTATTAAAGGTTGATTTAATAAAACTATCGTTAAAAGTAATTCTATGTGGCTTATACCCGTGAAAGGTCTGAATTTACTATCAAAACCAGTAATTCTACAAGTTGAGACAAAACGTACTGTACATCCCGTATAAACGTTTCGTCAAGTGTTCTGACGGAATTCATAAAAATACTAATTTTCACAATTCGCAGCTTCAAGTCCAACCCTGGCATCTGCACCAGTCCTCGGTCATGACACTCGATCTCCACCATGCTGTTATTCTCAATACAGTTGCAAATTCCTTGGCAAGCTGATCCGATCTCCATGGACTCTTCTGTTTTGTACGATGCACCAGTTTCACCGTCAACAGCCACCAGCGTCGAGGACTCAACAGCGTAGCCATCAGGTGGCACGCCAGCAACAGGTACCCAGCAGCAGGTGAAAAGGAGGCGACTGATCACCACCAACACCTGAAACAGACGGAGCGCTATATTTTGCTTGGTTTAATTTAACATGATTGAATTACGAATAAGCGAATGATCTGGTCACAACTTACCCACACATGCATTTAGCATTTTATTATTCATTTATATTATAAATTTTTTGACTGTAATTTCCGCATCCCACTACCTTTGCCAAATTTTAATTTTACTTTATTTCTGTGTTTTTATAAATTATTAACACTTTCCCAGGTAATTTCTGTAATTAATACTATATATAGAAAAAAAATTCCTACAACAAGTTCCAGCTTGTAATCATCGTCATTCCTTCCATTCCAAGTAAAATTCCTCATTCTTCTAAAAATATCATTTAAAGCTTCTTCACCATCAAACGCCTTGTACATTTCCATAACTCTCTTCAACCTCCTTCTGCCTTCCCACAAATCCCAATCCAATTCCTTTATCAATTCGATTACTGCTTTTTTTTAATACAGTTTTATTTTGCTTATGGCTTTACGCCTCATCCACGTCAAGATATTTAGAAGCGGGAAAGAATTTTTGGGGTCAAGGAACAGGAAGGATTTCGGCCTTGGCCTTTTAAAGAAATATTCGTGGTAGTTGTCTGGAGAAATTTGAGGAAACCATGGAAAATCCTAATCTTGATTGCCAGATGGCGATTCATTTTGTTTCAACAGTGACATTCTTTACCTTGATGCACTCGGTAGACGCTATATGCAAACATTAGTCGTATCGGGCTTGCTTTTACGAAAGACACAAAATGATCCACTGAGTTTAACCTTCTCATCTGACTGCCACGATGACGGAGTGGTAGAAGAGTCTTTGATTATAAACGAGGTGTGTGAAAAAAATTATGAGATTGGTAACAATGCGATCGATCTGGAAATGCTGTGTCTATCGGGATGTGCTAGACCGGTTTGTTCATCATGCTCAGTCCGAGTTTCAACTCGGTTCAGATAACACATTACTTTTGACAGTGCCATTAATGATGTGTGTTTTTGTTGTGTGTTGCGAAAATTGAGCATCGAAATTTAAAGCCACGTTGCGCCATAATGATATGCGTTAAGCTTGGGGAATCCGCGAGTGTGGCTTTTGAAAAGTTTAAACAAGCCTATGGGGAACATTTCTTATCAAGAACACAAGTTTTCTGATGGCACAAATCATTTTTGGAAAACCAAGAAAACGTTGAAGATCAACCTCGCTAAGGGAGAACTTCAACTTCAAAAACTGACGGAAACCTTGAACGTTTGGGGGCTCCTGTGAGATCAGACCGTCGTTTACCAATAAGAATGATGTGTGAACAGATAAATTTAAACACTTTCACCCTATATCAAATTTTGATAGACGATTTGGACAAGAGAAAGTTTTGTACCAAAATGGTGCCAAAAAACCATACACCTGAATAAAAGGACAATGGAAGAAACGTGTGTGTTTATCTTCTTGAGAGGATTGACAATGACCAAGAATTATTCAACCGTGTGATCACAAATGATGAATCCTGGATATTTGAGTACGATCCTGAAACAAAGCGGCAAAGCGAAGAGTGGCTCACTACGTCATTTCGTCAGCCAAAAAAAAAAAAAAAATCGAATTAGCAAATCAAAGTTTAAAACAATGCTGATTTGCTTTTTTGACAGTAGGGTATCGTGCATAACGAATTTGTTCATCCAACACAAATTCTAAGCCAAGTATTTTACAAAGGTGTCCTTGAAAGGCGCAGGAAAAGGGTGATTCGTTTGAGACCAGACATTGCAGTGGATGCTTCATCATCACAATGCCCCGTGTCACACGGATTTTCCATCAGCGAATTTTTTTTTTTTTTTACCTCAGAGTGTATTTCTATTGTTCCTCAACACCTGTTTTAAATACTTGCGAATTTTTCCTTTTCCCGTAGTTGAAAAATGTCATAAAAGCACGTCATTTTGGAACTCCGCAGAAAATTAAAAGACAGCGACCGACAAGTTAATAGCCCTACCAGTAGAAGCCTTACAGCGCTCCTACCAAGAGTGGAAACAACGACTCCGCCGGTGTATAGCTGCCGAATGGAACTACTTTGAAGGGAATAATATTGTTGTTTGAAAAAAATAAAAAAAACTTTGGTATATAAAAAAATCAGTAATTATTGTTCTCACATTCCTCGTATTTAGATTACATTCGATTATTTTTTCTTATGGGGTTCTTTCAGCTGTTACCCGCAGGATGCATGGAGCTAGAGCCCCGCCCTCACAGTTGACCTTTGGAGTAAAGATGGAGGTGACGGTGCGAATCTTTTTCTGTGGATTTCCTCGACGGCACTCATGTGATAGCACGCTGAGTGAGCCTGGAGAGGCCATACTGGACGTCTTAGCTTCGATGAAAATCTTTGGCCTCGTCGGAGATCGAATCACGGTTGTCCAGGTCGCCTGCTACGCGGCAGCCCACATTAAAATTTAAATTGTTTCAGCAGTGTTGTTTCTCAAGTAAATGAATAGAATCTGGTTAGTCATGCATCATATTTACTTGGGGATTGTGGTAGAGCTACTTGTAAATCCTAAACGGAACAAATATAGTGAAATATTTACATATAGTGGTAGCCTACCCACTTTACTACCATATACCCGAGAGATACACTTATTTCCTTGTATTTACGCCTCATCGACGTTGAGCTCATTATAGTCGAGAAAGGATTGAGGGGCAATAAACTGGAATGAATTTGGCCATACCCTTTTGGAGGAATCATCCCAGCAATCAGCTGGAGTGACTTGGGTAACCATGGAAAACCCAGATCTTGATGGCGGGGCAGGGATTGTAACCCACGCCCTCCTGAATGCGAGGCCATTCGATTACCTCTGACCTACCACGCTCGGTACAAACAATTAAGGAGCGAGAGAGGTTTTCCAGGTATAACTGAACTATTTAACGGAGAGGATGCATACTTTGAAGTCGTGAATGGATGACCGGACTGAGATTAGAGCCCGCACCCTCCAGAGAGAGGTATTGTTTAAATAACCATCCTGGCAATCAATGAAATTTCAAGAATCCATTAAAAACTAAAAAAAATTGATCCTCCGTGGACGCAGCTAATATCAAACCCGCGTTTCCCTTTATACTACAGTCAACCGGATAACTGGGAGTTCTCATCCAATAATAGGGTAATTCAGGAATTATTGACCCAGAAAGCTTCACAAACAGAACGAAGCACACATTAGTACACGATAAGTTCCCTCAGCACTCAGCGTTCTCGATATCAGTGAGCTGTCGACTCACATTTTAACACTCTAGGTCCACTCGGCTGGTTTGCCTTGCGCTCTGCCTGTCGTTAACCGTGTGGATAATTACGAGACAACGATTTGGTAATCAATGGTATTTCAGATTTAGAAGGTCAAAAACTTTTGTGCAATTTCTGATACCGGTCGTAATGAATCCTTCAAATTTATTGAGAACTGATCTTGACCATTGCGTGGGGTGTGGAACGTGACAATCAAGGAATTTTCCAACGTCCAAGATCTGTGCACTGAATTGTTATATCTTACACCGCCAAGTTTATGAGAGACAAGTCACACTAGGAATTCTCCCTTCAAAGTAATGAGATGTGATTAGACAGGGGTAGGTTCACTAGTGCTAGGTGCTCACAGTGTTACGTTGGAAAAGGCCGTGGGATACAAATGCGCTGTAGATGACTCGGAAGTCCGTGGTGTTCTGGCATTGTTCTGACAGCAATATTTTTAAATGGTCTACTTTGACCTGCAACAAAAAACGATTTTTCGTTCGTCAAATAAACAAAATTGCTTCGATTTGAATGCAACATCCCTCAAATGAAAGGTCTAGAACATCGGATCCCAAGCTTTATTGGTACACGACCCACTTTTAAGTAAAAAAAAATTTTCGCGACCCACCTAATATGAGAGTCTATCTAATATCAGAATGGGAAATGTTGTATGACCTCGATACGCTATTGATTATCCTATCCAACTCAAAGGCAAATTTTAGTACAAAGAAAATACTATCAACAAAACAAGGGTTGATAGTACATAAAACAACAAACAAATTATAGACCGGGAGGCGGCTGCACAGACCATCACCTCATCAAGTTGACTGCTGAAATTCCACGATTAGAAGTAACGTGATCAGCATATTAAAATGCAACTGGTTTGCCAAGTCAATTTTTGGTTGAAACCAGCTGCAGACCAGATTTTAGTTGTTGATTGGTAGCTTAATCATTGTGTATTACTGCACCCAAATGTATGTAAATATGGAAGACTGGGATTAAGAAAACAGAATGGTAAACTTACCAGTCAACCACTAAAATGGATTTGGTAGGTGTTTCCCACCAAGATTTGACTTGTCACATTCGTGTCATTATAATTTGCAAATCGAGTTTTAACGAATCCTGGAATTTCAGCCGTCAACTCGATGAGGCGATGCTTTGTGCAGACGCCTCCCGCTATTTTACAAAGATAATGAAAAATATGTTTAATTATTATATATATATAAAAAAAACTTTATAATCGGTGAGATTTCTGGCACTGATGTTTGCTGATGTGGGCATCGATATCAGGGTTAACACTGATTAATTTTAAGCTTAAGTCACATAGTTTAATTTTGTATTTGTTTTTCAAAACCAATAATATATATTTTTGTGGTAAAAACCTAAATTTTTCCGCGACTCACCAAAACAGACGCCGCCACCCATAGGTTGGGAAACGCTGGTCTAGAAGATAACCTTTCACAAACACTACTTCTGTGAAAGGAAGAACGGGAAAAAATTAAAAGTTTCGGGAAAATCCAAAAGTTTCTAACTTTTCTTAATTTTAGAAAATTATTTCTGCAAAAGCGTATATTACGAAAATATAAACATGTATATGATGTAAGATAGCAAATAAAAACAGTATTATTTATAAAAATTGCCATAATTCTAATGAACCATATATAAATGAAAGGTATGAATATAGCAGTTACATCCACCGTACATGCGCGTTTAAGCTCAAAAGTCGACATTTATCCAAAATACTCCGATCTGTATGAATAATATTTCAACTGAAGAGTCTTGCAGAGAGCAGTCACAAACATCATATACTTTAGGATCTAAACTCAGGAGTGAAATAGTTATCGCAAATCCAATTATTTCGAAATATCCGAGTTACAGATCCTAAATAAAACACAAGTTATGGTCTAAACTCGAAAATTCCTCAAAATTTTCGAAGTTTTAATGTGTCCTACCGTTTTATCACAAAAACCAGAGTACCGTTGAGCCAAAATACATTTTCAAATATAAGTTTAATTAAAAAAAACACGAGTTTTTACAAAACCGAAATTATTTTAGTAGATATTGAAAGGCCTTTTAAATAACGTTCAGAAAAACCATACATATGGAATTTTTATGTTTTTTAACAAAAAAAAAAAGAGACAAATATCCCCTTGCTCCAGTAAGTTTCAGCAAAACCGTGAATATTAAAACAAAAAGGTAGCCTCTGGACTAAAATTTTATCTCTTTTGGCGGATGGAGATGTGATTTTTCGGAATTGCGATCCTTCAGGGATATGGGACTTGTCGATCCTCAGCCCATTGATCCCAAGACATCTCTGGAGGGATGCTACATAAGACCAACAGTCTAATCGAACAATAGTACTTCAGTACTTCAGATTGTAATCAGTACAACGATAGTGTGAGTTAATGTATTTGAATAATCATATTTTGAATCATTTGCTTGCTTTTTTTCTTTCTTTCTTTTTTTTTTTTTTTGGAGACGACAAACTTGTCTGTTAGGAACGGGATGAGAGGACGGGTGGGTTAAAAGAGGGTTACATGTTCATAAATTAGGCTGTCGCATAAACGTCGAATATTATGAAGACATGAGTAACATGCTGGTAGGCAGCCTGGCTGTAGTTATGGTCACTTAAACGCGTTAAGTCAGGAAAAACCATTACGAGACGATTTATGTCATCATATAGTAATTGAAAATGGGTGGGGGGGGGCGCAGCATATTTAATCATGCTCTATTAAAAAACCATTAAGAAGGAAACGTGAGAATAAGCGGCATAGTGTGGGAGATGATGCTGACGTAGTTCTCTCTTAAAACAACCTTTTATCGTAAATCGTTAGGCTATTACTCTAAAATGTGAATCGACGTTTGTAAAGAAACTGCAACTGAGCTGTATGTTCGACTACAGTTAAATAATAACAATAGTAAACAGCAGCAGCTCCACCACAAATCCACCGACCTGAGCGGAAGGAAGGTGTGGCCACAGGAACGCCGCACCTGGCATCCTGTTTGTTACTGATATCACAGCTAAAATACACTTTAATAAACCACAAGGTTTTAATAGCATGCATAAGTTATTGATATAAAATTTATTATTTAACTAAAACTAGCATTATACAATTTTACCTCTGTCAGACCACATAAGCACAATGATAGCTAAACACAGTTTTGGTTATTTTGATACAATGGTCTAGGGAAGTGGTTCCCAATCAGTTATCCCCAGTACCTCTGAGAAAGAGTTCAACCTGACATACGCCTTTTAGTTGCCTGTAACTCTGTGTCCGTGTCAATAGAGTTCTTCACACAACTACATAATTACAGAAATATAATTCACACGATATTGATTGTCTTAAAATATATTTGACAATTGTAATATTTATTTAACTGCTTTTTCAGTTATCTTGGTTATTAACTTAGCCAAGAGATTAATGAACGCCTTGGCAACATTGCTTTTTTCTGTACAATTTGAACTTTTATTCACATTGTAGCTAACGGTGATTTTAATATTGATTTTTTAAATAAATTAGTTGGGTCATACAATATAACTAAGGTAGTTAATTTTCCCACTATAATAGTTACTCAGATTTAATAACGTTTTCCTAGATACCTCAAAATTCAGTTATACAATCAATCCATCTATTAATGGACGTTTGGATCATTATGTCCAATTATTAACAATAAACACTTCAATACAAGAGTAACGCTTTTAAAATTCAACAAATAATAAATAGTTAATAAATCAGTTAGTTGTTTTAGAATTTTCTTTAATACCACAAACTGGGAAGATGTTTACAACAACCAAAGTGGGAATGGAAAACACAATATTTTTGTAGCGTTGTATTAAAACACTTTGAAAGTTGCTTCTCATAAAAGGCGTCGTAATTGGAAAAAAATTAACCTGGTCATCATAACATCAAGAATTAGTAAAGGGGAGTTATTTATTGAATCTAGAAAAAGTTGCAATACTAATGTTAAAATACGTTACAAGTGGTACTGCAAAATACCAAAAAACGTTATTAAAAATCTAAAATTATGTGCAACAAAACTTAAGATTCATGACTCTGAAAATAACATTATGACAATACGGAATTTTATTAAAATTTAACTGGGAAAAATAGTCATGTCAGTGATAAAATTTATATCAAACGAAATTCTGTAGAATTTAATTTTTAATTGCTTATATATTTAATAAACTTTTTTATCTACTGCCAATAAATTGCCTGCGCTTGCTCAGTGACAGACTTTATGTATTTCGTCAATACAGGCTCCCAAGAAAAATTGGACACTAGGTCTGTAAATTTAGATACTCCAGAAGAATTGAGAAAAGTTATCATTTCTCTTAAGAGCAAACACTCGAATGGTTATGATTAAATTTCCAGCAAAATAATTAAACTATGTTCCGCAGAGTTAATTAATATACTGTGCTATATGTTTAATATATCTTCACTTGAAGGTTCCTTTCTAGATAGGTTTAAGTGTGGTGAAGATAAAACATTCCATTAAACGGGGAATAAGTAACTTGTATCTAATTACCATCCTGTTTCATTACTAACAGCTTTCGAGACATAAATTACAACAGAATTTGTAAACACCTTAAAAATATTTTAATTAAATCACAATTTATTTTTTGAAATGGCCATTTAACAGAATAGGGTATATTTGCATTCACTGACATTATTTTAGAAGGAATGAATAATAAAGTAATGCCTTATGATTGTAAGAGTTAGTTGGGACTTTTCTAAGGTATTTCATAGTGTTATCATAAAATACTGACACAAAATTTAAGTATTATGTTATAGATGTCGTTACTAATAAATGACTTATTTTTAACCTTCTGAATATAAAACAGAAAGTACCATTGGGACATTGTATGTCATTTACTGTTTTCTGAATGGCGATTTTGTTAGATGTGAAACACCTCAGTGTTCTATATTGGAGACATTATTTTTTAGTATATAAAAATTATCTCCCCTGTGTTACATCGAAACATTCAAAAAAATTCCAATATTGAGATGACACAACCATAGCAATTAAAAATATTCCAGATTTCCATTTTTTAATTTATATCTTTGGCCTTATTAGTAAATGATTTACTGCTAATGGCTTCTCTTTAAATTTCATAAATCTCAATATGTATAATTCAGTACATCACATAAATTAACAGCAGATATGAACATAAAATTTGGAAGGCTGTTCATTCTGGAGGTTTCATATTGATCTTAATTGAAACTGGTAGCAATTGAGTGTAGCCACATTTACAGTTCATACAATTTCAGTAATGAGTAAAATAGTATATATTGCTTATTTTCTCTCTTTAATGTCATATGCAGTAATATTTTATGCCAATTCTACTCACAGAGACAAAGTATTCACAGCCCAAAAGTGAGTAATATGAATCACATTTTGGGTTAGCAATAGAAATTCATGCAGAGAGCTATTCAAGAAGTAAGGGATTTTAACATTAGTGGCTGAGTATATATACACATTATTTTCCTATGTAATCACAAATTGTACTGTATTTGAAACAAATAGTAAAATACACAATTATGGCACTAGAAGTAAAAATGATCTTCATAATGATTACAAGCCGTTGTCTTTTATTCAAAATGGGGGTCCAATAATCAAGGATACATATCTTCCATAAATTTCCAATACATCTTAAATGTATAGCAGAGGATAAGATTAAATTCAGGAAAAAATTTAAAGAATTTTTAATTGACAACTTGTACCTACTACTCTGTCGAAGAATTTATATCTCAAGTATAAAAAAAGTTTGCCACTAGTTTTTGTAAATGTAGTTGATATAATAAATGTATCATGAATGCTATGACTGTACAGCTTCTGGTGTATTTATCTATTTCGTTAAATAAGTTTTTTTAATTGGAAATTGACAACTTTTCACATCCCACGGGGCCAGTGTCTTATGGGGGGATCTATGGAAAATAAATTATATTGTGTTGTATTTGAACCCTTGAATGTCTCTACCATCACCGCTGGGAACCACTGGTATAGATATTGAGCAGTAATTTCACTGTTATAGAAAATTTACTTTCTGTTACCTCAGATTGTTTGCTTTATATCACATCAAGAGATCCAATTTTCTAGTAAGAAGAAATTCGTTTATGTAGCTACTTCGTCTTCAAAGATCTTGTGGACAACAAAGATTATGTTTTAACTATAGCTGACAGCTCAGCTTGTTTGTGTGTTTTCTGAAAGGGTACCGGTGTTCATTTCCAATGTGAATAATATTTTTCTGAAGGAAATAAGAGCAGGAAACGAATTTAAAATGTGCTACAGTGGGAACAATGTTTTGATATTTTGCGGAAGCTTTTTATATATATATATATATATATATATATATATATAAAGTAGCATATTGCCAAAAATTGTTGTCAATTTACGTTCTCGACCTAAAAATAAAGAGGTGTTCGTATTGGTTTTGTTGTTCGAATATTGCTTCTGAGTAATTGCAGTGTTTTGGTCAGTATAAAATTTCTTCTCGCTTCGGAGTGACGAAGAATTTGGTGTTATTTCTTTTAAAATTCGTTAGTTTCCACTAAAGTATAAGCACTTAAGCTACAAGAAGAAAATGATAGTGGAATATGTCCTCGAATTTAGCTGAATTAATTTTTTTTTAATTGAACATTGTCGTATGTTGTTTTTTGTTATAAATTCATTGAGCATAAATACCCAAATCACCTAGTATTGCCCTCAGCGAATTTAATTACTGAACCTGCCGCACTTACCAATGCCTCTACGCTTCACGGTACATCGCATCTATAAACAAAGAACTGTTACTGAACGTTACACAAAGTCATCACCATTTAGTTTCATCTATGAAAGCTGAGCTAAAGGAGACTAAAGTAATACATTTTATAGTAAAACAAAGAGAACATTTCTCACTTATGTACTGCACGACAATGGAGAAGAGTGCTGATAGCATTAATATTTTATGTCCGCTAGTTACTGTAGTCTTCGAACAAACATATTGTATCAGTAAACAGTCTTAGTTAAAAAAATACAGAAAACCTTAATTTATTAACGGCGGATTGTGATTTTCAGTGATTATTTTTCGTTTAATTTTTGTTTGTGCTGGACTTATTTGTACCACAAATATCACCACTGAAGCTGCCTGCTCTTATAGCTCAGGGTCATGGGTTGAATGACCATTGGGGCCAGAAATTTTTAAGAGTTCTGAGCTACGCCAGGACGTTCGTTATCCGGATTTCACGTCATATTGAAAGTCTAGGAAACATGTGAGTAGGGAATTTTCAATGGATTATGCATTCCATTGTAATTAAAATTAAATAAGTAGTATTCCTCCTTATTCCTAGTGACAGAGTCAACTATTATCTTACAAAAATGCATTGGTATCAACGTCCTTAATTACCTGTGTCAGATACAGTAATCTCAATTTGTCTTAGTTCCATTGTCCCACACACTAATAACGTAATGAGTACTGCACTATAATTTGCGAGCAGTGCTAAGACATAGAAATTTTTTTCTTTGCAAATAACATTTCAGTAGGTTTAAGTGAAGTTTAACTTTGATTTCATTGACAACATGCCTCCTCATTTTAATCACAAAATTCTGTTAGATTCTGGACACACCAACTAAGAATTATTTTTTTTCAATAAATATTTGTAACCTATGGGAAGTAAACGAATTGAAAATACAAAAAATAACTTTGATTCACAAATGTCAAATAAGTCAGATTATAGATGTTACATTGGTGCGGATTATTAAGCGGAGCTTCCTCGAGAACTGGTTGGGTTGTCGTAAGACTGTGAGACAATCAGCTGATCCATCAGTATTTCACAGTGCAGGTCAAGGCACGAATAACGGTTAATAGGGCGAGATCAGTGTCGGTAACAGCTCAGAGAACCGCATCGCTCCTGAGACAGAGATAAGCTTAGCGTCCGAAACTAAATACCATTTATACAAATCAAATGTATAGCAAATTTACCAACAGTAGGCCTAGTAAGTAAGGACGACGCTAAAATCCATGGTACGATACAACATTTGGTCAATGATACTATTTCTGAAGAACGAACCGTTGGGAAAAAAATAATACAAATTGCAACATTGCTACCTAATCTAGGACAATGACATTTTATGTTACCTAAGTTGTTTAGTGCTGTTGACACCAGCAGACTGTTTTTACATATCTCTTGGCGATGCCTCAACTAATTCACTACCTCAGTTCGATTCACAGTCGCCAGCTATATTTTTTTCGTGAAATTCTGAGTGTAATCAGGTCCGTAAATGATCCAGCGTGACGACTTACCTGTCGTCTTAACCGTAATAGAACTCAAGACCACAAAACGTATCCGCTGCACGAGTTTATTCAACGGCCGATAAAAAAATAATAATAATAAAACCTTAAAACCTAGTTTAGTAAAAAAAATTAATTATAATAGTGCAAACAATTTCATAAAAACGTACGTCCG
>JARYHS010006964.1:5264745-5370141 GCA_031002005.1 Vandiemenella viatica
GCATGTGTACCACGGTGGATCATTCTCCCCCTTTATTGTCCGCTTTGGGATATCTAGATCCGTACCTTCCCTGACTATTCGAATAAATCGATGCCACATTTCTTCAACGGTGTCCTTTGTTGATTTGAAGTTATGGTAATTATTCCTCAGGTAGGTTCTAAACACTCCTTTGAGGCCTTACTGAATCTGTATACAATCCGCCCTTTTTTCCTTTTTCGCTTGGTCTATAATTTGATAGTCGCAATTACCGCTTTGTGATCGGTTATTCCTGTGGTCGTTGAAATGTCGGCTAGCTATACTATTTACATTATTTCTTAACTCCTCGACGAAAGCTATGTCGGAATCGGGTGGACGGTAGAAGGTTCCTATGATGAGTTTTGACCCAGCAACGTTGAGTTTAATCCATATGATTTCACAGATCGTATCGACGTCTATTTCATTACATGGGAGAAATTTACTCACAGCTATAAATACACCACCTCCATGAGAATGTAATCTGTCTTTACGAAATACGTACATGCTATCTTTAATAGCAAGTCTAAAATGTTTTCGCTACCGTTACGACACCGCGTAGGTTCATTAACTAGCTGCTCGAGATGTTTATCTGACAACAACTCGAGAATTACTTGAGAAGCTGCCTTATCCCTGCTACCTGTGATATGAACGTAATTACGCCAGTCAATATAAGGCAGATTGAAGTCGCCTCCTAGAATCATAGCATGATCCTTAAACCGGCTAGCTATACTATTTACATTATTTCTTAACTCCTCGACGAAAGCTATGTCGGAATCGGGTGGACGGTAGAAGGTTCCTATGATGAGTTTTGACCCAGCAACGTTGAGTTTAATCCATATGATTTCACAGATCGTATCGACGTCTATTTCATTACATGGGAGAAATTTACTCACAGCTATAAATACACCACCTCCATGAGAATGTAATCTGTCTTTACGAAATACGTACATGCTATCTTTAATAGTTTCGGCGGAACTTATTACCGGTTTCAACAACTGATTCAACTATTGTTTCGTATTATTATTACCTTCTCTTTTTGAGTTGCCGCACTTTCAAAAAAAATGTAATAAAGGCACTGCGTTCAATACAGGCAAATGTATTCAAAATGGATTCGGAGATTGACCCGTTAAAATTGTAAATATCTGGTGTATAGGATTATGTTATCAGAAATAACTCAGTGATAGAAAAATAGCGAATAATTCAACCGAAAGCGAAAAATATAGTTATACACCGTTTTCAAGAATACAAATATAATTCCGTCAACGTAATAACACTATGCATGTAGGAAATCACATGCATACATCGCTAAATATAAAGAAAGAAGAGAGTGACTTTCATTAAGTACAGAAATTTTGGGGGGACATACATATTACATGGTGAAAAGTTACAACGAAAACAAGATTCGTCACGAGTGACAATAGATCGCAGGGAATAAATATTTATCTGCAACCGTAAATATAGAGTGAAAGGAAAGGGCGGAAATATGAAGCAAAGAAGATTTAAATATCGGTACATTACAATCTTTATGTTTGTTTTTGGTTGGCCTGTTGTTACAGTATACAATTTTGTGACACATATACCATAGCATTATATAAATGTTAATATTTAATTAAAATGCAATGGAGTTCACGCTCTGATGGCAATTTCCCTACACACCCATCCTCCACCTTACCTGCACCCACCTATATTGGCTCTCTGAAAATTTTAGCCTTAACGCCTTTCAACATTTTTGTATCATTATTCATTCTTTAACTTATTCCAATCCCTGAGACCTTTACCCGGGAAGGATCTTCCTAATCTCTTGTGCCTAAAATTGAGTTACCGCTTTTCGTTGTGGTCATCTTTTCCCTTCCTTGCATTACTTTCAATTCTTACACCAATATCTTTCAATGCCTCATCACCAATATACGCCTTGTTCACTTCCATGATTCTCTTCACCCTCCTCCTCTCCTACATCGAACCCCATTTCAACTCTATTGTCATATCTGTTACTGATTGATTGCGTTCTGCGATAATTTCCCAAAACAAATCTAGCAGCCCTTTTTTGCACCCTATCCAACTCCTGTATTCGATACGCAAAATGTGGGTCCCGTACTTTATTACCATATGTCATTTAGGTATTTGCTGTGAGTTTGTGTAGAAGGAAATTGTTAATTGTTTTTAGTAGAATGCAGTCTGGTGTGAAACTTGTGGAATGGGTGGGATATAGAGGCTTCGAAGACGCAATAAACAAAGTATACCAGAATTACAACGGAGGAGACAGAGTTCTTAAAATCATTAAGAGAATAAGAGGCTATTTCAGTCACTGAACGACGCTGTAACTTCAAGATTTCTATTATATGCAGACTCGTGTACTAGCTTGCAAAATCTTCTTTCGAGTTTCAAAACAATCTTTTTCGAGAATAATATTATTTACGAATTGTGCTAAGGTCTGAACGAATATTTAAACACATGTAAATACCAAATTTATATCAAACTTTATTATGTTATTCAATTTTCTGTTACCAGTTGTAACGAGAACTTACTCCTTATGTAGGTAAAATGTATTGAACGAATAATGTCATTTAATGATATTATAGATTCGTTAATCTTAGTTTCAAGTGTTGGTTGTAGTGAAAATGGAGGTGATGCCATCTCGGTATGATTAGGTTGCACATTTGCTACTCCAGAAAAACACTTTGGCGCCGTACGATTGTATAATAAGGCGACAGTTTTCGTTATCAACGGTAGAAAACTGTCGCTGCGCCACGCTAGGCAAGTCGAACACAGACACTCCGCCCCATTAGCGCGTGAGCCAAGCAGTGGTCTCGTAGCGCGGTGTGCTCGAGTCGCCTCGACAGCCAACGGTGGCTGCCGCGCGAGGCAACTCGAACACAGACACTCCTACTCGACTGCGCGCGACAAAGCAGTGGGACTGTCGCGCGGCATGCTTGAGTCGCCTGGCGAGCCTACGGCGGCTGCCGCGCGAGCTGATGTTCGAGTGTAGTGGATATGCAGCTTCAGACGAAAGAACTACACTTCACTACAAAATTAATGGTTGATTACTATCACGTGACTGCGCAAAAGCGCCCATGCGGGAGCCAGAATAACTACTACAATTTAGAAATTTGCTTTGCAGAAACTGCTATCGATTGTGGCGGTCTCGCATTCGGGAGGAAGCCGGATCGAATCCACGTCCGGCCACCAAGAATTTCGGTTTTTCATTATTTACCCAAAACACTGCAACCAAATGCCGGTATAGTTCCTTCAAATTGTCACGTGCCATTTCTTCCCACAGTGGTTTCTTGCCTCTAATGACCTAGGCGTCGACGGAGCGTAAAGTCATAAGCAAAAAATGATAAACCATTTAGCGGCGCTATAAATTACAGGAACCTTGTAACAGTAAAACGAAAATGCACTGTGTTTAATTTGCTTTTTACTTATAGCCATTATTCTTATAATATATATAATTGATTTAAAAACTCAAAAGACTGATATTAAAACATTTCTGACAAATATACATAAGTCAGCAGTATTAATAATGAAAAGTTTAAATTCTTCCAAGGCAGTTATATCAGATATTACTAGGAACAGTAAAAGCAGAATTCATTTCACGCATTGCAGAAATTAATAAAATTGCACATATCACCCTTTAGGAGCGTTTATTGATCAAAGCCAGCAGACAAAGTGGAAACAAATAGGAAAAATATAATAACTTCACTTGTTCCATCTTAAAACATTCATGATCAACTCTGGATATCTATGAGGGAAGATTCTGCTCTGTATTAGTGGCGTTTACTCTATTGTGATTGATACTGTAACTCCACAGCTCTATCGGAATACCAAACAGCTGGATTTAAATAAACTAGACAGCGGAGATTCATTCCAACGACCCGAGGTTGTGAACAGAGCGACACAATTCTAGAGCTAATGGACGCGGCTCCTCGAAGCTAGAGACGGCGACTGCAGTCTCCCCTGTGAGTCTGGCCGTTTTCTGTACACTGAACGCATCAATGCTGCCAGTGTTACGAGAATATCTTTAACGAGGACTGCAGGTGCAATACTTGTTGAATATCTTTGCAATACAATTTACAATAAACGCAATTTTTTATATATCTTTCTGAAGTGCATTATGTAGCTTGTCTTTGAAATAATTCCTGTAAGAACATGTGCTTTTTGCATGCAGAAAGGAAATATATGGAGGAGAAGAGACGTTAAATCTGTCAAGCAGGCTCTAAACTCTCGCGCATGCGCAGTGGCGGCAGCGGCGATATTACGATTCCAAACAAATGCGATGTTCACATTGTGTTAGATGCTGTGATTATTTCATTTTGTAATGTGTATAAGTGTTTTATAATGCCATCTTGTGTTGCGTACGGTTGAACAAATAGGCCAGACAGGAAAGAATCTGGAATATCATTTCATAAGTAAGTTGAATTCGAATTATCGTTGTTGAAGTGGGCGGTAGAAGTTGCAAACTTTTGAGCATGTCTATAAATATTTAGTCATAGATCTCAATGGGATGACTTTGTTCTCAAATGTTTGTTGGTGTAGTATACAAAATCAGCATACCTTACTAATTTGCACATAATAGACTAGCATTACTTTTCAACGAGTGTTGAAAATGAGATTTAAAGGGGTGTGTTTTACATCGTGATTCAGTGAATTTAGTATAGCGCATTCTTTCGTCACGTTGCAGTTTATACTGACAGTGTAAGATGAAATTAAATGTGTTAAATTATTCTATGCAATCTAGGAATCTTGATGATGTTGTTACCGCAAATACAGTTTGCGATTCAAATACGCGTGTGTGGGTATGTCTACATAGTTTGATTCTGTAGCGGCAATTTAATGGAGATTGTGGTTAGGTCTAAATGCAATATGTACCAGAATGGTTTTGTTGTTCCATAAGGGACAAAGAATTTATCTATTACTGTTAGTAATTTCATGAGAACCAAGTTAGTGACAAAACGTGTATCGCGATGGAAACTACTTCCACTTCCAGCTATTCCCAATTAAGCTTACGATGTATGGTAACAATATAATTATATTTATTCTGGTCTAGGCCGCATTTCAATCTAAACACAAGAGGTAGTAAAAAAACTGAAATATCCATTCAGCATGACCACCATGTAATTCATTGTGGCTTTGGCAGTATTAATTTTTAGTCCAGGCCGCATATCAAACCAATCCCAGTATATCCTGAAAACTAAGCCAGATATCGAAAAATTTTATTCTTCATTTTTTATTTGTCTTGTCTTTTACATAAGAATCCATCATCGAATTTTTTCTACTGAATTTCAACCAAAAATATTTCACGTTTGAGACAGAATATATCGAACACTAAGCAGGATATCAAAAAAGTTTATTCTTCATTTTTTATTTGTCTCATCGAGTTACTTAACAATCCATCACCAGATTGCGGCGTTACGCTTATCCTAGAGTCCCCTTGAGGTTTTTGTACATATATCCCGTGCCTGTATGGGATCGGCCTAGCCCCCCACTCCTCCTCCGGCCGGCTTCACTTCAGCATGGTGAAGGTCTCTTGTGTCGTCTCCATATCTTTCCTTCCGCCATGGCTTTTTGCTGCCTGTAATTGCACCTGTCACTTTAAGTATTGCAAGATTATATGTAATAATTCTACAGCGAAGCTATGGTATTTAACTTAAAAACTGTGTGTCTAGGTGCTAATCAGGAATAGGTGCCACATCTTAAGCTTTTCCTTTTGCCTGTGCGCACTAAAGGTGGGTAAGGACTAGTTAAAAGGGAAAGAATTTGTACATCACCTTCTGAAGCAACTATCATAACATTCACCTGGAGTGATTTGGGTAACCACGATAAACACAAATGTGGATGCCCGGACGGGGATTCAAACCCTCGTCCTCCCGAATGTAAGGTCAGAGCGTTTCCGCCCATCACACTCGACTACACACAATATTCCTACCTGACATTTGTTGTTAAACTTACTTTTGCACATATTATGAAAAATACTCTCTCTGTCTTTCTGCTTTTATGACTTCAGTGTTTAACCTTCTCAGATATGTCTAAGTACACTGAATGTGATTTTATAATTAACTACATAAATCTGAGGCTTGATGGAATATGAATAGGTACATAAGAACCGCTTCAGAAATTTATTCAAGCAAGGAACCCTCTAATTTCCACAATAGAAAAGATAAATGACAGTCAACTGAAACTTGACGTTTTACTATCTGAATATTTGTGAAACCATATATGAAACGGTTATGGTGCTAACCTCTATACAGAAATAGTGTATCAGGTTAGCAATTGTGATACACATTTACAACCATGTAACAACAAAGATATTATTACACCAAAGAGTAATGAAATTTCAATAAATATAGTTCTATTAATGAAATTAAAACTTTAGACAAACCAGAAAAAAGATTATTTATTTAAAATGTAGTTTTATAAATGGATGTGTCTATACCATTATATATTTATTTTAGCAATGATTAACGTGCTCAAACAAATCCAGCAGTATGTTTATGTAATATGATACTGAAATACTAAGAAATTCTGTCAGTTTTAGACCAGAACAAGTTTATAATCACAGTATAGATTAAATATCACTACCAGAGTTTTATTTATTATGACAGTGTGTTGTAATACATTCTTTAATGCTTTATGGAATGTTCATGCAACGAAACAATAGACTTAGAAAGAGTTAATTATTGATCACAAATAATATCATATAAATTATCAACATCTATACTCTGCAATTCACAAACACTGGGCAGAATGTGCTAAGCACCAATCCTAATTTCTGTGCATTCCAATCCCAAATAGGACGAGAAAGAATGAATACATACAAGTATCAGTACGGCGTCTTCTCTAATCTTATCTCTCCTGTCATTGTGACCTAAATAGGTTTGCGGCAGAAGAATTTCATTGCACTTGTAAATTAAATATTTTCGCATATTCTCCAATAAATTCAAATGAAAACGACGTTGTTTGTCCGTTAATCAATCCCAGCCCAATTTATGTATCAATTCTGTGACACTTTCGTAAGGACTGTAACTAGCAGTCACGAATCGAGCGGCTCTCTCCTGTACTTTCTCTAACATGTCAATCAGTCCCTTGTAACCATCATCCTTATCATTGGGGACCATCACCATTTTCTCGGTTGTGGTTTACGAGCCTTGGTTGTTCCAGACGATCGTCTTCTACTGTCTCCTATCCAGAAAAGTTTCTCTGTCCGTGTTATAATTCCAGTTCTAGCCTCTGTCTATTTCCTGCTTCAGCTGGTCTGTCCATCTTCTTCTTGGTACCGAGCGTAGTGGGTGAATGGTTAACGCTCTGGCCACGCATTCGGGGGGACGCGGGTACAAATCCCTGTCCGGGCATTCAGATTTTGGTTTTCCATGGTTTCCCCATATCACTCCAAGCGAATGTTGGGATGCTTCCTTCAAAAAGGCCATGGCCAAATTCCTTCCCGTTCCTTGTCCCCAGTCCCATCCCGCTTCTAATGACCTTAGCCGTCGACGAGGCATAAAGCCATAAGTGAAAAAAATCGTCTTGGTCGTTTACCCACTACCATTTTCTCCAAACAAGTTTTTGGTAGTCTTGTACTAATCATTTTCTTCACATGCCCAAACCACCTAACTCTTGATGACCTAAGTCTCTTTGCCATGGATTCCCTTAGCTCTAGGTTTGATCTAATCTCATCATTCTTTATGTGGTCAAATCTAGTTTTCCGGAGGGCCATTCTAAGAAAATTCATTTCGCATGCTTGGATCCTGCTAAGGTCCCTTGATGTTAATGTGCATGTTTACAAAGCATATGTGTGAATAGGAATGAGATATGATTTATACAAGACAATTTTTGTTCTTCTGGGAACCTTCATGACCCATAGTAAACCCCGCACAGTACTGTAGAAGTTGGTTCCTTTGGTTACTCTATTCATTATTTCTAACTCACTTCTACCGTTACTAGCAATTAAGCTCCCCAGGTAGCTGAATTGGTCCCTTGTGATACAGATCCAAAACTCCACAACAGTAACCCAAATACGGAGGCACTAGTGCTTTGTACGCTACTTCCTTTGTACGAGCATTACAGCTTCTCAAAATATGACCTATGAATTGTATTCTAGAATTAACTTTGCCTACAACGGAAGTTATTGCCAAGTCCCAAATCACGGTTGCTTTGTACTGTAATGCCAAGATACTTCAGGGAATTAAATCTGTCAATAAGAGAACTTCTAATTTTGTACCCATGAACAAGCAGAGTATATTTGTTACTTATTTTCATTGCCTTCCACTTTTTGCGGTTATGTTTAAGCTGCCATTTATGGCACCGTTTCGAAATAACACCCAGATCGTGCTGAAGTTATAAGCAATTAACAGAGCACCTTACTTCCCAATAGATAAATATATCATCAGCAGTCATATCCTGCAATTAACAGTCGCCAAGATCGTTTATAAAAATTAGGAAAAGAAGTGGTCGTATCACACCACAAGATATTTTTTGAGGTAAGGTTATTGAAATGTTGTATTGACTATCTAACTGCTTCAGAATCGTTTCCATTCACAGGTTACAGAAAATATTTATTTTAAATTAGTCAAACCCATGGAGGAAGGAATAATATGGAGACGACGCAAGAGACCTTTACCACGCATGGGAGTGAAGGGGGGGGGGCATGGCCGGAGTGGTGGGGGCTTGACCGCTTCCCAACAAACACGGGGAATATGTACAAACACCTCAAGGGGACTCTAGGATAAACGTGACGCCGCAATCTGGTGATGGATTATTATGTAACTCGATGAGACAAATAAAAAATGAAGAATAAAATTTTTTGATATCCTGCTTAGTTTTCGAGATATTCTGTCTCAAATGTAAAATGGTTTTGGTTGAAATTCAGAAGAAAAAATTATTCAAAGTCAAATTTTATGATGAATTTTTATTTAAAAAGACGAGACAAATAAAAAATAAAGAGTAAAATTTTTCGATATTTCACCTAGTTCTCGAGATATACTGTCTCAAAAGTGAGGTGTCTTGAGTTGAAATGCAGAAGAAAAATTTCGTAAAAGTCAAATTTAATGGTGGATTCTTATGTAACACGACGAAAAAACTCGATAATAAGGAATAAATTTTTTCGATATCTTGCTTAGTTTGGGGGATATACAACATCCAAATTGAGGGGTTTAGGTTTGGATGCAGGCTGGACCAAAAATTAATTCTGTCAAAGCCACAATGATTACATGGTTGACATGCAGAATGGATATTTCAGTTTTATTACTACCACTTGTGGTTAGTCTGAAATGTGTCCTAGACCAGAAAAAAAGTAAGAGGACCCACTCTAGGGATGAGCAACCCAGACATTTTGTAGGCTGGTACCAGAAATAAAATGTTTATTCAGTCACCTTAATGAACATTCTCTTGATCAAGATGTGTTGTCTAATTTCATAGCCCTACTTATTAGGACAATTGTAAAAAAATTATCTCTCAGTTAGATTTAGATACGGGGGGGGGGGAGAATGTTGTACAAAAAAAAGAGACTAAATTAGAAACACATTCCCCAAATTGATTTTGTTCAAAGGCCAATAACTCTTTATTTATGAAGCCCATTTTTATTTCTGCATGAACCTGTTTCGACATAAATAGATGAGAAAGATTTCAAAATCGGTAAAAATAGGTATAGACGTATTTACAAACAGAAACAAGTCTTATATGAAGCTTTAAAAATAACCTAAGTCAATGGCCTGAAATAGCTATTTAAAAAATTAATAAAACTCTCAGCTTCTCACATAACAGTTAATTTCATCATCCATTGTCAGTATATTCAGCAACGTGACGAAAGAAATCGTAATAGTAAATTCATTGAATCGCGAAGTAAAACACGCCCCTTTAAATCTCATTTTAAACACTCGTTAAAAAATAATGCTAGTCTATTATGTGCAAAATAGCAAGTTTGCTGATTTTCTACACTACACCAAGAAAAATTTGAGAACAAAAAGTCATCCCATTGAGAGCTATGACTAAATATTTATAGACGTGCTGCAAAGTTTGCGGTGTCTACCGCTCACTTCAACAACGATAATTACAATTCAACTTACTTATGAAATGATATTCCAGGTTCTTTCCTGTCTGGCCTATTTGTGCAACCGTACGCAACGCAAGCTGGCATTTTTAAACACTTATACACAATACTAAATGAAATAATCACTGCATCTACCACAATGTGAACACCGTAATTGTTGGGAAGCGCCATATGGTCGCTGCCGGTGCTGCCACCATGCGGGAGAGTTTAGTGCTTGCTTCACCGATTTAACGTCACTTCTCCTCCATATAATTCCTTCCTCCATGGTCAAACCCTTGTATCAAAGAATACACTTACAATCAGTTAGTATAATACATTCAAACAATTAACACTGTCGGATTAAGCTTACAGCAATCAATATACTATTTTGTTAGGGGTCAGAGTTGTTGTTGGCCTATTTGTGATTGTGAGTGGTGGACCTTAAGTGGAGTGACTAACCTTCGTGTTTTTACTCCTCTTCTCAGTCTTCTGCTTTTCCGCGGAGCTCTTCATCGTGTGGGCTACCAATAATGGTAGTTTATCACGATATCTGACACCACTCCGTTTTACGGTCGGAGAACCGAAGATAGAGAAGGCTTTTGTAACAGCCCTCATACCAGAATTTTGAATAGTATTGTAGTGTATGAAGTATTTGTAGTGAGCTTAAGTTTGCTAGAATATGATCTGGTATGTTTGTTTTGTAATTTCTTGTAAATCAGTGTATATAGACTTTGTTTTATGAAAGAAAATTATTTAAAGTCCACTTAATATGTTTAAGAACCGAATAGTGCAAGACAATTTCTTAAATGGTTGTAATTCCATGTATTAATGCAAGTTATGATATCTACAGGACCATTTTCTACAGTTTGAGACGATTTCTGCAAATAAATTTGTATTTAAGTATCTCTAATTATCATTTCTGATCATTTTGTAATGTTGTTAAGTAATTTTGTATTAATTCCGATTGTTTTTAATATGTTTGATTGTTTGAGTGATTGTTAATGTTCGAGAAATATCGGGCGGATGCCTTTGAAGAATTCTCGTAATTTCGATAGAGATTATATAAACAGATTGCCTGGACAGAGCAGTTTGTTGACTTCATTCAGTATTCAGTTTTACAGAGAGATTCATCCAGTTAGTTTTTCAAGTTGAGTACACAGAAATTTTATTTGCGACGGCTCAGAAGTGCATCTCTCTATTGTATCTATGCTTGTGATTATCGCTGACTTTGTTTTGAGCAAATAAACAAATCTTCAACATAACCTTCTGGTGGACTTTTTAATTAATCAATATATATAAATTTAAACCACCGAAGGAGCATAATATGGCGAACGTTGACAGGACAAGAAGTCATTAAATCATCTGAAGAACCTAATATGGCTACAGTTGACAGTGACGAGAAGTTATTAACATCTGTGAGATGTTAATCTTCTAAAAGAATCTGCAGCAAATTGCGACGAGGTATCGGCGGACTGCGACAAGACATTTAGAACGGCGACACGGGTTGGACGGCGTTGACTTCAAACTGCACTCATCCGGGTACTCATCGGAGATTTTCCTTCTATGTCTGCAATCGGCATTAATTTTCCGACGGCAAGCGGATTTTCTGCGACTTCAAGATTAAGTTTTACAGCAGTACAGTGTTTTGAGTATGGAAAGTGTAATTAAGTGTTTTAATCCGTGAAAAAAGTGGTGTTCAGTGGTGAAAAGTGCTGCTAGCTGAAATTTAAGGTGACGAAAATTATTTAAGTTTTTACAAAAGTAGGTACTGAATATTCAAATTTAGCTTTTGCATGTTATTTTGTCGCAGGTTAGAAAAATTTTAATTCTACTTAACTTTGTTTTCATGCTGAATATTGCTAATTACTGAAAATGGCTGATAGTCAGAATCTACAAGCATTTCTAGAATCAATTTTAATGCAAAATTTTCTGAACTTGACCTTAAATTAGACAGCAAATTCTCTGAACTTAATGATTTATTTGATAACAAATTATCTGAACTCGGTAGAAAACTATCTGAATTCAATGATTCATTGGACAGTAAAGTTTCGGAAATAAATAGTAAGGGTTTAGCTGAACCAGTTTCTGATTTGGAATGTGACTTAGGTGACACAATGCTTTGCACACTCTTTGATAGTGAACTTCAAGTAGCTGAGAAAAATACTCATGTTGTAAAAGAAGTAATTGAATCAGATGGTAGAATAGTTGTAGGTACTGATTTAGATAACTTGGTAAGTTTAAGTAGTAATCAGATGATGCAGAGTGGGGTTCGGACTAATGACGGACTAAGCTGCAGTAGTGAGGATAATAAATTTGTATTACCAGTTGAGTCAGCAATATTGCTTTTAAGTGACAATCAATTTGCTAAAACAGAACCATTTTTTGTCTCAGCTGTTGTGTGGTTATACCAAAGTTTGTTGTTTGAGATGAATGAAAGTTTCTATATTTGTCTGTATATAGTGAAACTCTGTGTCGTATTAGATGTGTATTTAAAGGTGGAAGAAAACTGGAAAGTTAGAAAAAAATAACTTACATGGATTTGGGTTTCCAAAGGAATCTTGGAACCCACTTATGGAATCAATTGAAATGCATGGTTTTGGGAGGGGTCAACAATATGTAAATATCTAATTTTGTAAAAAAGTTTGTCAATTGATGCATGTAAATAGTTTGTGTGAGTACTTAAGTTCAGATGCAGATGTAATAATACTGAATGTTTAAGATGTAAGCATTTCACTGAATAAAGCCATTTGTGATAGTTTTGTGTAGAAACTTTTGGTGTTTTCATGATATTGTGACTTTCTACATTGTGGTGACAAATTATAAGCTCTAAAATGTAAACAGACTATTGTCATTAACAAGCAGACATCAAGTGTGTAAGTCTAAGTGAAAAATTAATTGTAACGTATGGTAATAGCATTGAATGTTTGTTGGCTAAAAAAGTAACTGAAAAAATGATTGGATCTCAAAAAAGACAATTATTGGAACCAAAATCAGTATCATGGACTACGTGCAGATGTTGTATGTAATGAAGAATTGTATTTGTTCAATGTAAAAGTCATTATGGTTGATTGATCTGTTTGTGTTGGCATTATGTGTACATTCAACCTGCTTAGATTCAATCAATTTTAACTGTGTAAAATAAAGTGAATCCTGGGGAGGGGATATAACAGCCCTCATACCTGAATTTTGAATAGTATTGTACTGTATGAAGTATTTGTAGTGAGCTTAAGTTTGCTTGATTATGATCTGGTACATTTGTTTTGTAATAACTTGTAAATCAGTGTATATAGACTTTTTTTATGAAAGAAAATTATTTATGTCAATTTAATACGTTTATGAACAGAATGGTGCAAGAGAATTTCTTAAATAGTTGTAATTCCATGTAGTAATGCAAGTTATGATGTCTACAGAACAATTTTCTACAGTTTGAGATTATTTCTGCAAATAATTTTGTATTTAAGTATCTCTAATTATCATTTCTGATCATTTTGTAATGTTGTTAAGTAATTTTGTATTAATTCCGATTGTTTTTAATATATTTGATTGTTTGAGTGATTGTTAATGTTCGAGAAATATTTGGCGGATGCCTTTGAAGAATTCTCTTAATTTCGATAGAGACTATATAAACAGATCGGCTGGACAGATCAGTTTGTTGACTTCATTCAGTACTCAGTTTTACAGGTAGATTCATCCAGTTAGTTTTTCAAGTTGAGTTCACGGAGATTTTATTTGCGACGGCTCAGAAGTGCATCTCTGTATTGTATCTATGCTTGTGAATATCGCTGACTTCGTTTGAGCAAATAAACAAATCTTCAACATAACCTTCTGGTGGACTTTTTAATTAATCAATATATATAAATTTAAACCACCAAAGGAGCATAATATGGCGAACGTTGACAGGACAAGAAGTCATTAAATCATCTGAAGAACCTAATATAAGACTGGTTTAACTCTAACTGATATAAACTATCCCATGAGAAGATGGCTAACTGGTAGTGAGTCCGTTTAATGGCCACTGAAAAGTGTGAATATACGGTCAATATCGTGTCCTGCAAGCACTACTCCAAATACTAGCATCCCGGAGCTAAATTACTGCTTCCAATATTGACTGATGGATTGAATGGCTTGGTTGGACAGCATTAGCGCTAGTCTATGAGAGTCGGCACGATCAATCAGATAACCCTTACTGACTGGTTCAAGTCTACGTGAAGAATGAGAGGGAGTAATGCTACATATGTACTGAAGTGAACATGTATTTGTGTCATAGCTGACTGGATCAAACCAGCAGAAGGTGACTTTACTGTAAGCATTTTTACCAAACAAAAAGTTGTGCTTAATTTCGTCTGTCTTCACCGATCAGACCAGTTGCGAGTTAGATTCACAGTATACAGTGAATATTCCATAAAACACTAATTGCTCTCAATCAAACCCTTAGATACAAAATGTCCTTCACAATATGATAAACATTATGAAGACTTCAATATAAAATATATTTTAGAAATAACACTAAACTAAATTTGCACAAAATTAAACAAAAATGCCATGCCAATATTAAAGTTTATAATTTTGTTCTCTTTATTAACCTATAATAAAAATAAATATAAAAGAGCTAAGATACTAATATCATTTATTTTTTCAATATCATACAATCACTACAAACAGTTTTACTACTTTATTCAAATCATGACTGATTTGAAGTTACTGACAGATCTTTAACTGAATGGTTACTTGGTTAAACTTGGAAAATTAAAACATTGTATACACAGCTTGTACAAAATGTACAAACATTATGTAAAAATCACCAGTAAATTTTCTGTAAAACTGTTATTTAATGTAATATAACTAAAACGATTTTTCTAGTCAGAAATTTTTCTCATCCGAAACAGTCACAAAATATATTTTACACTAGTAGACATTTTAATAAACATTAAAACATATTATTTCATAATTGGTACTTCTAAAAACAGCTAAAAAACAATTTCATATAAAATAATACTAATTCACAATTCCATCAATACATTTGTACATCTACAACTACAAACTCAATGATTGCAGTTTATTATACATAACTTTAAGAAAAAATTATGATGATTGAAAGTTTAAAAAAATAAGAATTATATCTCTAATTCCTTTTAAGATGTTTGACCCCATAAAACTGAAAAGCATACAAATAAACAAAAAACACTGAAATCTAATTGACTTTAGATTTAAATATGCATACCTGATTGAATTATTTAATTCCTTTTGGAAACAGCAACTATACATATAAAAGCAATCACAACATCTAACGATTCCTAAATTATTAAAAGGATTGTCAACAATACATGAGCTATTTTAAAATTCCATCAAATATAAAAATTGAGTTCTTTTCGAACAAATGATACAATGCATGTCAAGACGAACAAAACTTATAAAACATTTTCCAATAAATTTACAAGTAAAATTAACATTTTCAAAAACTAAGTTAATTGACAATTTAAGGATACACAGGCTATATAAAAATATATACCATACACAACACAAAAAATCAATATACTTATGACTTAAAGACTACAAAAACAATAGTTTCTTTCTCAAAAATAAAAAACAATATGTAGGTTTAACTTAATGAATAAGCTGACGACTTAAGACCACAAGTTAACTTAAATTGTTTTCAACAAAATTCACAATAAACAGAGCATTTATGCAAATGAACTGATACCATCTACGATCCCTAGTCCACAAAAAATATTTTCCACAAACATCACTAGGTAATGAGTGATAACAAACTGTGTCCATGAACTTCAATTACCATCTTTACAAAAATACCACAAGGAAACAAGCTATCTTCACAATGAATCCATAAATTGATCATAAGGGATCCAGACTCTATAAAGGATTTATCACAATTATCACAAGAAAACAACTGCTCTCCAGAATTATATAGCTGATGTCTTTAAGATTTCCATACTCTGTAAACGATTTACCACAAATATCACAAGAAAATGGACGTTCTACAGAATGAATCGCTGATGTTTTTAAGTTCTACAGACTGCGTAAATAATTTACCACACATGTTGCAAGAAAACTTATATTCTCTAAAATCAAACTGCTAATATCTTTTAAGTTTCCAGACTCTTTAAACAATTTACCACCAATCCTACAAGAAAACGGACACTATCCAGAATTAAATTGCAGATGTTTTTAAGGTGTCCCGACTGTGTAAACGACTTATCACAAATGTTAAAAGAAAATGGATGCTCTCCAGTATGTAACCACTGATATCTTTTGATGTTTTCTAACTCCACAATAAATATTACTAGAAAATCGGACGTTCTCCAGAATGATTTGCTGATGTTTCTCAAGGTGGTGTGACTGTGTAAACTATTTACCACAAATATCACAAGGAATCGGTTTCTCTCTCGAATGAAACCACTTATGTAAAATAAGGGTTCCAGACTCAGTAAACAGTTTTCCTCAAATATCACAAGAAAATGGACGTTCACCATAATGAATCTTGTGATGTATTTTAAGTGTTCCAGACTGTATAAACGATTTACCACAAATATTACAAGAAAACGGTCGCTCTCCAGAATGAATACGCTGATGTCTTTTAAGGTCTCCAGAATCTGTAAACGAATTACCACAAATGTTACAAGAAAACGGACGTTCTCCAGAATGAATCCGCTGATGTCTATTCAGTGCTACAGACCATGTAAACGATTTACCACAAATATCACAAGAAAACGGACGTTCTCCAGAATGAATCCGCTGATGATTTTTATGGTTTCCATACTGTGTAAACGATTTACCGCAAATATTACAAGAAAACGGACGTTCTCCAGAATGAATCCGCTGATGTTTTTTAAGGTTTCCATACTGTGTAAACGATTTACCGCAAATAATACAAGAAAATGGACGTTCTCCAGAATGAATCCGCTGATGTTTTTTAAGGTTTCCAGACTCTGTAAAAGATTTACCACAAATATCACAGGAAAACAGACGTTCTCCAGAATGGAATCGCTGATGAAATTTAAGGGTTACAGAGTCTGTAAATGATTTACTACAAGTATTACAAGAAAACGGACGTTTTCTAGAATGAATCCGCTGATGTTTTTTAAGGTTTCCAGACTCTGTAAACGATTTACCACAAACATCACAGGAAAACGGATGCTCTCCAGAATGGATCCGCTGATGTCTTTTAAGGCCTCCAGACTGTGTAAACGAAATACCACAAACATCACAGGAAAACGGATGCTCTCCAGAATGGATCCGCTGATGTCTTTTAAGGCCTCCAGACTGTGTAAACGATTTACCACAAACATCACAGGAAAACGGATGTTCTCCAGAATGAATCCGCTGATGTTTTTTAAGGTCTCCAGACGGTGTAAACGTTTTTCCGCAAATATTACAAGAAAACGGACACTCTCCAGAATTAAACCGCTGATGTTTTTAAAGTGTCCAGTCTGTGTAATCGATATATTACAATTTCATAAGAAATCGGATGTTCTCCGGGATGAAACCGCTGATTTCTCTTAAGGCTACCAGACTGTGTAAACGATTTATCTGAAATTTGACAAAAAGAGGGATGTAAAAATGAATTTTCACAAATTTCAAAAGACAATTGGCATTTGCTTCTATGATAACTTTTGTAATGTCTAAGAGTACCTGAATTTTGGCGTTGGCCAAAATAAATGCTGTTAGTACATCTGTAAGTAGTAAGCTGCTCCTCTAGTCTTCTGGTTTGAAATTTACTAGCGAAATATTGCTGCTTGTCATTGTAACTACTTTTTGTGCAGCCACAATAATTCCTATAAAAAGGAAATTTGAATATTGGAATGTGGTAGACTTATTACAGTGCAAACTAAATTAATTGGTAACTGATAGATATGATTTCAGTTTTACAACTTATAGACCGAATTTTTATCACACCTATATTTAATTATTGTTATATATAATCATACAACTTGTAACAAACTGTGCTCCTACTAATACAAAATGACTTTACATTTGTAAACTAATGAAACCTTAACCCCTTACTGCAGATTTTTTTTATTTTTCTGAAAAAAAATGCCTAAAGTGTTGTGATACCAGTTTTGAGATGGTCGATGCAACATTTGGAAAATATGTAAGATATATACATACACCAGTTAATCTTAGTTTATTTACGTAAAATAATAACAATTTCGTTTAATTAGAGTACACATTTATCGCAAATAACACTAATTCACTTTCCATTTAGTCTATTTCTTATGAAACAGTTCCTCTCCTTGTCCAAGCATAATGTTGCACTGCACTTCAGACATGCTGTATAGAATTTTCTTTTGCAGTACGGATAATTGCAACAAATATATTTCCCCATCCAGACGGGCATGTGATCTATACCATTCTGATACTGTGGAAGATCTGCTGCAGGCACTCTTTTCTTCTTACTGTCAAGCTGTTTTTGGATTTCATTTTGTTGTCATACCCAGTGTCTTGGAAAAGGGGTCGTTGTTTGCCAGAGGACATCTGCAACTGCTACTCAAAATAAATAGGAGCATTGTTGTTGATATTTCTTCTTCTCAACAGGGGCCAGCTTGTTCACACAAGCAACACTGCATATTGTGCCATTTCTGTCACAAACCCTTTTTTCAATATTACATATATTCTAATGGACAAATATATAAACTTCCCTCTTTACAATTATCCACAGATGTCTTTTTCATCCTAGAAACTGTATAAATACTGAAATCAAATGTTTACTATATCAAAAACAACTGTTTTTATGACAGAACTTGGATGTAAACTGCTTATTGTGCAAAGCAAAAATTCATACTTCATATTTCCTTATTCTTTCAGCAGATCGCATTTAATATTTGCACAGCTCTTCTTGATTGTGTACTATATCTGTCCCAACATGCAGTTTCAAAATATTTGCTCAAATATGAGTTCCACACACAAGAAAATCGTATGTGCCATATATGTTCCAGTATGCAGTAACGGGTTAAGACTAAAAATGTGATTTGTAGTAAAAGCTAAAACCATTTTAGGAAGAAATGCTTAAAACACATGTGTATTCTAAAGTAAACACTGATATAATCAACTAGCGAATTACAAATTTACTAACTAAAGACATCGATAAGGTAAATTACTGTGAATCTATCAAACAATAACAAAATAAATTTTATATAAGCAAAACTTTTATATTTTGTACCTTAGAAAAGCCTAAAATGAATTAATTAACAGACTTTAACAGCAGAATAGACCAGTGACCTTTCCTATGGAGTAATATGTCTGATTACATGTCAATAGTTCTTTAATTACTAAATAAAGCACAATAAAAGTATGAAATACCAGTTACTTTCCACAAACAATACTTTCACAAGATAGAAAATAATCATTTTTATTAAAAAGGTGTAATCTCACAAGAAATAGACAATAAGTATATAATTTTCATTAGCTTTGTAACACAAGTTTGACAGATATATTTACAAGGTAAATAAACAATAAAATTATATATTAGAATGCTTTTCTGGTATCCAGTATTCAGAAATGATCTGATCCCCTAACAAATGTTTAACATAGTTTATTTTATATTCAATGGCAATCTGCAATATTAATTAATATATCCACATTTATTGGTGAAAATGTTTAGCTCTGGAGAGTAAAGACGTCAACATTATAACACATCTATACCAGAATCTGTCAGCACAGATCGTAGCTGGAAACAAACCACTTGAATGAACCAACAAACTAAAGATGTTAGACAGAGATATATACCACAACTTATATTATGAAGCCATTTTCCAGAATACTTAGCAAGATAAATAGTTGACAGTTAACCAGTATACAGTGTGCACTTGACACTGTGATCTTTGGGTATAGTACACAAGATAGTTTCTTCAAAAAGAATTTAACTAAACATCTGAACTTGGCATTAATCTTTAGAAAACAACATGGTAATCAGGTTAGAATCAATTGAGTAGTTTGCTAGTTGGAGACCTTCGCTCAGCAAGAGCGTCAGAAAATACAGAGAATTATTCCAGGACAGTAGGCACCTCCTCTAAGGGTACGGTGCCAGAAGATTATAATTCTTTTTTATTTAGCGAAATAAATTCTAATTAGAAAGTATCAAAATCAATTCCAATTTATCTGTAAAATAGATATTTGAAATAAAAATTAAAAAAAAAAACATTTCATTTGAAGCCATCATGAAAGTTCTATAACTTGCTGGAAATGACATTTCTGTTACAAAGCATTTTTTTACATACAGTCACTTATAGCTTAATGCACTATGTCAAATTCTTCCAATAAATGGATTCAATACTTAATATGTGATACTTTTAGGTGTAACAATTTCCACCTATATCAGCAATCACATCATTTGATTCGAAATATGTTATATTTATAAATATATATTGCGCCTTGGAACTGCGTGGATGTCAGGGCTTGAAAAATATAGAAAATGCAGTACATGTTCCAATATGTACTACGCTTCACTCAGTTTCGCAATTGCCAAAGTACTTTCACAGAAAGTCCTACTGCCCTTCTGATGATTTTTTTTATTCACATGGTCCAAAAAGTTTTACTTTGTTCCAATTGCTGTTTTCTGATTATCAAGACTATCAATACAAAGAATTTTTTCATTGTAGTTAAAGAAAATAATGGTCCTAACCTTTCTGATAGATGCAATCGATTTCCACTTTTTTTTGTGCTCATCAACTGGATTCTAACCACCATGCAGCTTTGAAAGTTCAATATGACCTCCTGAATGTAGTGTAAACTTTGATGTCGTGAATTTTTATCTGTTAATCAATTATTGTCTAGTGCACTTTGGTAGATTATATGTTCTGGCTTTAAAAATTAATTCCTTCAGCTCTTTCAAGTTGAATTCCATTACAAACAAAAACAATCCCAAAGTGCTCAACTAGAAGTGAATAGTGCCACACTTTATACGGGGGCAATACAGACGGTGAAGGGAAGAGCTACCAACCCTCAAGACTGAGTACTGAATAATACTCCATCTCTGGGGTGTAGATGTGAAACCTTGTCTCTAGTAACAAACTGATCTACAAAACTAGTGGGACCCTTGATAAAATGGTGCACACCTTACTAATAATGAAATAACTTAATTTTCAAAAGTGTACTTGCTCAGCATTTAACATTCATTTTTATTCCCAGCTTTAAGAGATTTATATATCGGCTATTTGAAACAGATTTAACTATAGGTAGTTTAATACTTTATCATTTCATATTTATTATATATTTATACATTGTTGCCGAACCGTAGTTGCTACTAGGTCTTCAAAAGAATTATCTTTAATTCATTACCACATTTGTAAAAAGTTGAATGTGAAGGAACAAACTAACGAACTTTCTATAAGTTCAGATGAAATTTTTTTACCATGAGGTAACCTATGCAGAGAGTTTTACAATAGAATATTTAGAGGGAAGACACAAAGTGAGCCACTTTTTGTCATTTAAATAAATTTACTTAAGTGAAACTGTGGATATTGGACATGTGTTATTTAGAAATTAAAAAATAAACTCTTTAGCAACAGGCACTTTTTCATCAGATTTCAAGAAGCCATTAATAGGAAAAAGGATTTTTGCTTCATGGGGAAACTTCCCATTTCTTATGGCTTTAAGCCTTGTTGATGTTAATGGAGACGGGAAAGCAAAGGGAGTCAGCAGTGGGAAGGATTTAGACCTGTGGCAGTTTTGAAGGAACCTTCCCGATATTTGTGTGGAGTGATATCAAGTAATCACAGAAAATCAACCCAAACTGCACCACCCTGAATGCGGATATACGTCTACATATATACTCTGCAATTCATAAAACTGTTGGTAGTAGAGAGTACCCAGCAAGAAATAGTAATATCTCTGCTATTCATTTCAATGCCAAATGATTTGAGGGACAAAATAATTAATATAGGCACCAGTGTGACACCTTATTTCTCCTATAACTTTGACTCAAATAAGTTGGTGGACAAAGTGTTTCACCGCACTTAGCCAATAACTTCAAACAAATCAAGCATTATCTACCTACCAGATACTCACAGCCAATCTACTAATCAGCTCTGTGACACTTTTGTAAGAACTGTACCAAGCAGTCATAAATCAAGTGGCTCTGCTGTGTGCTTTCCTCTAAACTGCCAATAAACCTCTAATGAAACAGATCCCAAATTGCACAACAGTAGTCCAAACATCCAGAAAGGCCTAAATTTATAACCACACAATTACATCAGCCAACATTATATTCACTAAGACAACTGCATATATACAAATTTCTAATTGCCATTTGTAGGATTAGACATAATTTTTCATTGGATTAAAATGATGATAATCATGTGGCTGTAATTCCAGTATTAGTGCCAAACTTTGGCACAAGAAATTAACCTGTTACAATATTTAAAAAGAATTGTTGCAGCACAAATATAACACAAGAAGTCCTAACCTTACCTGCTTTGTGAAGTGCTGCTAGTGTATTTATGCATCTGTAGTTTCACCTTATCTTCAAACACTTCAGACCGCTGTGTACAAATATATAAAGGTATAAAGGGGCTGAAACAGCGGAGATATGGCGGAAGACATGTTTTGTTAGAGAGCACCAAGATAAATATGTCTGTGCACAGAATACGCAGGCAACTTCCAATACTGGAGGTACTTTAAACAAGTATCTGAAACAAAGAGAGAAAAGAAATATAGTTCTCTTACTGCAAAAATGGATTAAAAATAATAGACAAATATATCAAAATATCATACATTATGTCACATGAAATCTACATCTACATCCATACTCTGCAAGTCACAAACTATTGTGGGTGGCAGAGGGTGCTAAGCACCAATCCTAAACCTGCACATTCCAATACCGAATAGCGCGAGGAAAGAAGGAATGCATAAAAGCATCCATTTGGCATCTTATTTCTCTAATCTTTTCCCTCCGGTCATTACGACCTAAATAGGTTGGTGGAAAGAAGTATTTCATTGCACTTGAACTTCAAATTTTTTCGCATATTCTCCAATAAATTCGAACGCAAGCTACATCATCTATCTTCCAAACTATCCCAGCCCAATCTATGTATCAATTCTGTGACGCTTTCATAAGGGCTGTAACAACAAGTCACAAATCGAGCGGCCCTCCTCTGCACCATCTCCACTGAGTCAATCAGAACCTTGCAATATGGATCCCAAACTCCACAACAATAATCCAGATGCGGACGCATTAGTGTTCTATATGCTATCTCCTTTGCATGAGCATTACAATTCCTCAAAATATGACCTATAAATCGCAATTTAGAATTCGCCTTGCCTACGACAGAAGTTATGTGCATGTCCCATTTCATCTTGTTTTGTACTGTCACCCCCAGAAGTTTCAGGGAATCAACTGTGTCAACAGCTGAATTGCTTATTTTGTACTCGTGAACAAACTGATTTTTTTGTTACTTATGCGCATTGCCTTGCACATTTCTGCAATTAAGTGTAAGCTGCCATTCAAGGCACCAATTCGAAAATAGCATCCAAATCACACATGAATATCTAAGCAATCATTGGGGCACCTTATTTCCCTATAGATAACTGCATCGTTGGCAAACAATCGCAACCAGCATTTGACGTTGTCACCTAGATTGTTTATAAATATTAAGAAGAGAAACGGTCCTATTACACTTCCTTGAGGAACGCTTGAAGTAACATTTATCTTAGAGGAGGCTTCCCCGTCGACAATGACATATTGTGATCGATCAGTTAGAAAATCACGTATCCACTCGCAAATCTGAGCGGAAATACCATAAGCTCGAATCTTTCGCTAAAAGTCGGTTGTGTGGTACAGAATTAAAAGCTTTCTGAAAATCGAAGAAAACTGCATCAGCTTGCGAACCTGTATTAATAACTTTCATTACATCATGGGAAAATAGGGCTAATTGTGTTTCAAATTATCTCTTCTTCCGAAATCCGTGTTGACATGGTGTAAGTAACTCATGCTCATCGAGAATCTTCATAATGTTCGAGAATATGAATTCTACTGCAGACAGATGTTAGAGACATGTATCGATAATTCCTAGGATCACTCTGATCTCATTTCTTGACAACGGGATTTACCTGGGCTACTTTCTATTAAAGCATTAAAAATTCTTCGATATTTAGTATAACATTTTTTTCATAGTTGCTTACGATATACTTATAGCCATTTTAATCTCAATTGTAATATGAAGTATTAGGCAGTGATCACTTTTTTGGAAATGTTGAGAGCTCAGGCAATTTAATGGGATTATTGTTTGCACCTTGAGAAGCCAGAAAATGGCCATCACTAAGCTTTTGATGAGAGGATATGCACAAAGCTTGATTCGTGATCAAGTACGATGGGGTATAGGACCAGAAACAGCATACATATACTTGGATAACCCTGTAACTTGTAGGGTAAAACACATTTTTGTTGTTGCTGGTAGCAAAGTTTGGAACAAAAACTGAGATCACTAGCAATATAGTAATTATTAATTTTAGTGAGATTTATAGTTGTGTTAGATTGAGTTTGATACCTCATAATGTAAGCTATATCAGAATCTGAATGTTAAGAATTAATCTAAACCTATTTGTAGAAATCCAGTATTCAGATACTCAAGTTTTCCATTGCATAAACATTTAAAAGTGCAACTCAATGAGATGACAGGATTAGCAATCGATGCCACGAATAAAAATACTAGGGTCAAACCAAAATGTTTACTATTTCAATCAACGTAATAAGGAAAAACCTGGGGTAGCTGGTAAATCTCTACTCTAGCATTCAGGAGGGCTCAGGTTCAACTCCCTACGTTGCCATTTAGAGTTTAGTTTTCTATAGTTTTCCTTAAACACTCCAGGCAAATAGCAGTGCAGTTCCTTCAGAAATGCCATCACCGTATTCCTTTCTCACGCCTAGTCCTTTCCTGCATCTCTTGACATCAACACTGACAAGGTATAAATTCCAAAGCAAAAAATAACAAAATAGGTAATTTGAAAATACAAGTATCCTAAGAAACTTTGATAACCATATTTACATATTATTATTTCTATTGTCATTTTCTTCACCACATACATATTATTATTTCTATTGTCATTTTCTTCACCACAGGCTGACAATGAATGCATTAACACTAGTATAACTTCTCTTACTTATGTTCACAGAATAATCATAATAAGTAATTACAAAGGAGAGGAATTATATAATAAATTGAATTTGAAACACAAATTATTTTAAATAGAATCTGTATTAAAAATTGCATTCTTAATGGTATGTATAAGTCAAGCACGAAAAAAAATCAGTTGTCAAGAAATATCGAAATGCATTGTATATTGGTTGCAATAGAGAATGTATTGCTGCGATCTATTTTCTGTAGGACGTGCAGTTCCTATTATAGATGTGAGTTTGGATGCAAGTTTGAGTGATTTTTGGAGTGTGTCATTTGATTTGTGAAGGTATTTTTAGGTTATTAAGTGCTTATTTGTATATAGACATAAGTTGGTAGATATCTGTCCATGCAAGTTGATCCATGAAAGGAAGCTAGAGACTAAATGCATTCAGTGTATGTGTGTATCTTAATGTGTGTGGTTTGGTGAGTTGAATGGTTGGTGTGAATGACTATGTATATATACTATCTGAAAAAATGATTTGAACAGAATATTACTGAAATTCTAAAGCCTATAGTCAGCATTAGTCAACAGACACGACTTCAACACATAAACACCTGAGGCATCAGGCAACTCTGTGATAAACAGAATAACCCCAAAGCATAAGGGACTTCATTTATTAAATGATTGATATAAGAGCAGATTAGTCCAATACAAATCTAAAGACAAGATATAAACTACAAAGGAGTGGATTCATCTTCCCAGTACCCACATCTTCAAGCAATCTGTAGTCACAATACAAAGAGTATAAGAAATTCGAATGACAACCATTACACTGGAAATAAAATGTTTTTTTATGAGTAGGAAATGAGCTAGACCAATGCTTCTGTTACTTTTAGCTCCACATACCCCTACAAAATTTCCCAGACAATGGCAAACCAGCCTTAACAAAAAACTGTGACCTTTTCTTAGCTCTACTACTGGCAAAAAATGAGTGATATGCACCATGTACGTGTTATACGCCATGGAGGAAAGAAAAATATGGAGGCAACACAAGGGAACTTCACAACACATTGAAGTGACACCATTGGGAGAGGAGTAGGGAGGCATGGCCGCAATATTACCTATCCACACACAGACAAGGGGAATATAAGCACAAACATCAAGGGGACTCTAGGATTAACGTGACACCACAATCTGATGATGGATTATTATGTAACTTGATGACACTAGTAAAAAAGTTAAGAATAAAATTTTTTGATATCCTCCTTAGTTATCGAGATATTCTGTCTCAAATGTAAGATGTTTTTGGTTGAAATTCAGAAGAAACTATTGCTCAAAGTCATATTTGATGATGGATTCTTATTTAGAAAGATGAGACAAATAAAAAATAAAGAATCAAATGTGATATGTTTTTGGTTGAAATTCAGAAGAAACAATTGTTCAAAGTCAAATTTGAAGATGGATTCTTATTTAAAAAGACAAATAAAGAATAAAAATTTTCGATAAATTGCCTAGTTCTCGAAATATACTGTCTCAAAAGTGAGTTGAAATGCAAAAGACAAATTTCACAAAAAGTCAAATTCGATGATGGATTCTTATGTAACACGACGAAAAAAATCGAAAATAAACAATAAAATTTTTCGATATCTTGCTTAGTTTTCGGGATATAGTGACTCCAAATTGCAATTGTATGGATATGTAATATGGTCGCAACAGCCACAGCGCATGTGCAGTATCAACCAAGAGCTTAGAGGCGGCGTCACAGAATAAACGGTATTTCCTCTCCATATATTTCTTTCCTCCATGTTATACGCCTGAGATAGCCAGTACGTACATTTTTCGTGAACCCCTACAATCAACTGGTAGTACCTGTGGTTAGGGTACCCCACTTTGAGAAACTCTGATGTAGAGAGTTTCAAACTTCTGTCTCCATTCGCCATAACATTTTTTAGCATCAAATATACAGATTTTAAATGAAATTGATAATTACAAATATGTATTAATATAAGAAGGAATCGCCTATTAAGAAATGAAACAGATGCTCATAAAATACAGGTTTTCACATAACAAATCTGAAATTATCTATCTTATTGAAAACTATAATGCATACCATTGAATTCTTAACATCTGACTCTCAAAGGAATTGACTTTGAATCCTAGTCTAGGCAACAAGCATCTGATGTTATCAAACATTTGTATATGCCAAGGCACTGCTTTGTTACCAGAAACAACCATCTAATAGCAATAATAACGCCGAATTTGATTTGGTTAACCTACTTTTCAATAAGTAGAAGCTTTTATAGTTGGAAAATCCTAGTTATCCAGACTATTTTGCCATGGCTGCCAAATAAAGGTATATTAAAAATAGATACAGGAGAAGGTGCTATAAATTATTTTCAGAAGCTATTTCAGAAGTGCTCTTAATTTATAACAGCACACATACAACAACCAAACCATAATTGACAGAGGCTATTTCATATATCCTTATTTCCAATTATTAATAACAGCATGATGCATAACTGGTCATTTGCTTAGATTAATGATAGTCAGGTACACATAAATCTTCTTTTACTGAAAAATTTCTGCTTACGAGATAAAACCACTAAAAGTTAAAAAGACTGAAATCAAAATGCCAAAAACATAAATATTAATAGGAACTACTGATCTTACCTGCTTTGTGATGTGTTGCTAGTGTATTTATGAATCTTTAGTTTCCCCTCATCTTCAAATACTTCAGAGTGAGTAGAAATATATAAAGGAGCAGAAACAGCCGAGACATGGTGGAAGACGTGTTTTGTTAGAGAGCACCAAGATAAAAAAGTCTGTGCACAGAATACACAGGCAAGTTCCAATACTGATGGTGCTTTAAACAAGGATCTGAAACAAATAGTTCCAAGAAATTTATTTGCATTGCTACAAAAAAATGGATTAAAATTAATACACAACCATATCAACATAGCATAAATGTCACATGAAATACGACTAAACAATAAAGATTCTGAGATCTTTAAATAAATAAATATACCATTTTTTTCGCAGTTAAACATTAGCAACTGATAATAAATATCTCTATTGTAACATGCAGCATCAGACAGACAGTAAACACAACATCTGTCTAGGGCATTTAAAAGAGAAGATTCTATGCAACAAACTGTTTTTACTTATGGTTTAATGTGTTGTAGACTTGAAGTTCATTAGAGGCAGTATGGGATTGGGGACAAGAAACTGGAAGGAATTCAGCTATCGTCATTTGAAACAAGCATACCCACATTTGCCTGGAGTGATTTAGGGAAATCATGGAAAACCCAAGTCGGTACGCACAGACAGGGATTCAAACTGACGTCCTCCCCAATGTGAGGCCAGAGTGTTAACCGCTCACCCACTACGCACAGTATGTAACAAACAAAGGCACATGAAGCTAAAAGGAATGAACCTCAAACAATATGGATTTCAAGTTGGCAGATCGACAGAATGCAAATAATTGCAAAAGTTGTCATTTTTTTTGGACATCTTGAGAATATGGAATATTTCATGGGATTCCTGTTGCCACCATGTAATAACCAAAAATGGCCATCCCTCAGCTTCTGGCCAGAGTATACAAACAAGGCTCAATTTGATATCCAGTACATCAAGGACTGTAAACAGCACATGGATACTCCAGACAACACTGGAACTCCTAGGATTAACTGCCTATGCCAGTGAATATTGCAATATAGTATTTAGCAATCTCAGCGAAGGTTGTAGTTGTGTTTAAGTTTGGGACATTGATGTAAAGACTAAATACAACCAATTTGAAGAAATCCAGTATATAGGTACATAAGCTCTTAGTTGCAGGAGCATTTAAATTTTGAAGTCAGCAGCAAGAAGACAACAGGATGAGCAATGGATACCATAAATAAAAGTAACAGTGTTTGACAGAAAATACCAACTACTTGAATCCACGCAATGAGGGAAAACCGAGTTGTGGGCGAGTGGTGATGCTCTTGCCTTGGATTCAGGCGGAAACAGATTCGAATCCCCAAGGAGCAGTCTAAATTTCAGTTTTCTATGGTTTTTCAAAATAACTCCAGCAAAATGACAGGATGGTTCCTTCAGAACTGGCATCTCCAAATTCCACCTCATTTCTTATCCCCAGACTTCTCCCACCTCCAATGACTTCGACACTGATGAGGTGTGAGGTCCCAGCCAAACAAAAAAGAAAAAATTGAAAGGAACCACAATATACATATTTGTATATTATTATGTCGCCAGAATCTTTCAATACTATAGATCAAATTTAAATATTTTATCACAACTTTGATCGAATTTATCTTGTGGACTGTTTCATAGAATCACCATAATAAGTAGCTGCATTGTTCTCTAAGCTAATAATATCTATTACAAAACCAGAATTATCAGGGATAGCTATTGACTGTTCCTGACATTAGATTATGTTCTAAATTGAATTCAATTATAAAAAAAAATTAAACAGAATTCATTATCTGTCTTGAAAAATTGTGTTTCAAACAGTATGTACACATCAAACATGAAAAAGGATTCATGAAAAGAAATACTGAAATAGATTACATTTTGGTTGGAATAGACACACGTTAAAGTGGTCCATGTTGTGTACGACATGCAGTTCCTTCCCTGTATGTTAGTCTGGATGCACTCTGAGAGTGTGAGTAACTGTTGACTTATACAGGTATATATGAGTTGGTGAGTGATTATGTGTAAGTTGAAGTCTGTTGGAGGTTGTCTGCCCATGTAATTTGATGTGTATAGGTGAGGTGTAGACTAAATGTGTTCAGTGTAAGTGTTCGTGGATGTATGAATGTGTGTGGTTTGGTGATTGGGATGGTTTGTGTAGATGACTTTGCCTATGTGTTCCTAAATAGATGCACTATCTCATCTGTGTTAACTACTGAGACATCAGGCTGCTCTATGAAAAATAGAATGAGGACAAAACATAGGTGAATTCAATTATTAAATGGTCGATATCAGATGGAGTCAATTCTAATGCAAATCTGAAGGTAAGGCAAACCATTAAGCAACAATGTGGTGGATGGAAATAGTTTGTCATCTCCCCAGCACATACATCCTAATACAACCTGTCATAACAAAACAAGAACATATGCGCACTTGGGGGTTGCACGATTTTGCTTAACATGCCGGTGATCTGTTACAGACCCAGTGGGTATTTGAGGGGATTCATGAGTGTGGGATGTGAATCCACACTCCAATTAGGAAACCACATAATACCACTCTTCTAACATGAACACTAATTAAAAGAAATAAAATTGAATTAAGTGTTTGTCTACAAGCACTTATGAAATATAGCAGTTTCTTTGTATATGCCCATATTATTGCACATTAATAATTTATTTTACCATTATGCATTATCCATGCAAAAGTTTTATAAACTGTCATGGAAAGAAAAACATATGTTTCCTTCGTCAAGTTAATAATATATGTTATAAAGGAGAAATTTACTGCCAATGACTACTACCCTGATATAATCAGAAAGTTCACTGCTGCACATGATGCTCAACTATCGCCTTCTTCCTCACCACCCACAGAAGAGACCAGCAGACCAACTGACGGACAGTGGTAGTATTACACTACGTCCAGGAGGTGACGGGTAAAAGTGGCTGCCTTCTAAAAACATATCCGTCACGTGTACAGGACATCCAAGAAGATGTCAGATGTACTCGTCAAAGTAAATTACAAGAGAATTAAACTGCAGACACCGGGTGTATACCAAACACCCTGTAGGTGTTGCCAGGTGTATATCAGTGAGACAAGATGCACCATCAAGAAATGGCTGAAAGAATATGTGAAGCATTTTACTAATAATGAAGTCAGCAAATCAGCTGTCACACTACATTCAGCTGGCACTTTGTCTATCCAGCAATCTGGTGGTCTTCCTCTTGCTCTTTTCAGGTTTTAATCCAGTACTGCCATAATCCATCTGTCATCTCTTTTATGAGCAATATGACCTGCCCACTGCCATTTTTGGGTCACGACTCTTTTTGAGATGTCTGTCGTTTTGGTTATCGAACAAATGTACTCGGCCTTTTGCCTGTCTCTTCTTGTATACCGTAGCTTTGCTCTTTCCATACTTCACTGGGCAGTTCTCAGTTTTTGCTTCATGTGACTGTTTAGGGTAAACTGGACTAATTCTGAAAAGTCTTTCTCCATGGATTTTCAAAAATAAATGAAATCCTGCATTCCCCTCCACCCCCCCCCCCCAAAAAAAATCAATTCTTTAAAAAACGGGACAAGAAGTTATGAGATCTATTCTTGAGCCAAGTCTTTACTATACAGTGTGTATTCACTATGGTTTCTGTAACATAATGGTTTATTTTATTGATTTAAAGTAAAATAAAAATCAGGTGAATTGGTGTGAGGAAAATATTGACTTTTGTGCATTTTTATTATTATTATTTATCAATCTTGTTTCACAGATACCTGGAATGTAAAATGTCATGGTTAATACACATACATAAATATCAATCATAATCACCAAAATACCCAGCTAGTCTCCCGAGAAGACTACATCGATACTCAATGCCGAGAAAGACTTCATTCCTATATAAATGATTTGATTCTACTAAATGCAATGAAATTACCCATCATTATAGAATTTAATTGATGAAAGCTACTAAACTTAAGGATTCTATATTTTTTGTGCTTATGGCTTTACTTTTTTCCTTATTGCTTTAGGTAGCTGGAGGCAGGATGGGATTGGCGGCAAGGAAAAGAAAGGAACCCGGCAATGGCCTTTTCTGAAGTAAAACATCCCTGCATTCACCTGGAGCAATTTACAGAAGAAATAGAAAATCCAAATATGGATGCCCCAACAGGAATTCGAACTGGAGCCAGAGTATTATATGGCCTTACACGTGGTCAATATTGAGGTTATTGTAGGGAGAAAGGTACTGGCAGCAAGGCATGGCAAGGAATTCAGCCATAGTATACACCTTGAGTGATTTTGGGAAAAAACTGAAACCCCTATGGCCAGAAAGGGATTTGAACTAGTGCCCTCGCAAATATGAAGTCAGAGTGTTACCGCACACCCACCATGCTTCATGAGATACTGCCACGGGTCAACACATTAAATGTTTTGTCGTCCTATTTGCCATGACTATTTGCATATATCACAAAAGTAAATTAATCTGCAACAACAAATGTGATTTAAATTATTTTAATGATACTATAAAATTCAATTACTCAACTAGAAAAATAGAAAACTCCAATGTTCAATAACTGATACTTGTTATGCAAGTATTGAGTTTTATCAGCAACAGGTAAATTATTCACCACAGAAAAATGATGTATGTTGGGCAGAATAATCTACATTTAAGGCTGTGGTAAGTCATGACCAGATTTGAAAGTAACATAAATTTCTGCAACAGCAGCTTACTGTTTATTAGAAAAGAAACACCTTACCCGTCAAGAACAGGATCCATTTCTGAATTCTCTTGTTCGGCTCCTTCCATCATATTCTAGAAAAAAAGAAATAATGGGAAATACAATATAATATACACATAAACTAGGAATATAATTTCACCATTACAAATATGGAAAGTTTTTTTTTAACTAAGTTTTTGACCCTTATTACCTGGTGACATCAAGATAAACATAAAAAAAATCAGACAACATCAAATATTCATCTCAAATAGTTGGTAAATTAAAACTTAAGTTAGTTTCAGAATATTATCTAAATACACTGGTCTAAGTAAAGCAAAATATTTCTATAACGGGCTACAAGAAAGTTCTTACTGCTCGTTTGTGCAGCCTTTCTGATTTATTAAAGGCACTGCAAAATTCTCATATGTATTACAAGCATGAATTCTTTTTCTATATATAAACAAATATCCTAAATAATATAAATTGGTTAATTTTTTGTTAGTGCCCACAGTGTGATTATTACAACTGGGAGATAATTATTATCATGCAATAAAGAAATGATCTCACATTCATCAGAAGTAATTTTGGGGAACCATAATGTGAGTGGCAGGGCTCAGCATAGAGACCACGTCATACTGAATGTCTGCCTGAACATTACTGTTTGCCCTCAAAGCTCATTTAATCTGGTTGGAAAATTTCATTTACTAATTTGAATACTTTCAGAAAAATTATTTGATAATTTATATATTAAATAATTGGGAGATAATTGTGTTATCATACACAGCTGACAGTGTAATTGGCTACACATTCAGTAGAGACTATCGATGACTCAGAAGAATGGCTCCCGTGGCATATTAATATCTGTGTCACTTGAGAACTGAAAGGAAACTCTCCTGGGAGGAAAAACAACAAGGAAATCATACAGCTGGCAGTAACTCCATTTTTGTACTAATGTCATTAAAGTAAATATGGAGCTATATGCCTGCCAGATAAAATGTCAGTCAGTGACCTATCAAGTGGAAACTCCATCTTTGGTGTAATTGGAAATATTCTCTGCAGGTCAATATGAAGTAATCTTCACAAGATTTATTAAAAACTTAATGATATGACAACAGAGTAGCTCATCAGATCAATGTGTTTTCATAATACATATACAGGCATAATGTTTTCTTAAACAGTATAGAAAACAGTAAGGAGAAAAAAAAAAAGTAATTTTCAGTGACTGTTTAGTATAGTTAGTGTTGCCTCAGAACTGTTTATTCCTAGCGGCAGTAAGCTGACAAGCTATACTACATCTCAAAGCACCAACAACAACAGTAACGAGAGCCAACTTCATGTAAACCACCACTGAGGCTGCAAGAGGTGAAACAAATCACTGTCACTACGAAATGGAACCTATCCACAATTGCTACACCTTGGTCTATGATCATAGCTCAATTGCAGAAATAAATAGCACAATACTAATTATAATATTCTCCAATGTAACAGAAAAGAATGTCTACATTATATACTCACATAAATCCCAACAGAAATATTTGTGTATTAATTTTTTACCTTATCTTCTTACTAGCAGATAATTAAAGATAATAAATTTCATTGGATCACCACAACAATGTTATTTGGATCAAAACGCAACTCTGTGTTTTATAAAGATATGCACAATACGTCACAAACAAACACACCTCTCCCTAATGCAACACATTTAAACTTGTGCAGGTAAATTCTGTTACCAACCAGAGGACATTAACAATCTGAAACCTATCTGTGTGGTTTACACTTTCTTGCTTTTACAAATAAACGTTTCAGTCTGTGACAGTCTATTGACTAGCAAATATGTCATACATTTCGATTACATTTGTAATCACTGTTCCTCAACAGCTTGAGTCGTGTGCTACGTATTCAGACAAATATCAATAAACACAGACAAAAAAAGTGATAGAAATCATTGTACAATGCATACCTACTCAATGGCATATCAATGAGAAATTCCCGAGCCTGCACTACTTTTCAGACAAAAGTGGATTTGAGCAATAACTATTATAATAGGAGGTTTCTTTCTTTTGCCTGGCTTACCAATTTATCACACTGAAACACTAATACACAACGTTTATATTTACTGTAAATGAATTTGCTCATATTATTTCAAACGATCAATCACAACTTTTTTAAAGAAATCGTAAACACTACATGGTCCATTCGTACAGTTTAATGAGCTGATTCATAACTCTCCACAACCAAACTGAACACCGGGCGAGTGAGAGGTGAGTCCTGCTGTTAAGCTGTGATGAACGACTCCGTAAGCAGCTTTAAGCTGTGAACCTACCTCTTCCAGAATATATACGGCATTCATAGGCTCCATATCACCTCCTCCTGTCGTCTTGAGAGAGCAAAACGCAATATAACTCCACAGAAAAACAACGACGCACCCAGTGAACAGCTGACAGGTCCTGTTACAGAGATGCTTAATGTTCTAGAGTCAGAATTACACTCTCAATTTCTGCTGCTAAAATTTAAGATCATTGATATCTAAAATCTAAATTGTTCCCCGCTCTTCGATTGACACAAATAAAATTTACCAATTTATGCACCAAAATAAAGGCGTCGGTAAATCTGTAGGTTTCCGGGAATCCAAGATCCACGTTACTTGAATTCCATTATTTTAACTGGGATGAAGCAAATGCTTCGGTGGCAATTTTCTGTCATCTAATCATTCCTTATTATTTTATTATTGTTATCTCATTCAGTTTGAGCGGTAAACTCTTCCAACCCATTTATTTTTGAATATCCGAATTTTAATTTTAAATTCCAACAGCGATTTTGTCATATTATTCATCATTTCCATAGGTAAACTGTTCTAATCCCTGACACGCTTATTCACAATACGAAATTTTCCCACACGCTTGTGATTGACATCGAGCGCCACCTTGTGCCCAGGGTCTTCATTCCCCTTACATGCACTACTCCTAATTTTTTGTTCAATATCTCTCCAAGCTCCATCACCAATCTTTCTCCCGTATCCCAAGAAATCTCATTCCAGCTTCTTTATAGCATCAATTGCTGATTGTCTTCTGCTGTAATTTCCACAAAGAAATCCAGCTGTTTTTCTTTATATGTCCTTTTGCTTCTGTATTTGATACCCAATATGTCGGTCCCAAACTACACCTTCATTTTCTATCAGTGGTCTGATCAATGTTATTATTATTATTTTAACCTGGTTCCCTCACTTTTCACGTACAACACCCTTTCCAGGAAATGAAGGATTTTTAAAACATTTCTTGCTACATGACCAAAGTGTCCTGCCCAGTTGAGTTTACTATCAAGTCTAAGCATACATTTAACAAGCAATTCTGTCCCCACCATATAATCATAAACAACATTTGCTTTTTTATCGTTGTAACTAATAAGCTGGCTCTTCTTATTATTATTTGTCTTATTCCGCAATACCCTACCCGCTTAGATACACTGTAGTATGTTAAAACCTAAACACCCTGACGAAGATCCGATAAATTAATGAAATTTGTTCCCAAGTATCACCATATGAAGAGTATTACATTATTAAAAATTAGAAGTTTTGCATCTAATGGTATAATAACTACGGGGTAATTTATTATGCAGAATTACTATACTATGTTCACTCTCGAGTGGCGCGCCAAGGTCATATTTCCCTCGCCCCCCGCCTCACCTCACCACTCCCTCCCGTTGCCTTCCCCTCCGAGCAGACCGCTGCCTACAGGCAGGCAGGAGGCATTGTCTTATGGCGCAGTATTGTCGTATTTATACCACCAGTACATCGTTTAAAAAAACTCTGTACGTGAAATGGCGTCAGATAGTTAAATTAGGCGACAACTAAAAACAAAAATTTCTGACGTGTAAAATTTTTTCAAGATGCTAAAAAAACTCTGAAAAGAAAATTAATATACTTTTTCGCAGCGCTGCCATTTCTACGGATTTATCCGTAGATCTACGGATTTTTATTAACATTTAGGATTTTCGGATTTTGTTAAAATATCTACGGATTTTTTTATACTTTTATCATTTGTCGATATTTTCTTATATTGGTGTGCTTATAAACTTTGAGCGTATAGTGTTACTGCATTACAGAATTGTCAATAAGTGTGAATCGTTTCCTTGCAACCACTAGTGTGAACCAACGATTGAAATAAATCTCATATTTTGTTTTGTTACAGATTTTATAGATATTAAAAGACTGCAATACAATACTACCGACGCAATCTTTATACACGGTGACATGCTCGCTGACACGGCTTACAAAGAAGTGGCTTCCGAGAAGGCTTATCCAATATCCGAGAATTAAAGGGGTCGCAGTTTTTAACATTTCCTATTACTAAATTTAATTTCAAATCGCTAAAAAAAAAAAAAAAAAAAAAAAAAAAGAGAGTAGGTCAGCAGCGGAGGTGATAAAAGTGACGATGTATAAAACATGTTCAGGGATATTTCTTACTTTGAATGTAGAATATTATTTTGGTAATTTTAAAGACCTGGGAATAAAAAGTATTCTTAATTTTGACTGTTTCTTCGATAATTATTGTTTCACTCTTTCAGTTAGCGAGTCTCTGGATTTTTGCACCCAATCTGCGGATATTTTAGCGGCCATCTACGGATATTCAAAGCCAAGTGTCTGGCAGCACTGCTTTTTCTGGAACCGCAAAAAATTACAGAAGAGGCTTGTGGCGTATTTTTACGAAACGTGCAGCGTGTATGTAGCGAAGCGAAGCTGAATGTTCCAGGTCATCCTTTTCTTCTCCAAAGAAAAACATTCACCGCGAATAACCGGTCATGGAGATGGATGACTTCCGGAAATATATCATTCGACGTTCTGTAATAGAATTTTAGGATCGAGGCGAATATCCTACCATAAGGAAACTGACGATCAGCAAATCATGGATTCGTTAAAGGGGCTGGTTTAGTGTTTCAGTATAAATTTTCTGGCGTCCATCACCAAGAAATCTGTAGTGAAGTGTTCAGAGAATGGTTTTCTAACTTGCTTAAGAGCCTGGAAGAAGGGTGTGTCCTCGTAATGAATAATGCAAGTTATCACTCAAAACTCAGAAAAAAATCCAGTTACTACCACTTTCATTTCAAAATTTATACGACGTGTCTAGAGAATTAACTTCCACTGGGAAACACATCTAAAACTTGGATTTAATTCTCGAAATGTCTTGCGCAACTTTTAAAACTAAAAATAATGACTAGAAACAGTAAATTATATTTATTGATGTTATGTTAATAATTTTTATCTTTATTAACATATGAAATTGAAGTTGGTAAATACGCAGCTTCTACGACACATGACTCACTAATTTCGCTCATGACAAATAATTAAAATGCTCAATTTTATTAAAGAAAACATCACATGAATTGTAATATATTGTTCCACATACGTTGTGATGATTGCGCATGCGCAGCAGCTGTTTCCCCTTCGCCTGTAGGGGTTGGGGCAGCGGAGTGGGGATAGAGAAAAGTGACCTTGGCCCGCCTTTCCCAAATGAAAACAGTATAGTCAATAACACATGAGTATCGTAAAACTGATCATTCTTTCTTTCTTACAGATCCGACTGAAAAATCCTAACAGCAATTAATGGAAAATGTTAGCAAAAATACGCCGCTGTTCATTCAGTTATGTTTAAAACTTTAACATGTTCACAGTTTCAAGCTCGGAGACAAAGCAACGCATCAAGCAACCATGCTTCAACCAAATGAGAAAAAAAAACAATAGGATAAACGCAGATCTCTCATAAACAACAATAAAATATGCATCAAAATTCAACGAAACGAGAAGCAACAGACACCAGCATCTCAATTGCACCCAATTTAGAGGAAGAAAAAAATCAGAACAGTGACCATAAAAATGCTGAAACGATTAAATAAGTTACTCTGGGCTGGAACACAAGGATAAAAAAACTTATAAAAATGAGAGAATGATTAGCTTTAAAATTACAGTAAACCATTGGAAGTAGTCAAGTTCACTATCGCCACACCAAATCATTCGACCCAACGATGGAGAAAAAAAAAAGAGAACAAAACACAACCATCACCACGCCAGTCCGCGCAATTGCATGCCAAGGCTCACCTCTGAACGTATAAGCTGACTTGTAGAATGCTGATCACCCGTCTTCCAGGATGAAGTTTTGGCCAGGGTCGCCAGATGCAACGGTAACGCTAGGATTGCATCCTCTCCACGGTCTCGCCGATGGTTTGTAAAGGAACCGAAATCCTTCCTATGGTTCCTCAGCACAAGCAAGCCTCAGCTTGCGCAGCTCCGATGTCAGCTTACAGTCTCAACTAAGCCTGTTACTTCTTGCATCCACCAGTTCAGGTCCAAGGCAGCGAAATGACCACAGAGTAATGACGGTTAACATTATTTTATTTCAATAACAAGAGCACAACTGAATTCACGTCTACACTTGGTCAAAGCCAGCAAACATCTCCCCTCGTGTCCAGCGCCTCTCACTCTCTCCCCCACCCTTGACATCCCAACCCACAGCTTACTTAACGGTATCGCCCCTTCAAGGTCAGGCCTTGTGTGCATACCTGTAGACCAGCCGGGAGGCTATATGGTCACTCACAACTTCCATCCCGAGGGTTGTAGAGTGTACCGCAGATATAAAGCAGGAACTGGTGGAGGCTTACAGTTCGCTGGTTTTCATTTATTGCGCTGATGGATTACCGGGTGTGTGTGTGTGGGGGGGGGGGGTGATTTATATAAGTCAGGGTCTTTCCTACTTACAGTAGCGGACGAAATAGTAACCAAGATGAGATCTTAGGGTAGACATTAAATTCTTGTTCGTAAGTCAGAGATTAGTCCAGGATGGTCATTATTGGGGGTAGACAAGTTCACCACGTATGGTCTTGACAGGGAATAAGGTTAAAAACCGAAGAGAGGAGAGATTGGAAAATACATTATTAATGGAATATGTGTTCAGAAAAGTGGTGGAACACAGCACTTGAGTGCAGAAAGTGTTGGTTGTCTTCTTAACAATGCCTGATTATAATATTGTTAGGTCTCCACAGTAGGAAAAATTGATCATCAAGAAATGATGGTGGATTTGAAAAGATTTAGTAAATCAGTGACCAAATCTGAAGACAGTTAGAATCAAATGTGTAAAAATGCACATATTTCAGAACTGAATAAGTTCACTATGTGTAAGGAGAGCTACCATGGAGTTTGAAGGAGCTGAGAAGAGCCAGATATAATGAGTGGAGAAATAAAAGAACAGAACGAAGAGTTAAGATGGAGAAGAATCAAAAGGTTGGCAAGAAGGGCACAAAGTACTATTATCAAATAAAAAGGAAGTTGAAATTATTCTAAAAACTAAAATAGGAACAGACGATAAAGGGAAGCTCAATTCGAGTTTGTGAAGAATTTTGCTGCTGTAGTTGGACCTCTGAATAATAAATATAGTAATTGCATAGCTATTTTGTAAACTTAGACAAATGGATAAGTATTTAGAAAATCGCATTGAGAAGAGGTTATTGAGGATTTGGAGATATTGACTAAGTGGATAACAGGATTCATGAGACCATTATCGACTTACGTAGTATGATTGGAGGGGGTAAATCAGAAGAGGAGCTTGTCCACATACCTATGTAGAAACAAGCAGATTGAAATAGAGCCAGAGAAAATTAGGAAAGAATTAAAATAAAAAGCATAAAATAGACAGTATAGGTATAATAACTGCAGCTGTATTAAAGATAGCGGGATACCTTACACTAAAACATTAATTAGATTGTATCTGGAGTTTCGCTGCCTATCAGACGATGGACAAAGTGCTCCAAAACAGAGGCGCGGTGAAAAGATTTGAAATTTAGTATGACTTCAGTGGCCAGTAAAATGTTGCAGGCACTGATAAAGAAACAAGAATAAAAAATTTTTGTTGAAAGAAAGTGGAATATAAATCAACATCACGGAATTTTAAAGAATATTCGTGTGAGTGGTAAGTGATAAAATGGTAATACTTGGTAAATAAACTCAAATAATTCAATGGTTAGAGGAATTCTTGAAAGGAAGGAAGAAAACCGATAGGGTAGGAAACGTAGCATCAAAAATGTGGAAGTGAAGAAAGGAGTGATTATGCTTTATCCTTTTTTTGATTGTGGCTTTAATCCGTGTCGATGTTGAGGTAATCAGAGCCGCCAAAGGATTGAGAGCAAGGAACGACTTCGGGCTTTGATGAAGGAGGTATTCCGGCAATTGCCTGGTGTCAATTTGGAAAACCAAGGAAACAAAAATTTGGGGTTTGTATTATCTTGGTTCTCCGTGTGGAGCCGCGGTGATTCACCCGTCGTGCTGTGGCTTTCCTCTAATCAAAGTCACAGCACGATGGCGGGAACCTTGGACTTTTAATAAACCGACGTTGCTCCACTGGACAACCAAGATAATATGTACGACGACCGCGGAATCCTACTCAGTTATTTGGAAATGTGGATTGTCAGAGGAGGATTCGAATTCGTTTCCTCCAGAATGCGAAGGCAGAGAATTATTGCTCACCCCACCATCTTCTGTGGTATTCATTAATCTAACAATTGACTGTGTCAGTGGTTTACTCTAAGAAATAAAGACAACAGAAGGTTGTATACTTTTATGTGTTAGGATCAAAACGGTGAAGGGGGGGGGGGAGGGAGGCTGTGAGGTGTAGACAAGATATTTAGGAGGGTTTGGGTATGTTCGGAATAAATATAAGTGGCATATAGGGACTAGTTGGTTCACAGATAGGAAAAAGTTTTGTTTGGTTACATGGGGGAATTGTTTATTGAGGACACAAAATGAAAATATCTCATTGTAGCTTTTGATTATAAATTCAGTTGCCCATACCAATGGGCAGACTGTATAAAAGGATTACAAAATCTTGCATTTCCAGGTATACGGGATAAGGGACTGTGCAATGGAAGTAAGGGACCTGAGATACAAAAGATTGGTTTGACAATTTCGGGAGTACCGTGGGGTATTACGCAAATCACATTTTGTTTATGAATAACAGGAGTTGAAGCGGGAATACAGAAAAAGCTACATTTGCCTTTGGAAATTACCGCAGAACATAACAAGTATCTTATTCGATAAAGGAGCTGGATTGGTAGTCACCAGAAGACAGGAGGAATTAGGATGAGTACTTGGATGAGAAGAAATGACCTTGACCGAACGCTGGCTGTCGATTTGAGGCATAAGAATGATGGAAAATTTTCTTTTGCTGGCGAGGTGGTTAGGAATTGGAAAAAAAAAAAAATACCAAGCGAAACGATAAATAATTTACACGAATCAGTGAAAGGATTCAATATAAAAATTCACGAAGAAAGATGGGAAGTATGGATAATACTGCATTCAAGACAGACTATGTCCTCTCCCAAGAAGCATCTCGGTATCCATGCTTACCCGCCTCACAGTCGATCAAGGCGACTCAAAACCTGTATAAGGGCTGCAGCTCCTTCACCACTTGATTCAGGTGACTCTCTATTCACTAACTTATGTTCCTATCAATAGTATTTCTCACACCTTCCATCATCACTACTGTATCCTCTTTAGTGAAATCCCTAAAATGGGATCCTATAACCTAAATCACAAGCCCAATGTTGCCCTAGCCTGTGCCTAACGTATACTGCAGAAGAGGGCCTCTAAATAGCAGCAGTACTTTTCCCCCCTATTTTCTTCTTCGACATTTTTATTCCTAATGGCCTGCTCGTAAAGTGCTTACCTAATCTCGCATCTACTTGAGGTTCTTTCCCATCTGAGTCAGGTAACAGGTCATACCTATTTCTCCCAACAATATCTGAGGTAACTGACACCTTCTTTCTGTTAATCCTATTTCTCCTATGTCATATTTCCAGCTCCCAGATATCATTTCATCCATCCCACTAATCTCATCATTTAACCTTTCCACATCTATACACTGAGCCTTCTCCTTCTTCTCGTGTCAATGACAGCTTCAAAAATGAGGTAGTTTTTCCGCCAATACGATGGCTTTCTCAGCAGCTGATTGGAGGTCAAATTGGGATACATTCATTCTGACTAGTGGACAATATAACATATGTATAATGGGTTCTTTCTCCCAGCACGAACATGTGGAATCCTCCATGAGGAAATAATATCTTTTGAACGGCCAACTCCAATTCGAACCTATTTAGCAACTTCTATACAAGCCTAGAAGTCAGTAACTATTTCACCTATCTTCCTGATCGTTTCATCCATCTCCCTGATCATTTGATCCTTGTTGGAGAGAGTGTTGAGGGAATGTACTAGAGATGTAAAGGTATTGGGTTAGTAAAAGCTTCAGTCAGACTATTGATTGAATAAGGTAGTGTAGTATGGGGACCAATATTTTGGGTATCAAATACAGGAGTTGGAGGGTGTGCAAAAGAAGGACTGCTATATTTGTCTCTGTAAATTCCTAAAACACAATTAGTAAGTTACATGATAAAGGATTCATTAGAAGACAGGAGGAGGATAAACAGAGTGATGGGAGTGTATATATTGGTGATGGGACGTGGAAAGATATTGGTGGAAGAATTAATAGAATTGCGTCAAGGGGAAAAGTTGACCACGACCGCGAACTGCACTCGATTTCAGATATAAGGGAGTGGGAAGATTTTCTTTCGTAGCTAACAGGGTCAGAGATTGTAATAAATTACAGGGAGTAGTGATAACTAATTTATCAAAAACTCTAGAAGAATTTAAAATTCAATTTAGTTGAGGGAAAATGTAGGTGGGAATAGGAAATGGGTATAATGGGTGAGTAGGAAAATTGCCACCGGAGGAAACAATCAATCGCAGATAAATTAAATTGAAATAAATCGTGCTCTGAAACTTTCTTATCTTGCTTTCAAAGCTTTCTAGCCTTTTTTAAAACGTTTATGTTCCTAAAAGGTTTCTATCCCCAAAATAGAGCGGAAAATACCACGAAAGAGTCATTTTTAGTTCCATTTTACCCTCTTTCCTACATTCTCAGTGAAACCACTTTTTACACACACTGTAATTAAAATAATTCACCACACGTCTATAACAGGCGTTACACTTTACATGCATGATTTTCACAAAAACCATCAACATCTTTAAACAAAGTTTAAGGATTAAAAGGCGATATTATATATATCATAAATTTAACTAACAGTTTAATAAAATAAATGTTTTTAGTCTATATTTTTTTAATTGAGTTATAATTGAAGCTTTACTCTTCAATTGCTTTACTGTTGGTAATAACTGGGTAAAAGTTCTTATAAGGCAAAAAAAGACGCTAATGAACTTGAAAATTACCCCCAAACAGATTTAAACAGATTGATAGCATTTAGTGTTAATGTGAAAAAACTAATCAGCAATTTACAAAAAATTAAATACTTTTAAATACAAGTAAATTTTTATCTTAAAGTTTTAGAAAATAACTAAACGGCTTTTATGTTACAAACAGAACAGGCTAATCATTTTAATTCACGCTTTTCTAAACTTAATAAACTGGGCTGCGTTTAATTAAAATACCGATAGTGGAATTCAAAATAACGTCACTGTCTTATTCTAAAGTAAATAACACCAACTTATTTAAGTGTAATTATTATTATGATTTCATTTAATTTAACTGCGATGGAGTACACGCTCAGTGGCAATTTCCCTGCACACCCATTTTTTTCTCTTAGCTGTACCCTCCTATTTTTACACTTTACAAATTCTTTCGTTCAAATTCTTTGAATGTTTCTGGTAAATTATTCATCATTTCTCTTGGTAACTTATTCCAATTACTACAAAGTTTTTATTTTAATATTCCAGAACTAATTAAATAACAAACTGTTTTATTTTAAAACGAACAGGACCTGCGGTAAGCGGTAATACAGCAATCCCTGAGAATCTACTATTAAACTGCTGATTTAGATTAGATGCAGTAGATGGAAAGTGTGTGAAGATGATGAGCTGCCCAAACTCAGTATGAAGTCAGGTATGAAGGTGCTTAGGCAAATATCTGCATTCTGTTAACTGTATTAGTATTTACAGTAAGATTATAATAAAAAAAAATTGTCGCAGTACTGGAGACTAGCAACCATTTATTAAAATGTATTGGTATACATATCGACTATATCAAGAAGAGAAAATCGGTTAATCAATAGATACGTAGTTGTTCTGGTATCGCGGTACGACAGTTACAGTCGCGCGGTAACGGTGATAATATAATGAATCAGAGTACAAGTGTTTTATGAAGATTTGCCCGGTACAATTGGATGCGCGTCGTAATGAATGTTGGCTTTCACATTTTCACTGTCATACAAGCCAGAAGACCTGGAACTGTTTAAATACGTTCTTGGAGTGTTGAGTGACCGTGTGATTGTTGTGTAGAGATTGATCATACCAATTACTGTATAGACTTTCTCTAACTTAGAGTTTTCACTGGAAAGGACTTGCAAATTTTGGATTAATATCATTACTTGTCGGTTGGTAGTCGGAGTGTTTATACCAGTTAAACGGTTAGAACAAAAATGTATGTATCTGCATCCATTGACCGCGTGTGTGCGTAATGTTGCCATACCCTGTACATAATAGATATTTAAACTATTCAAAGAGTTGGAATTCCACGTAAACATGCTTACCAACCAGCCGCTGCGACCGCATTAATAAAAAAATATACGAAGTCTCGGTACCATCCATTAGGTGGGTCAAACATCCTATTAAAAGTTGATTTAATAAAAATATCGTTAAAAGTTATTCTATATGGCTTATATCCGTGAAAAGACTGAATTTACTATTAAAACCAGTTATTCTACAAGTTGAGACAAAACGTACTGTACATTCCTTATAAACGTTTCGTCAAGTGTTCTGACGGAATTCATGAAAATACTCATTTTCACAATTCGCAGCTTCAAGTCCAACCGTGGCACCTGCACCAGTCGTCGGTCATGACACTCGATCTCCACCATGCTGTTATTCTCAACACAGTTGCAAATTCCTTGGCAAGCTGATCCGATCTCGATGGACTCTTGTGTTTTGTACGATGCACCAGTTTCACCGTCAACAGCCACCAGCGCCGAGGACTCAACAGTGTAGCCATCAGGCGGCACGCCAACAACAGGTACCCAGCAGCAGGTGAAAAGGAGGCTACTGATCACCACCAACACCTGAAACAGACGGAGCGCTACATTTTGATTGGTTTAATTTAACATAATTGAATTACGAATGAGCTAATGATCTGGTCACAACTTACCCACACATACATTTAGCCTTTTATATTATAAATTTTTTGACTGTAATTTCCGCATCCCACTATCTTTGCCAAATATTAATTTTACTTTATTTCTGTGTTTTTATAAATTATTAACACCTTCCCAGGTAATTGAGGTAATTATTATTATATCTACAGAAGAAAATTTCCTACAACAAGTTCCAGCTTGTAATCATCGTCATTCCTTCCATTCCAAGTAAAATTCCTCAATCTTCTAAAAATATCCTTTAAAGCTTCTTCACCATCAAATGTCTTGTACATTTCCATAACTCTGTTCAACCTCCTTCTGCCTTCCCACAAATCCCAATCCAATTCCTTTATCAATTCGATTTCTGCTTTTTTTTTGTTTTTTTTGCTATTACCATAAATTAATACAGTTTTTTGCTTATGGCTTTACGCCTTATCCACGTCAATATATTTAGAAGCGGGAAAGAATTTTTGGGGGCAAGGAACAGGATGGATTTCGTCCTTGGCATTTTAAAGAAATATTCATGGTAGTTGTCTGAAGAAATTTGAGGAAACCATGGAAAATCCTAATCTTGATTGCCAGACGGGGAATCGTTTTGTTTCAACAGTGACATTCTTTACCTTGATGCACTCTCCAGTCACTATATACAAATATTAGTCGTACCAGGCTTGCTTTTACGAAAGACGCAAAATGATCCACTGAGTTTAACCTTCCCATCTGACTGCCAAGGTGACGGAGTGGTAGAAGAGTCTTTGATTATAAACGAGGTGTGTGAGAAAAATTATGAGATTGGTAACAATGCGATCGATCTGGAAATGCTGTGTCTACCGGGATGTGCTAGACCGGTTTTTTCATCATGCTCAGTCCGAGTTTCAACTCGGTTCAGATAACACATTACTTTTGACAGCGCAATTAATTATGTGTGTTTTTGTTGTGTGTTGCGAAAATTGAGCATCGTAATTTAAAGCCACGTTGCGCTATAATAATATGCGTTAAGCTTGGGGAATCCGCGAGTGTGACTTTTGAAAAGTTTAAACAGGCCCATGGGGAACATTTTTTATCAAGAACACAAATTTTCTAATGGCACAAATCATTTTTGGAAGACCAAGAAAAAGTTGAAGATCAACCTCGATCAGGGAGACCTTCAACTTCAAAAACTGACGGAAACCTTGAGCGTATGAAGGCTCTTGTGAGATCAGACCGTCGTTTAACAATAAGGATGATGTGTGAACTGATAAATTTAAACAAGTTCCACCGTATATCAAATTTTGATAGACGATTTGGACAAGAGAAAGTTTTGTGCCAAAATGGTGTCAAAAAACCATATACCTGAATAAAAGGACAATGGAAGAAACATGTGTGTTTATCTTCTTGAGAGGACTGATAATGAGCAAGAATTATTCAACCGTGTGATCACAGATGATAAATCCTTTATATTTGAGTACGATCCTGAAACAAAGCGGCAAAGCGAAGAGTGGCTCACTCCGTCATCTCGTCAGCCAAAAAATAAATTCGAATGAGCAAATCAATCTTCAAACAATAATGATTTGCTTTTTTGACAGTAGGGTTCGTGAATAACAAATTTGTTCTTCCACCACAAATTCTCAGCCAAGTATTTTACAAAGGTATCCATGAAAGGCGCAGGAAAAGGTTGATTCGTTTTAGACCAGACATTGCAGTGGATGCTTCATCATGACAATGCCCCGTGTCACATGGTTTTCCATCAGCGAATTTTTTTTACCTCAAAGTGTATTGCTATTGTTCCTCAACACCCCTGTTCACCTGTTTTAAATACTTGCGAATTTTTCATTTTCCCGCAGTTGAAAAATGTCTTAAAAGGACATCATTTTGGAACTCTGGAGAAAATTAAAAGACTGCGACCGACCAGTAGAAGCCTTACAGCGCTGCTACCAAAAGTGGAAACAACGACTCCGCCGGTGTATAGCTGCTGAATGGAATTACTTTGAAGGGAATAATATTGTTGTTTGGAAAAAATAAAAACTTTGGTACATAAAAAATCAGTAATTATTGCTCTCACATTCCTCGTATTTAGATTACATTCGATTATTTTTTCTTATGGGGTTCTTTCAGCTGTTACCCGCAGGATGCATGGAGCTAGAGCCCCGCCCTCACAGTTGACCTTTGGCACTAAAGATGGAGGTGACGGTGACGGTGCGAATCTTTTTCTGTGGATTTCCTCGACGGCACTCATGTGATAGCACGCTGAGCGAGCCTGGAGAGACCATACTGGACGTCTTAGCATCGATGAAAATCTTTGGCCTCGTCGGAGATCGAATCACGGTTGTCCAGGTCGCTTGCTACACGGCAGCCCACATTAAATTTTTAATTATTTCAGCAGTGTTGTTTCTCAAGTAAATGAATAGAATCCGGTTAGTCATGCATCATATTTACTTGGGGATTGTGGTAGAGCTACTTGTAAATCCTAAACGGAAATATAGTGAAATATTTACATATAGTGGTAGCCTACCCACTTTACTACTCTATACCCGAGAGATACACTTATTTCCTTGTCTTTACGCCTCGTCGACGTTGAGCTCATTATAGTCGGGAAAGGATTGAGGGGCAATAAACTGGAAGGAATTTGGCCATACCCTTTTGAAGGAATCATCCCAGCAATCAGCTGGAGTGACTTGGGTAACCTTGGAAAACCCAGATCTTGATGGCTGGACAGGGATTTTAACCCACGCCCTCCTGAATGCGAGGCCATACCGTTACCTCTGACCTACCACGCTCGGTACAAACACTTAAGGAGCGAGAGAGGTTTACCAGGTATAACTGAACTATTTAATGGAGAGGATGCATACTTTGAAGTCTTGAATGGATGACCGGACTGAGATTAGAGCCCGCACCCTCCAGAGCGCCAGTCCCGACGGTTACCACTCAACCGTGGAGAGAGGTATTGTTTAAATAACCATCCTGGCAATCAATGAAATTTCAAGAATCCTCTAAAAACTAAAAAAAATTGATCCTCCGTGGACGCAGCTAATATCAAACCCGCGTTTCCCTTTATACCACAATCAACCGGGGAACTGGGAGTTCTCATCCAATAATAGGGTAATTCAGGAATTATTGACCCAGAAAGCTTCACAAACAGAAAGAAGAACACATTAGCACACGATAAGATCCCTCAGCACTCAGCGTTTTCGATACCAGTGAGCTGTCGATACACTTTATAACACTCTAGGTCCACTCTGCTGGTTTGCCTTGCGCTCTGTCTGTCGTTAATCGTGTGGATAATTACGAGACAACGATTTGGTAATCAATGGTATTTCAGATTTAGAAGGTCAAAAACTTTTGTGCAATTTCTGATACTGGTCGTAATGAATCCTTCAAATTTATTCAGAACTGCTCTTGACCATCGCGTGGGGTGTCATATGGAACGTGACAATCAAGGAATTTGCCAACGTCCAAAATCTGTGCACTGAATTGTTATATCTTACTCCGCCAAGTTTATGAGAGACAAGTCACACTAGAAATTCTCCCTTCAAAGTAATGAGATGTGATTAGACAGGGGTGGGTTCACTAATGCTAGGTGCTCACAGTGTTACGTTGGAAAAGGCCGTGGCATACAGATGCGCTGTAGATGACTCGGAAGCCGTGGTGTTCTGGCATTGTTCTGACAGCAATATTTTTAAATGGTCTACTTTGGCCTGCAACAAAAAACCGTTTTTCGTTCGTCAAATAAACAAAATTGCTTGGATTTGAATGCAAAATCCCTCAAATGAAAGGTCTAGAACAACGGTTGCCAACTTTTATTGGTACACTACCCACTTTTCAGTAAAAAAATTTTTTCGTGACCCACCTGATATGAGAGTCTATCTAATATCAGAATGGGAACTGTTGTATGACCTCGATACGCTATCGACTATCCTATCCAACTCAAAGGCAAATTTTAGTACAAAGGAAATACTATCAACAAAACAAGGGTTGATAATACATAAAACAACAAACAAATTATAGACCGGGAGGCGGCTGCACAGACCATCACCTCATCAAGTTGACTGCTGAAATTCCACGATTAGAAGTAACGCGAGCAGCATATTAAAATGCAACTGGTCTGCCAAGTCAATTTTTGGTGGAAACCAGCTGCAGACCTGATTTTAGTTGTTGATTGGTAGCTTAATCGTTGTGTTTTACTGCACCAAAATGTATGAAAATATGGAAGACTGGGATTAAGAAAACAGAATGGTAAACTTACCAGTCAACCACTAAAATGGGTTTGGTAGGTGTTTCCCACCAAGATTTGACTTGTCACATTCGTGTCATTTTAATTTACAAATCGAGTCTCAACGAATCCTGGAATTTCAGCCGTCAACTCGATGAGGCGATGTTTTGTGCAGACGCCTCCCGCTATTTTACAAAGATAATGAAAAATATGTTTAATTATTATATATATAAAAATTTTATAATCGGTGAGATTTCTGGCACTGATGTTTGCTGATGTGGGCATCGATATCAGGGTTAACACTGATTAATTTTAAGTTTAAGTCACATAGTTTAATTCTGTATTTATTTTTCAAAACCAATAATATATATTTTTGTGGTAAAAACCTAAATTTTTCCGCTACCCACCAAAACAGACGCCGCGACCCATAGGTTGGGAACCGCTGGTCTAGAAGATACAGTTCACAAACACTACTTATGTGAAAGGAAGAACGGGAAAAAATTAAAAAATTAAAAGTTTCGGAAAAATCCAAAAGTTTTTAAATTTTCTTAATTTTACAAAATTATTTCTGCAAAAGCGTATATTACGAAAATATAAACATGTATATGATGTGAGATAGCAAATAAAAACAGTATTATTTAACAAAATTGTCATAATTCTAATGAACCATATATTAAATAAAAGGTATGAATAGAGCAGTTACATCCACCATACATGCGCGTTTAAGCTCAAAAGTCGACATTTATCCAAAATACTCCCATCTTTATGAATAATATTTCAACTGAAGAGTCTTGCAGAGAGCAGTCACAAACATCATATATTTTTGGATCTAAACTCAGAAGTGAAATAGTTATCGCAAATCCAATTATTTCGAAATATCCGAGTTACAGATCCTAAATAAAACACAAGTTATGGACTAAACTCGAAAATTCCCCAAAATTTTCGAAGTTTTAATGTGTCCTACCGTTGTATCACAATAACCAGAGTACCGTAGAGCCAAAATACATTTTCAAATATAAGTTTAATTTAAAAAAAAATGAGTTTTTACAAAACAGAAATTATTTTAGTAGATATTGAAAGGCCTTTTAAATAACGTTCAGAAAAACCACACATATGGAATTTTTATGTTTTTTAACAACAAAAATAGAGACAAATATCCCCTTGCTCCCGTAAGTTTCAGCAAAACCGTGAATATTAAAACAAAAAGGTAGCCTCTGGACTAAAATTTTAGCTCTTTTGGGGGATGATCTGCTGGAGATGTGATTTTTCGGAATTGCGATCCTTCAGGGATATGGGACTTATCGATCCTCAGCCCATTGATCCCAAGACATCTCTGGAGGCATGCTACATAAGACCAACAGTTTAATCGAACGATAGTACTTCAGTACTTCAGATTGTAATCAGTACAACGATAGTGTGAGTTAATGTATTTGAATAATAATATTTTGAACCATTGTTTTTTTTTTTTTTCTTTTCGTTGAGGAGAAACTAGTCTGTTAGGTCCGGGGTGAGAGGACGGGTGGGTTAGAAGAGGGTTACATGTTCATAAATTAGGCTGTCGCATAAACGTCGAATATTTTGAAGACTTATGAGTAACATGCTGGTAGGCAGCCTGGCTGTAGTTATGGTCACTTAAACGCGTTAAGTCAGGAAAAACCATTACGAGACGATTTATGTCGTCATATAGTAATTGAAAATTGGGGGGGGGGTGCAGCATATTTGGTCATGTTCTATTAAAAAACCATTAAGAAGGAAATGTGAGAATCAGCGGCATAGTGTGGGAGATGATGCTGACATAGTTCTCTCTTAAAGCAACCTTTTATCGTAAATCGTTAGGCTATTACTCTAAAATGTGAATCGACGTTTGTAAAGAAACTGCAACTGAGCTGTATGTTCGACTACAGTTAAATAATAACAATAGTAAACAGCAGCAGCTCCACCACAATGACTCTTGAAGGTCACCGACCTGAGCGGAAGGAATGTGTGGCCACAGGATCACCGCACCTGGCATCCTGTTTGTTACTGATATCACAGCTAAAATACACTTTAATAAACCACAAGGTTTTAATAGCATGAATAAGTTATTGATATAAAATGTATTATTTAACTAAAACCAGCATTATGCAATTTTACCCTTGTCAGACCACATAAGCACAATGATAGCTAAACACAGTTTTGGTTATTTTGATACAATGGTCTAGGGAAGTGGTCCCCAATCACTTTTCCCGAGTACCTCTGAAAGAGTTCAAACTCACATACGCCTTTTAGTTGCCTGTGCCTCTGTGTCTGTGTCAATAGAGTTCTTCACACAACTACATCATTACAGAAATATAATTCACACGATATTGCTTGTCTTAAAATATATTTGACAATTTTAATATTTATTTAACTGCTTTTTCAGTTATCTTGGTTATTAACTTAGCCAAGAGATTAATGAACGCCTTGGAAACATTGCTTTTTTTCTGAACGATTGGAACTTTTATTCACATTGTAGCTAACTGTGATTTTAATGCAGATTTTTTAAATAAATTAGTTGGGTCATACAATGTAACTAAGATAGATAATTTTCCCACTATAATAATGAATAATAGTTACTCAGATTTAATAATATTTTCCTAGATACCTCAAAATTCAGTTATACAATCAATCCATCTATTAATGGACTTTTGGATCATTATGTCCAATTATTAACAATAAACTCTTCAATACAAGAGTAACGCTTTTAAAATTCAACAAATAATAAATAGTTAATGAATCAGTTAGTTGTTTTAGAATTTTCTTTAATACCACAAACTGGGAAGATGTTTACAACAACCAAAGTGGGAATAAAAAATACAATATTTTTGTAGCGTTGTATTAAAACACTTTGAAAGTTGCTTCTCATAAAAGGCGTCGTAATTGGAAAAAAATTAACCTGGTGATTATAACATCAAGAATTAGTAAAGAGGAGTTATTTATTGAATCTAGAAAAAGTTGTAATACTAATGTTAAAATACGTTACAAGTGGTACTGCAAAATACCAAAAAACGTTATTAAAAATCTAAAAGTATGTGCAACAAAACATAAGATCCATGACTCTGAAAATAACATTATGACAATACGGAATTTTATAAAAATGAAACTGGGAAAAATAATCATGTCAGTGATAAAATTTATATCAAACAAATTCTGTAGAATTTAATTTTTAATTGCTTATATATTTAATAAACTTTTTATCTACTGCCAATAAATTGCCTGCGCTTGCTCAGTGACAGACTTTATGTATTTCGTCAATACAGGCTCCCAAGAAAAATTGGACACTAGGTCTGTAAATTTAGCTACTCCAGAAGAATTGAGAAATGTTATCATTTCTGTTAAGAGCAAACAGTCGAATGGTTATGATTGAATTTCCAGCAAAATAATTAAACTATGTTCCGCAGAGTTAATTAATATATCTTCACTTGAAGGTTCCTTTCTAGATAGGTTTAAGTGTGCTGAAGTTAAATCATTCCATTAAAAGGGGAATAAGTAACTTGTATCTAATTACCATCCTGTTTCATTACTGACAGCTTTTGAGACATAAATTACAATAGAATTTGTAAACACCTTAAAAATATTTTAACTAAATCACAATTTGGTTTTTGAAACGGCCATTTAACAGAATAGGGTATATTTGCATTCACTGACATTATTTGAGAAGGAATGAATAATAAAGTAATGCCTTATGATTGTAGGAGTTAGTTGGGACTTTTCTAAGGTATTTCACAGTGTTATATTAAAATACTGACACAAAATTTAAGTATTATGTTATAGATGTCGTTACTAATAAGTGGCTTATTTTTAACCTTCTGAATATAAAACAGAAAGTATCATTGGGATATTGTATATCATTTACTGTTTTCTGAGTAAGTATTTTTTTAGATGTGAAGCACCTCAGAGTTCTATATTGCAGACATTATTTTTTAGTATATAAAAATTATCTCCCCTGTGTTACATCAAAACATTCAAAAAATTTCCAATATTGAGATGACACAAGCATAGCAATTAAAAATATTCCAGATTTCCATTTTTCAATTTATATCTTTGGCCTTATTAGTAAATGATTTACTGCTAATGGCCTCTCATTAAATTTCATAAATCTCAATATGTATAATTCAGTACATCACATAAATTAACAGCAGATATGAACATAGGATTTGGAAGGCTGTTCATTCTGGAGGTGGAGTGTGTGAGGTTTATAGGTTTGCATATTTATCTTAATTGGAACTGGTAGTAACTGGTAGCAATTGAGTGTAGCCACATTTACAGTTCACACATTTTCAGTAATAGGTGATTTCTGTATGAGGAAAGTAATGTATATTGATTATTTTCTCTCTTTAATGTCATATGCAGTAATATTTTATGACAATTCTACTCACAGAGACAAAGTATTCACAGCCCAAAAGTGAGTAATATGAATCACATTTTGGGTTAATAATAGAAATTCATGCAGAGAGCTATTCAAGATGTAAGGGATTTTAAAATTGGTGACTGAGTATATATACGCATTATTGTCCTATGTAATCACAAATTGTAGTGTATTTGAAACAAATAGTAAAATACACAATTATGGCACTAGAAGTAAAAATGATCTTCAGAATGATTACAAGCCGTTGTCTTTTATTCAAAATGGGATCCAATATTCAAGGATACATATCTTCAATACGCTTCCAATACATCTTAAAAGTATAGCAGAGGATAAGATTAAATTCAGGAAAAAATTAAAAGAATTTTTAATTGACAACTCTGTCGAAGAATTTATATCTAAAGTATATAAAAAAAAGTTTGCCACTAGTTTTTGTAAATGTAGTTGATATAATTAATGTATCATGAATGCTATGATTGTACAGCTTCTGGTGTATTTATCTATTTTGTTAAATAAGTTTTTTTAATTGGAAATTGACAACTTTTCACATCCCACAGGGCCAGTGTCTTATGGGGGGATCTATGGAAAATAAATTATATTGTGTTGTATTTGAACCCTTGAACGTCTCTACCATCACCGCTGGGAACCACTGGTATAGATATTGAGCAATAATTTCACTGTTATAGAAAATTTACTCTCAGTTACCTCAAATTGTTTGCTTTCTATCACATCAAGAGATCCAATTTTATAGTAAGAAGAAATTTGTTTATATAGCTACTTCGTCTTCAAAGATCTTGTGGACAACAAAGGTTATGTTTTAACTATAATTGACAGCTCAGCTTGTGGTTGATTGTGTGTTTTCTGAAAGGGTACCGGTGTTCATTCCCAATGTGAATAATGTTTTTCTGATGGAAATAAGAGCAGGAAACGAATTTAAAATATGCTACAGTGAGAAAAATGTTTTGCTATATTGGGGAAGCTTTTTTTTTTTTTTTTTTTTTTTGCTAAAATTGTTGTCAAAGTACGTTCTCGACCTAAAAATAAAGAGGAGTTGGTATTGGTTTTGTTGTTCGAATATTGCTTCTTAGTATTTGCAGTGTTTTTGTCAGTATAAAATTACTTCTCGCTTCGTAGTGACGAAGAATTTGGTGTTATTTCTTTTAAAATTCGTTACTTTTCACTAAAGTATAAGCACTTAAGCTACGAGAAGAAAATAATAGTGGAATATGTCCTCGAATTTAGCTAATTTTTTTTTTTTTTTTTTTTTTTTTTTTTATTGAACATGTTGTTTTTTGTTATAAATTCTTTGAGCATAAATACCCAAATCACCTAGTTTTGCCCTCAGCAAATTTAATTACTGAACCTGCCGCACTCACCAATGCCTCTAGGCTTCACGGTACATGGCATCTATAAACAAAGAACTGTTACTGAACGTTATACAAATTTACCATTTAGTTTCATCTATGAAAGCCGAGCTAAAGGAAGCAAAGTAATACATTTTATAGTAAAACAAAGAGAACAATTCTCACTTATGTACTGCAAGACAATGGAGAAGAGTGCTGATAGCAGTAATATTTTCTGTCCGCTAGTTACTGTAGTCTTCGAACAAACATACTGTATCAGTAAACAGTTTTAGGTAAAGTAATACAGAAAACCTTAATTTAGTAACGGCAGATTGTGATTTTCAGTGATTATTTTTCGTTTAATTTTTGTTTGTGCTGGAAGCCTTTTTTGCACCACAAATATCACCACTGAAGCTGCCTGCTCTTATAGCTCAGGGTCATGGGTTGAATGACCATTGAGGCCAGAAATTTTTAAGAGTTCTGAACTACGCCAGGACGTTTCGTTATACGGATTCTGCGTCATATTGAAAGTCTAGGAAACATGTGAGTAGGGAATTTTCAGTGGATTATGCATTCCATTGTAATTAAAATTAAATAAATAGTATTCCTCGTTATTCCTCGTGACAGAGTCAACTATTATCTTCCAAAAATGCATTGGTATCAACGCCCTTAATTACCTGTGTCAGATACAGTAATCTCAACTTGTCTTAGTTCCAGTGTCCCACACACTAATAACGTAATGAGTACTGCACGCTATGATTTGAGAGCGGTGCATTGACATGAAAGAATGCTAGACACATTGCTTCCAAGACATAGCATTTTTTTTTTTTTTTTTTGCAAATAACATTACGGTAGGTTTAAGTGAAATTTAACTTTGATTTCATTGGGAACTGTGCAACATGCCTCCTCATTTTAATCACAAAATTCTGTTAGATTCTGTACACATCAACTAAGAATTTTTTTTTTAATAAATATTTGTAACCTATTGAAAGTAAACGAAATGAAAATACAAAAAAATAACTTTGATTCACAAATATTATATAAGTCAGATTATAGACGTTACATTGGTGCGGATTATTAAGCGGAGCTTCCTTGAGAACTGGTCGGGTTGTCGTAAGACTGTGAGACAATCAGCTGTTCCACCAGTATTTCACAGTGCAGGTCAGGGCTCGAATTACGGTTAATACGGTGAGATCAGTGTCGGTAACAGCTCAGAGAACCGCATCGCTCATGATACAGAGATAAGCTTATTGTCCGAAACTAAATACCATTTATACAAATCAAATGTATACCAAATTTACTAACAGTAGTAAGTAAGGAAGATGCTAAAATCCATGGTACGATACAACATTTGGTCAATGATACTATTTCTGAAGAACGAACCGTTGGGAAAAAATAATACAAATTGCAACATTTCTACCTTATCTAGGACAATGACATTTTATATTACCAAAGTTGATTAATGCTGTTGACACCAGCAGACTGTTTTTACATATCTCTTGGCGATTCCTCAACTAATTCACTACCTCAGTTCGATTCACAGTCGCCAGCTATATTTTTTTCGCGAAATTCTGAGTTTAATCAGGTCCGTAATTGATTCAGCGTGACTACTTACCTGTCTTCTTAACCGTAATAGAACTCAAGACCACAAAACGTATCCGCTGCACGAGCTTATTCAACGGCCGATAAAAAAATAATAATAATAAAACCTTAAAACCTAGTTTAGTAAAAAAAAAAAAAGTTATAATAGTGTAAACAATTTCATAAAAATATACGTCCGCGGGAAAGAAAATAATTAACACTTACATATCAGATAGCAAGACTTAAAAAAGTGTAATATTAATACATTTCAAAAAGTAGTTTTACTGCATTTTCTAATAGGGCCTGAGTTAGCCTCTTAAGTCCCGCGAGTAGTCATTCACCACCAAATTTTCTAAAAAAACAACGCAAGTCGTTATCAAATTAAGGACTTCATCAAACCATCGATCCCACTAACTATTCCGATCATCCATACTCATTCTCACATTACCGATAATCGTAATAATAGCCCAGAAATACCGAATATTAACAGGAACTGTGCCGTAATGATTTAAAAAATTAGTATTTGCAAATAAAGTTTTATTACCATAGCGTTATCGTAACATCTCATAAATCACGCAGTAAAAAAAGTTGCTATCTTTAAAACAACCCAAGTTTATGGCAAAATTTGTGAAAAATAAACATTTTTGAGAATACACTGATTTATTGCAGTTGTTAGTAAAGATAATAAATGTTAAATGAGATCAAATTTTATTGAAACATATTTAGCATAAACTAATAATGTAGTTATTTGGTAGAACACTGCTGGTTCCCACGTGTTGGGGTATCATCACACTGTCTGTAGTGGTACATTGCACAGTACCTTCATTGCGCCGCTTCTCTCTCGCTGTCTGGACAGTGACTATAGGACACCGCACCTACTTGCAGGAAGAGGGGACACCGCACCTGGCTTCCTGTCTATTACTGATAGCAAAGCTAAAACTGGAAAACTTTATTGCTCTCTGCAAATGAAAAGATTCGCATCAAATTCAATTTGCTAAACCTACTATATACAAAATCTATATCACAGAAATACAATATTTTCTTTACTGATTTCACTAATACCGGCATTCATCAACTACAGCTTCCTTCTCGCCATTTTCATTTCTTTATTGCCGACCTGGTGGCTCAGTGGTTAAGACGTCTGACAGAAAATCGGAAAGTCCCTGATTCAAATCGGTCTCTTGTTGACAAAAATTCTTGTCGGGTATTCTGTCAGATAAGTTCTTCTGCCCACAACTTTTCGGCAGCAACCTCCGCTGCCTTCATCAGGTTTGATGTCATAGCGAAACTGTGACGACTCAGCAGTGACACTCGGTGCTGTGTTGTCACTGTGGTTGCTTCGCTGTGACATCTCACCTGATGAAGGCAGAAGATGTTGCTACCGAAACGTTGTGGACAGAAGAACTTATCAGACAGAATACCCGAGAAGAATTTTTGTCAGCCATACGCTGGTTGATAATTCTCACATCAGTCTTTTATTGTAGATTTTCACTTACTGTACTAATTTGAATTTTAAATTTTTTCAGTGTTTTTGATAAATTATTCATCTTTTGTTAATTTAATTCAATCTCTGACACCATGCCCTACGAAACAAAATTTCCCCATATCCTTATGCCTAAAAGCAAGTTCCAGCTTCTGGTAAAGGTCATCTTTACTCTTCCATGTACCACTCCTAATTCTCCCACCAATATCTTTGGATACCTCATCACCAATATCTGCATGGTATCTTATCTTTAAACGAACAATGCTTGTATATATTTGCAATCTCAGAAACGGTTCTTACGATTTTGATAAAATTTCGCATTTAGATAACTTTTTTTTTCAAAAAAATAATAATAATAATAATAATAATACTTAAATAGTTGTTGTCCCTGCGAATATGCAATTTTACAAAATACGAACAATTATTGCACTTTGTATCTCGAAAACTGCACAAACGCCATCTCGTTGACGATTCAGGTACCAAAAGCCTACTAATAGTTTCTCTTTGCTTTCAGCAAGGAACTCCTATATATTTAAGCGAACACCTCTTGTATATTAGCTGACACATGGGAATACTATCTCACTAAAAGTTTAATTCTAAAATATTTAAAAAGAAAATATTTAAAAAATAGATACTGGCTTTGTCAGATGCGATGTTTTTCAAACTTCTTTACCTTATAAAACTTCTTTGAATTTTTTTTACCATAATAACAGCATTTTTAACTTGGAAACGGCTGTCGTAGAAGTTTCAGGTAATGCTTACTGACGTTATTTAAGTTTCTCTTTAATTCGAGCAAGTAAATGTGCACTTAAAAATGTCTACGGAGACATGAAAAAAAAAAGAACTTTTAATTGCCTCCACCGTTTTATCTTTGGTAGCAGTAAGCGACTGTGAGCTTCGAAATTCATAGGAAACATTTAAGAATTTTTTTAACTACAATCAAAATTCATGCAGCCAAGACATATCTCAAGAAAACCTAAAACAAAATCGTCTCAACCAAGTTACTCAAACTTTGCCAAGTGAAGACTCAATTCAAGAAATTACTGACGAATTTCGGCTTAAACAAGATTCTATTCATGAAACTCTACCATTTAAATAAAATATAGAACTATTATTCACGATTTTTATGTAACCGACTGCAGACCTTATGAAAGTAGGAAAGAAATATATTGAATGTATAACAAATATGGAGCGGTCTGGAAAATCAAATGTAATTAATGGGGAAAATGTAGTTACTGCGTTAGCTCTCAAAAAATTCTGGCTACGATCCCGGATTCACATTCCGGTGGGGGGAACAATTTTCAAGATTTATATTAGATCTTATGAACTACGCGGGGCTCTCTGTGGTTTGGACTCAACCTTAAACTGCAGGTTCCAGAGGAAAGGAGCTGGCTTAGAATGCCTCCTTCTGGAGGATCCCCCTTTTTCCCTTACTGCTTTACACCTCGTCGACAGCTAAGGTCATTAGAGGCGGGTTAGGACTGGGGACAAGGAACGGGGAAGGAATTCGGACATGGCCTTTTGAACTAAGCATCCCGGCATTCGACTGGAGTTATTTGGGGAAACCATGGAAAACCAAAATCTGGATGCCCGGACAAGGATTCGAACCCAAACGCGAGGCCAGAATGCTGGAGGATACAACCAACCTTCAGGTTAGGTTTCAGTACTGTCTACATAATTAATCTATCCAATCTAATAATATTATATGAGCAATTCTTGTAAACAGATAAAATTAAATTATCACAAAATTCTCTAAGAATTTTTATATAATTTTCCATATTGAACAGAAATCGAAAGATGCTGAGTGAAGAACGGTCACCCAGGTACAGTGGAGCTAAAGAGAGGACCATGAACGTAAATCCGCATTCCGAACTGATTTCAGACAAAAGAGAATGGGAAAGTTTCCTTTGGACTTAAATGAGTTATGGACAGGGTAGGATATAATCAATGTGCTCCAAATTGTAAAAAGTCGTTTGTAGTTTAAGAAAGTGTGATTATAAATTGCCACTGGATGTAAGTTGTAATTAACAACAACAATAATAAAAAATCAGTTTCAAATATGCTTCTTTGGAAAAAGCTGCATAAACATTTACTCCGATTAACGACTTCGGTACATAGGAAGAATAAATTAAAACACTTTCTCCTAAAATTTTAACGTTTGCAGCTGACGTTAACAAATATATAGCGATGAAAATAGAAAACTGTCGGTAAGAAATTCAGTGTGAGAACGAAGGCTTTCACGGCGTATCGATGAAATATAGTCTTCACGGGTTTTCCGCCGTATGTTGTTGAAGAGAGACAACAACGAGCTTTCGGCGGCTGGCTCTGCCGCCATCTTCAGGTTAGATGTGTGCTGCAGGGAGTACCAGCGCTGCACTGAGTCAGTGCAGCGCTGGTACTCCCTGCAGCACACATCTAACCTGAAGATGGCGGCAGAGCCAGCCGCCGAAAGCTCGTTGTTGTCTCTCTTCAACAACATACGGCGGAAAACCCGCGAAGACTATATTTCAAGAAATTCAGTGTTTCATCATTAATTATGACTGCTGATTTATGTAATCGTCAGGATGTTTTAAGGGGGTAGGTACCAAGGGCGTATCCAGGATCAGAACTAGAGAGGAGCAAGATTTGAACTGGGGGGGGGGGGGAGGCAACTTATATTGGTTTCGAGGAAGTAGGGTGGGGGACTGAAGAATGATGATTTCTTACAGAATAAAACTCAAACCAATTTAGGAAACTATTTTTATTATTGATTAATATAGTAATCCAACCATCTACTATGTAGAAAATTAAGATCGTAACTCAGTTATAGTTTTTTATGTATTCATTAATCGTCTCGGATTCTCAGAAAATCTTTCAATAACTTTATTTATCAATATCTCACGGTGTTCTTTCACGAAATTTCAATGCAAACTCATCAGGAATAATCTTTCATCTCATAAAGTGCTCCTGAGCCAGTTTTTCAATCGCCGAAACATACTGAAGGCAACTTGATTTTTTTCCAGGGGGAGGGGGGGGCAGCAGGTTTCAGAAAAATGATTTTTTTCCTTTTGGTTAACAAAAATAGTTTTTACTTTTGACTTCATGTTGGTGAAAAAATTATTTAAATATTTTTGACAGTGTGGGAATTATGCGTGATTGAGCAAAGTCCTGCACGATTAACAGCCACTTGCGCTTGAAGGTAAACCAAATCTTTAACCTTAAATATCTCAAAACAGCAATTCATTAATTGATTTTAAATATAACTTTTTTCAAATGTATAAATCTTTTTCAAATTTGCAGGACATGTTCTATATACTAATTGCTACAGTCACTAACATTTACTGCTTATGCAGCTTTTCACAAATGGAAAATATGCCTATGTGTTGAAACAAAAAAGCAAGAATTTTAATCTCTTGACATTTTTTTATTAACAAATGTTTTATATTATTGGTATAACTAATTGCCTGGATATTAGTTTACAAGATTAAATAGAGATTTCTGCAAAATTTCAAATATAATACTTTCTATCATTAAAGACCTTAATGAATACATATTTTTAACTGTCAGTTTGGATGGTATATTAACATATTGCTAAATAATATTTTTATTTAATTTTTTTTTTTATATATAACTATAACAGTTCTATGGAACTACAAACTTTGACCATCAAATTTAAATAGAGTTGGAGAAAATGAAATTTCTATTTCTACAAATATTTGTATGTGATAGCAACATCTACCCCCTTTATGTTACTCATTGGAGTTTTAAATCGATTGTAAATAACGTGATACGAATAATCGCTTTAAAAGCAAATAAATATTTTCTTGTTTTCTTCTGACTTCGCCGTCGGCGTCTAGGTCATTAGAGGCAAGAAATGACTGTGGGAAGTATGGCCTTTTGAAGGAAGAATTCCGACATTCGCCTGGAGTGATTTGGGGAAACCACGGAAAATCCAAATCTGGATGCCCGGACGGAGATTCGAACCGCCGTCCTCCCACACGCTCGGTACCTAAAACGAAGCTGGAGGCGTGCAGCTCAAACACTAAGGAAGACCTAGCAGACAGTCAGTATCCGTGATAAGTAATGTTTAGTGTCTGATAATTTCGATACCCACCAACACAATCCCCCTCCCCCCCCGCACATTCAGTTCTCTTCACTACTGTGTAGTATTTTTTGTATTAAAGATGTATTTATGCACAACACAACACAAATTTGTTTTTCGCCACAAGTCTCACGTAAGCTCTTAAAATACAAACAGTTTCGTCACTGAAAATATCATGAATTTAATTTGTGAATTACAGTTTTATCTCCATTAATTTCGCACCAGATTAGGCATAATTTAAAACTTCAGACAATACGGACACACAAAAAATATGGCGACTAATTTAATAGATGTTAAAAACATCGTCTATTTTAGATTCTCCTTGCTTATCTTTCAACAGTTTTGGCGTTGTTATTTCTGAAATTTTGACGTGACGGTTGAAATACACGCAACATGACTGACAAGTTCCTGGTAAACTTCCCTTCGTTAATGACGAGTTTCGGGTATTCATAGAGCGGCAGGGTTATATCATGCTACATGACGAAATTTTCTCCAAAGATATTACTGTCACACCACCACGATCTCATTGAGCTGATTATTACCTCTGTCGGCAGGGTCCATGGAGGAATGAAATATATGGAGGAGAAGTGACGTTAAATCTGTGAAGCAGGCTCGCGCATGTGCAGTGGCGGCAGCGGCGATATTGCGCTTCCAAACAATTGCGATGTTCCCAGTATATCCCGAAAACTAAGCAAGATATCGAAAAATTTTATTCTTTATTTTCGATTTGTCTCGTCGTGTTACATAAGAATCGATCATTAAATTTGACTTTTGCGAAATTTTTCTTCTCCATTTCAACTCAAGACACCTCACTTTTTATACAGTATATCTCTAGAACTAGGTGAGATATCGAAACTTTTTATTCTTTATTTTTCATTTGTCTCGTCTTTTTAAATAAGAATCCATCATCAAATTTGACTTTGACCAATTTTTTCTTCTGAATTTCAACCAAAAACCATTTCACATTTGGGACAGAATATCTCTAAAACTAAGCAGGATATCAAAAAAAAAATTATTCTTCATTTTTTATTTGTCATATCGAGTTACATAATAATCCATCACCAGACTGCGGCGTCACCTTTATCCTAGAGTCCCCTTGAGGTTTTTGTACATATTCCCCGTGTCTGTATGGAAGCGGCAATGCCCCCTCCACTCCGGCCATACCCCCCCACTCCTCCTACGCCCTGCTTCACTTCAATGCGTGGTGAAGGTCTCTTGCGTCGTCCCCATATATTTCCTTCCTCCATGGCAGGGTCTGCCTTCACGTGTTTTTTCTACATACGTCTCGAATAGGGTGACTGTGTTGTCTCAGTATTCAGTGAGCCGCAGAAAAACTGATGATTACGGTACAGTTTCTCCTGAGCGCTGGGAAACAATACATTCTCAATAACAATGACGAGCTGCTTGAGGTATAGGTTACCCAGAAACACACTTTAAGTTTGGGGCTTACATTTCAAAATACAGTGTTGACAAAAAATGGTTGTTAACATTGCACCGAAAAAACACGCGACATGGCTGCCAGCAGTTTAATTTCTTTTCTTTTATTTAAAAATAATAATAGTAAAAATAAATAAATTTGATAACGTTTCCGGCTACCTGAAAGCGATTAATCATTATGAAGTGAGTATAAAACAATTTGAAAACGACTCCTTCTTCGACTACCGATGAGTTAAAATAGCAGAATTATATGACTTTTTTGCATTTAAGCTGCTAATAGAATTAAATCAATACGTTGAAATCTGTGCGTGATCGATATCTGCATTCGTAGTCAATTGTAATGCCTTATACCTGCTCGATTTTTTATCCGGCTTGGATACAAAAATTTCCTTTCGGCTTACACATTTACAAATTCAGTAATCTTTGGTCTATTGCGTGTTTTCTAGGCACAGGGCCGCCGTAAGCGGGCGTGCAAGGCGTGCACCGCACGCGGGCGGCAGGTCGAGGGGGGGCGGCAAATCGAGTGATCGACAGTCGCCGCCCCGGGATAGTTGTCATTCCATTGTCGCCGTGAAATTTGTTGCAGCCTATTATGGAGCGGGCAAATAATGATTGAAGGGGCGGCAATCTCACATTCTTTTGACCAGGTTCGGAAAAACTCATAGATCCACCACTAGCTGTAATTAGATAGGGGGCGGCATTATCGCTATTGCACGCGGGCGCTTAAACAGTTAGCGGCGGGCCTGGCTAGGCATACACACACACATTTGTACGCCAGCTATTCCGTGGCGATCCATACAAAGGGTGAAATGTGTGTGTTAATTGTCTAACGACGAGCCGCATCACAAGCCAATAACAATCGTTACGTATTTGAACGTGGCGAGCAAGCGTGATGGTAACCATACACACAGATATCTCGCTTAACAATTTACTCGCGGCAGATAAGACTTGCTTACTGTCTAACAAGTTAAGTAAGATGAACAGAGAATTCGTAGCTCATTTAATTGTGACATATCAGAAACATACTGCATTGTGAACGCTGAAACTAAAAGAGTATTCGAACATAAATTAAAAAAAGGATATAGTGCATTGATAGAGGTTTGTGTGGAAAATATATATAATAGTGATAGTAGATTAATAGAAAAGAAAATCCACTCTTTATACATATACATATATATATATATATATATATATAATGAAAACTCAACAACAAGTTGAATAGGAGAAGACGAAATCTACAAAACAAATTTACGCTATTACTACGACTTACTACTGTTTATGAGAGATCAACACGAACCAATGGACAGTATCAGCAATATGGAAGCCCAAATTATGAAGGGGAAGAAGAAGGATATTGAGGAAATGCTTAGGGAAATGTATGTGTGCATTTATGTAATACTGAAGAAATCGAAGAAAATGTTTTCAAATAGTGCAAGTAGCATTATATGATCTTGTTTATAATCTTCCTGCAATCACTTTTTTTTTGTCATACTGTCTGTTTCTTTTTTACAGTTGTAATATAAGCTGCTGCACGAATACATACATTTTTTTGTTTAGAACTTAAACCTGTTTCAGTTCAATATTGTCACAACGCTTAACATAACCTCACTACACTTGGCTCGCGATGTTTTGGAATTTCCAGTGATCCGCGAGCCAGGAAATCACAACAGATAAATCCCTAGACGACTACCATAAACACAACAATTTGAGCGCGTCGAGACAGCTGAACGACAAATGTGTGGAACTGATGATGTTCCTGTGTGTGGGCTCCCACAAGGACAGGCTCGTCGCGAGAATATCCGCGCGCAAATAGCTGCCCAGACACAAACATATTTGCGCGCGAGTAAACTCGCCAAACATTTACGCGCAGATATTTTCGCGACGAGCCTGTACGTGTCAGAGCCCATACACACGAACGTCAGTTCCACACATTTGTCGTTCAGCTGGCTCGCCGCGCTCAAATTGTTGTGTTTATGGTAGTCGTCTACGGATTTATCCGTCATGATTTCCTGGCTCGCGGCTCACTGGGAGTTCCAAAACATCGCGAGCCAAGTGTAGTGAGGTTATGTTACAAGCGATGTGACAATATTGAAAAGAAACATGTTCTTAAGTTCTACACAAAAAAATGTATTTATTCGTGCAGCAGCTTATATTAGAGCTGTAAAAAAAAAAAATAAACGGACAGTATGACAAAAAAAAAAGTGGTTGCAGGAAGATTATAAACACGATCATATACTACTACTTGTTCTATTTGAATAGCATTTTCTTCGATTTCTCCAGTATTACATAAATGCACAGATACATCGTCCCCTTCATAATTCGGGCTTCCTATATTGCTGATACTGTCCATTGGTTCGTGTTGATCTCTCATAGACAGTAGTAAGTCGTAGTAATATCTAAATTTGTTTTGTAGATTTTGTCTTCGCCTATTCCACTTCTTGTCGAATTTTATATATATATATATATATATATATATATATATATATATATATATATATATTTCTTGCGAAAAGTGCTCTACATTTCTTTTTTATTAATGCACTATGAACTTGTATTTCTCACAAACCTCTACCAATGCACTATATCCTAATTTTTTTAAACTTCTTTTCGCAAACTCCTTCGGTTTCACCTTTCGCAAGGCAGTATGTTGCTGATATGTCACAATTAAATGAGCTACGAATTCTCTGCTCGTCTCACTTAACTTGTTAGACAGTAACCAAGTCTTATCTGCCGCGAGTAAATTGTTAAGTGAGATATCTGTGTGTATGGTTACCGTCGCGCATGCTCGCCACGTTCAAATCTGTAACGATTGTTATTTGGCTTGTGATGCAGCTCGTCGTTAGACAATTAACACACACATTTTATCGACTGTATTGATCGCCACGGAATTGCTGGCGCACAAATGTGTGTGTGTCTGCCAAGCTTACTCGCACACAAATGTAATTGCTACTCAAGGAATTATGTTCTGCACAAGTGTACTCAGTACTCATGTGATTAGCAGTTCTTTTTGGTTTACAATTAATGTAGTTCCTTACGAAAATTTCGTTTTCTCTGTTTGAGTACTATAAACTTTCATTGTAATAGGCCATCCTGCCGTTACCTGACTCAGGAATCCTGAAAACAGGTCGGAGTAGTCTTGTCCCTCTCATACTTTCACAGGATGAAGAATATTTTTTTCCTACGGATTTACGCCTCGTTGACGTCGCGGTTATTAGAAGCGGGATAGGAATACGAAGGAATTTGGTCATGGCGTTTTGAATTATCCTGGCGTTCGCCTGGAATAATTTGGGGAAACAATGGAAACCCCAAATCAGGATTCCCGGACGGGCATTCGAACCAACGTTTGTACATTTTTTATGGAATTAAAATCAGTGAAGAAAATACAGATATACTGTTTTCAAAAAGAAAATTCATTAGGTATTATTACATCTATAACTTTTATTTAAGAAATTAGATACAATGAATAACAAACATTTAAAAAATCAAAGTAAAATTATTTTTCGTCTTCATCATCAATTATTTCATCTTCAGCGTTTTCTGATTCATTTTTCATGTAAACATCGTACATATTTTTATTAAATTTCGTCACGTGCCTTTCTGTGGTATTAAATGAGTAGCATTCGGTTATTTCAGATATTGTATGTAATGTTACTTTTATACTTGTTGATATTCTGTTGTGTAATTTGGTTTTAATTGTATTTATAGATAGATAGATATGTTGACTTTGATCCAATGTGAGAATAATCTCGGGGATGTGGAACAGTACATACATTTATTAGTAATGTCAATATTACTATATAATTGATAATACTATTATATATTGACAACAAGTTAGATACAACCCATTAGTATAACCAATATCTCCTGTAATCTACAAATACAATCCCGAGTTAATTAATACTTATTATGTGGAACAGTGTACACACTTGTTACCAGCATCTAATAACCAGTTATTTTCTTACCAACCAGTTACCACGATAAATTTCACTGTAATATGTGACTACATATTATATCATGTTAGTTGCTGTTTATGTGGAACAGTACACAAACCTATTAACAGCTGAAAACAATGTTTCCACAGTGGCGCTCCTATGAGGTATGCACAAAAGTTTCTTTACTAAATCACACAGCATAGGAAATGTTTGAGACCCATCTCCATTTTTCAGTTGTTTTACATATGTCCAAAACTTGTTAACATTGGGGATTTGGTCAAAGGGAAAGTTGACATTTATTAAAATTTTTGTCATTACCTTTATGGTATTTGTTTTTCGGTCCCTAAATAAGACTCCTTACATACATAAATTTTTAAGATTTCTTCATCCAGTTCTCCGATTTCTTGCTTTCTTCTGATCATGTTTGATACCATTCTACCGACCTAATATTTCGTATAATGGTAAATGTTTCAGTTCTCTGTCTGTGAAATCAAGGCTCAGATTTTTGTTTCTTTTGTGTCTGAAATATTTCTTGTTTCACGTTTTTCTGTTTCCGTGAGGTCTAAATATTCTGTTTGTGTAAAACACTCGAGAATAGTTGTGTATGCAGTGAATATTTTCTCGTACAGTAAATATAAATTTGGTGTTTCAGACTGCATTTCTTTATTGAGCTCTGTAAATATAGGTAACACAAACTTCAAAAACACCAGATACAATTCTGTCGTCGTTCGAGAGCCATGGAGAGAATTGCTTGAGCCGAAAGTAAGCGATCGACATGAATTACAGCTTGGAAATATAATTTTACAGAGGGCAATTGTTCCAGAAGCCTGTTTACTACCTCAATGAGTGATCTTGTTTGGCTAGGGTGAGGTAATTTCTGTGGCGTGAAATTTGTGAAAGCTTGAAAAGTTTTAAAATCTCCAATGCATTTGGGAGAATTTTGTGTATAGTTAAACACTTCTCTACAAAAGTCCTCAATGCCTCTTGGCAATTTTTCGCATGGGTATAAAGCGCATAGGCTAAAATAATGATAAATGCATTTAAGAGCAAAAAAGTGAGGTATGTTATTTTCTAATAAAGTGAGCAGTGAATGATTACCTCTATAACAATGGCACCATCAGTGGTAAAACCAGGCATGTTTGATTTGTATGGTATACCTTTGTCGACAAAATATTCGATGATTTTGTTGAGCAGTGCTGTTGCTGTACCATCTAAGATTGGAATAAAAGTCAGAAATCTATCTTCAACTTGGAAATTTAAATATGCTCTCCTTACGATAAGCGGCAAATGTTTGATGGCAGACTTGTCTGTGCTTCCGTCAACAATTAATGAAAAGTAGTTGTTTTGTAGAATTTCTAATAGATTTTCTTCTGCTGTATGTCCTGTTACATCTACAACAGTCGGTCTAGCTGTCGTCCACTGCTTATGCACCATAGTAAACAAAGGATTTTGAAAGATTTTCTACCATCAGCGAAACGTAACCTGTTAAATTGAGTATATTTCAAATCTTATCACTAGAGTGCACGCGCCCTTAAATACTCCTTGAGCGCACGCGCGGGCTACAGGCGTAGCCCATTTATGGGTTAGTTAATTTTCGGAATCAAACAAAAAAAATATAAAACCGAATAAATAATTACTAAATATCTTTATTTTTATCATATTGACTCATAAAATTAACAAAATTTTGTTTCTTAATTATAATTTGAAACATAAACGTAAACTTCTTAAAAATCAAATATTTTTGAAAGGGTTGAAATATTTTAGTCTTATTTTTATTTAGGAACTTAATATTTATTATAAAATGGGTTTCCAGTGTAGTAATTGAACCAATTATCAAAGTGATTGATAGTAATACATTCTGTTGGCATACATTCAGGACAGACGACAGCCTGAAGTTCGCTACAAATGCGACCTCATACATTTGCTGCATTGCTTGCGCGTCCTGTAAGCCCGAGCCCTGCTGTTAAAAGAACATCGACCAACTCCTCCCCGATTAGGCATCTTATGTTGCGGGGGTTGATCTGCCAGTCCTAGAGGTAGTCTTCCTTTCAGTTTTATACCTTTTAGTATATTTTTCTGGGATATACGACGCTCTATAAAAGGTCTAGCAAGATCGAATCCGACTTCTTGAAGATATTGACGACGGATCACTTTCATATCAGGATTGTTCGTCAGATATATTACAAGACCGTTTATATTCGCCATATTAACAAAATTGTAAAACAGCGTGCTAGGCAATTGACAACTGTTCCGAGCAACGAGGTATTCTTTAGATATTTTATCAAAAATATTGACACCGTACTTTGTGTGGTTACAAAATGTGATGATATCAGGTTTTTGAGCTTCACTAGTTGCATAATCAATTTTTAGCATGATTATTGAGGGTAGACAACATCAAAACTACTTAATTTCGTTTTGTCATTCTCCAGCAACCATCTTAGTATTTGGGTATAGCTCACATTACCCACCATTTAAAAATGACAAAAAAACAATAAAGTTACATGAAAAATACATAAACACAAACAACACACATAAAAAACAGTTATTGACATTACTTTTTGTAATATTAATACAGAAAATGTATCATATTTACCTCAATTTTGTCACTTGTATATTAAATAATTTACTTCCTCCAACGCTCGCGCGGGCTACAGGTGTAGCCCATCAACTTCAAGGGCGATTTATGCAGATGTCTGTGCACCGTGAGAGATGGCACGCTACTGGCTGGGGTGGGGGATAGTACTTGAGGAATACACTGAACGATTAATCTGTAGCGCGCAAAGTTTATATAATATACGACAATATTACACGTTGGGCTACATATGTAGCCCGCGCGTGCACTCTAGTGTTATGCAAAGGTATTAACATTTCAAGCCTTCAACAAACAATTAGTCCCCCAACCTACACGCATAATCAACCTTTATTTTTTATTTTATTTTTATTATTATTATTTGATCTCTGTACTACCTAGTGAGCTGACTCTTCTTCATTTATCTTCATCCATGTTAAACAACATGTCGGATATTGAATGGGTTTCAAATTACGTACAGCCCATGGTCATGAGCATAGTGTATGGTTTTTTTCATTTTTATGTGAAGTCAGAAAGCTGAAAAATTTTTAGTAACCATTTTTCGTTGATACTCTCCACTGCGGATCAATATATTGGGGCGCCACGAGCTGGATCGGCTAGGTTCAACGGGACAGATTACCGGCCACGTGCTATCAAGTGGTTTTCCACAGCTAACAAGGCGAATTCCCGGGCTGTTGCCAATATCTGCGTCATAAACCACAGATTTCACCAACAAAAACGCACTTATCCCACAGAAATGGTAGCACGTATCACAGGTAGGTGAAAACACTTCTCTTATCCAGTTAGTATGTTGTGAAACCAGTCGGTATGTATAAAATGCTTGGTATCAGCAAGGGCAAGCAACCGAAAGGTCTGATAAAAAAAAAATAATAAAAAAACTTTTTTCTTTTAGCGCGATATGTTTTTTGTTTGTTTGTTTGATCGTTATTTATACGGATTTAAAGTGCTTTCGAATAACGTTCCGAGAATAATATAAGGTAGGTTTCGTTTTGTTTAAAGGTCGGAGAGATAACCAAATGAGATGAAAGTTCGCAAAAATTCGTTTTCGTTTTTCTTTGAGCGCTAACTGGGTATAGTTACGCCTGGTAGAAGAAAAGGTTATCTTGATTTGAGCGTTAATGTTTTGACTAAAATATAATCGATTGAAGCGAGAACTAAACTTGAACACTCTGCGTGAACGAAGATGCTGGCTGCGCAACAGGAAGTTCCTGCAGGATGCGAGATGACAGCAGCGCGTGGTCCGCGATATCTGCAGTCGGCAACGCGATTTGGTGATGGCGACGTCGCGCGCTCTGCCGCTGCTGCTATTGTGGGCGACTCACAGCGCCTCCGCACAGTGCGGCGTCGACGACGCGACGCAGCGCTACTGGGGGGACTGCCAGCGGTCACGCGAGGACTAGATCGTACAGATCAGATTCGGTCCCAACGGCGGTGCCGATCTGCACGTCATACCAGACACCACACAGAGGGCCGACAACACGACGTACCGGTTCTGCGTGAGCTACTCCAGCATCTGGAGGGGCACTGAGTGCCAACTGCGTCTGGGCTTCAACCCCGACCTCGTCGTCGGCTACGCCACTGTCGCGAACACCTGCAGCGACCACACGGGATTCAGGTAGCGTCGGCAGCACATAAAATAGCATTTCTGGATTTTGTACTAGTTAGATCACTTGTTTCGAAATAACATCGTCTAGTAACAACTGTTGTCTTCTTCTTACGAATAGCCCATGCAGGGTACGATAAATCAACTTTGGCTATGTTTCTTTCTATTCAATTTTCTTTGGTTTCAAACTTCCTTCATTCTTTGAACGTGTTGTTCCTTTTCTTCCTGGATCCATTTCCATCCCTTTATGTGTTTCTGTCTTTCCTGAAAAATTGACTTCTCAATTATTTCATCGGTTTTCACTCCAGAATTTTTCATTGTCCTTTTCAATTTCAATGAATCTATGTGGTTTTGGATTTATAACTGTTTATTAAGGTGAAAATCTGTTTAGTTAGTCTATAATTATCCATTCAGCATATGTCCCCGTAAAATTTCAGTCTTCTTTTCCTCATAATAACTGTTAATTTTTCTATTTCCATATTTCTCGGTTTGGTTTAAATTTGTATTCAGCATTACTATTACGTTTAGGACCCAGACCAACTGTTTTATTAATTTATCCAGATATTTTCGCATTTTTGGTGACTGGCGTCGTCAGTGGGTACCCTTTATATACTTCTCTGGCATTTCCAGCGTCCACTTACCATCGCTACAAAACTAATCATCTCAGCCTCCACAGAAACATCGAGAGCATCGAGTTTAATAACTTGTTTATTAAGTATAACCTTAAACCAAATTACGTAGACGTGAAAGTCAGGAACAAAACAGAACCTGCGCAAAAAGCAATGTACAGAAGTGCAGAAAGTGCTTTTCGGGACTGTTATGTGACACCTGCCACAATCTTCCCACTGATGATGACGCACACCAAAATAGCGAAAAGTGTCGGGAAAAATTAATAGACGATGTTTAATTTAAAACATTTATGCAACGATTGTCGGCCATGGCGATAACAAAGTTATTTTTAAGTCCTAGATCAATATTTGAAACTAAAAGATTTCTCGAAGCGTTAGTTATAGATTATCATACTTTAGAGGATTTTTGTTACAACAAATGCGAAACGTAATCTCAGACTACCTGTTTTAATTCTTTTTTGTTTTAGTGACTGCACTTGTAACATGAATGTATGGATAAGCGAGAGCGCGTTTAGTCTGAAGATAATCCCGGACCAGGGGAGAGACAGCAGCTGGCACAACGACTGGCTGTGGTCCGTGAGCTTGAAACGGGTCTCAGAGCAACAGCAGTGCGAAAAGGAGATGAGATTCATCAAGATGCTGGGCAACATTCCCATCAGATCCCTCAGCCTCGAGAGCGTCGAGTTATGGGACTCTCTGGCGCGGCTGCTGTCAGGGCTTCGGTATCTCGCAATCACAGGATCGAAAGTCATCAGCTTGGATGAAGGCTGGTACCACTGTTTGATAACACTAGTCATAAATAGAATCTGTATAACGGCGTAACCCTTACAAGTATAACCAATCATCGTTAGAACATCCAACATAAGTATCTGATACAGTTACCTTTGGCTGCTTACAGCACACTATTGCTATTCATTAATCTAATGAGTAATTGTATTGATTGTTTCTATTAGAAATTAGATTTTTTGCAGGTGACATAATACTATGAAAAAGGATCAAAACAGTAGATGATTGTAAACAGCTGCAGGGTAATTTGGACAAGATATCTATTTGGGTTGATAAACGTGGGATGAAGATAAAAGGAAAAAGGAGTTAGCTTATTAGATAGACAAATAAAAAACTAAAGATTGATATTGCTTATAAGGTGGGAAAATAATTGCTTCTTGAAGACATCAAATGTATATATCTTTGCATTACATTTGGTAACAAGCTTAACTAGGCAGGACACATTGGACAGATGGTAGGAAAAAATTTCAAAATTTTGCACTTGTTGGAGAGAGTGATGAGGGGATGTGCGAGAGATGTAAAGGAGTGGGTTACAAAACTTTGCTTGGATATGATAGTGAAGCATGGGACCCACATTTTCAGTATCAAATACGGGAGTTGGAGAGGGTGCAAAAAAAAAAAAAAAAAAAAAAAAAAAAAAAAAAAAAAAAAAAAAAAAAAAAAAAAAGGGAGCTGTTGGAATAATCAGTAACAGATATAGTAAAAGAGGGATTCATTGGAATACAGGGGAAGGGTGAAGGGTGTAATGGGAGTGTACAAGGCGTATAGTGGTGATGGGGTATGGCAATATATTGGTGTAAGAGTTAAAAGTAATGCATGGAAGGGAAAAGATGACCATGACCACAAACTGGCACTCGATTTCAAGGGTGTGGGACGATTGTCTGTATTAGGTAATGGTGTTAGGGATTGGAATAAGTTACCAAGGGAAATGATGAATAATTTACCTTAAACGTTGAAATAATTTTAAGTTAAAATTTATAGCGAGAAAATGTGTGCAGGATATGGGGGAGATGGGTGTGTAGGGAAATTGCCACCCGAGTGCGTTCTCGATTGCATTTTTTTTTTTTATGTTTTCATTGTATTATGTTTGCAGATCCTAGTTAAACAGCATAATGTCACGCTTCACACATTGGACATGTACTTGAGGGACTCCAGCACTGTATCGGATGACTGAAACGCCGCCAGTATAGCACGTGTTGCTGGTTTGCTCTCCCCATCTTGACTCTCTGAGGTAGAACCCGCTGTCTTGAGAGATTAGTATCCTGGTATGGTTAACGCAGCTCTGTTAATCTTCAACAGTATTTCATATTGGAGTCGGATTTCAATAGCTTTTCTAGAACTTCTAGTCGAAGATGAAATATATCTAGTTCCTATTGAACATGATGGTGATGAAGCTTGGGGGGACATTGGTGAAAGAATTAGGAATAGTGAATGGAAGGGGAAAGACTACCATGACCACATGCTGGCACTCGATTTCATGCATAATCATCATCAAGGGTTCTCTGCTATACAGCATGTCCACGCCCAGTGACAGCCCTCCACGCCTCCCTCTGTTCCGCCATTCTCTTAGTTTTTATATATTTCCCGTTTATCATTATATCATCCATCATTTTCATCCTACGCCGACCTCTCTTCTTCCCCTCCAGAGCAGTCCTAAGCAGGTATTAGTTCCTCAGCACATAGCCAATCATGTTCTTTTTTCTGTTTCTTATTGTTTTTAATGTGTGACCTTTTCTCTATTATTGAGCACTTCCTCATTCCTTACTTTGTCGTGCCAACTAATTACCTCCATCCTCCTCCATACCCACATTTCAAAAGCATCCAACCTTTTAGATCTTCTTTGCCTAGCGTCCATGTTTCTGGTCCATACAGTCCTACGCTCCTTACAAAACATTTAGCTATTTTTTTCTTCAGGGTTTTGCCCAGCCTTCCGCATAGTAAATCCTTCTTTCTATTGAAAGTTTCCTTTGTCATTGCTATTCTAGTTTTTACCTCCTTCTTGCAGCTCATATCACTACTCACAATACTCCCAAGATATTTAAAGGACTCCACTTGTTTAATTATTTCTCCTTGCAGCGTTATCATCATTTATTTCTTATTCTTTCCCACCATCATACATTTAGTTTTAGTCCTATTGATTCTCATTCCGAATTCCTCACACCCTTTGTCTAAACTCTTTACCATTCTTCTGAGTATCTTGACATTTTCTGCCAGCAAACCGAGCGTGGTGGGTGAACGGTTAACATTCTGGCCTCGCATTCAGGAGGACGCCGGTTCGAATCCCCGTCCGGGCATCCAGATTTGGGTTTTCCATGGTTTCTTCAAATCACTCCAGGCGAATGCCGGGATGCTTCCTTCAAAACGGCCATGGCCGAATTCCTTCCCGTTCATTGTCCCCAGTCCCATTCCGCCCCTAATGACCCTAGCCGTCGACGAGGCGTAAAGCAATTAAAAAAAAAAAAACATGTCATCAGCAAACTTTATGCAGATAATGCTACGTCCACCCATGCATACACCTCCTCTACCTCTTAAACTTCTTTCCATAATTTCCTGTTAAATAATGTGGGTGACAAACAAATTCCCTGTCTTACACCTCTTCCAATCTTTCCCTCTTCTGTAAGATCATTCCCCACATTTACTCTCACTCCTTGCTCGGTGTATAATTTACTTATTAGCCTTCTTTCCTTCCAATCAATACATTTATTTTTTTAGAATCGTCATTAAATTTACCGATTGTATTCTGTCAAAAGCCTTTTCCAGGTCTGTGAAAACCATGTAATAATCTCTTTCCCTTTCCCTTCTCCTATTGTTCTCAGCAAACCAATAGCGTCTCTTGTACTTCTTCCTTTTTGAAATCCAAGCTGTTCTTCAGTAATTGACATGGACAGTTTGCTAGATATTCGTCTATTTAGCACTATTAGTAATATCTTAGCAGCGTGGCATAAGGGACTAATGGTTCTGAACTCTTCACATTTTACTGCATTCTTTTTCTTTTTAATTGGTATCAACACTGTTGTTAGAAAGTCTTTTGGTCATCCTCCTCATATATATCTCACATTGTACAAATACAGTATTTCTCTTCTTCCCTCATCTTTCAAACATATCAGAATTTCTACAGGTAACTCATCGGTCCCACAGGCTTTCTTGTTCTTCATCTCTGCCAAAGCCTTCTCCACCTCCCCCTCCAGGATATGGCCTCCCATCTCCTCCTTGCTGACTTTCTTTTCTACTTCTAATGCCAAATCCTTCGGACGGTGTTGCAGATCATACAATTCTTCTACATATTCTTTCCATCTTTGCTGTATTTCACGAGCCTCTCTGCCTAACTTTCCATCCTTGTTTTCCCTCTCTTTCTAATTGCTCTATCTGTTCACACTTACTTCTCATCAAATTCTCTCTTGCTTCCTCCACTTCTCTTTTCAATACGTTATTTAATTTTCTGTATTTCCTTCTCCCCTCCTCAGTGCCTTTGTTTTTCCACTTCCTTCTCTCTTTCATCTTCTGTAGCATTGCGTCAGTCACCCAATATTTCTTTATTCTACTGCTTTTCTTAAATCATATTACTTCTGCAGCAGCCCTTTTCAGACACTCCTTCATCCTTACCCATTTTTCATCCACACTCTCATTTATATTTCCTCTATCCCATTCATTTATAAAGATTTTTTCTATTTCTCTACCTTGTCCTTCCTCTTTAAGAGCATCAGTATTCAGCCTTTTTATTATCTTCCCTTTCTTAATTCTTTTCAGTCTCATATCTATTTCTGCTACAACAAGATTATGATCAGAATTGCATAAGGGAGTCGGAAAATTTTATTTTCTTTGTAAGGGTGTCAGTGATTGGAATAAATCACCAAGTGAATTGATGAATAATTTATCAAATATGCTTAAGGGTTTTGAAATAAAAATTTGTAAATTGGGAATGTAATTGGGGCAGGAATTTAACACTGAAATTAAAAAATAATTTTTTAGAAATATTTTTTTAAATAAATTAAAAAGGGGTAATTAGATGACATGGGGAATCGAAACAGGAGCGATAGCTCTATCGCAAATAATAATAATAAGAGTAATAATATTTTTTATTTTATTATTGATTCAAGCCCACTATGGATCGCCTATAACTATTTCTTTCTTGATGATCAACTTTGTTCCTAATACCTTTTAAATCCAGCTAATAATTTTTCTCCCCATAATAATAATATAATATAATTTAATATAATTTTAATAATTATAATAATAAATAACATTTCCATCCAAGTAAAAATGAAACTTTTATTAACGTTGCAGTGATCTGCTTCAGGTTCCACCTGACTTAAGATTCGACTTAAAAAACAAATTATTTGCTATAAGAATCACTCATGATAGTAGTAGAATACTCATCCTTCACCGAATTTATTACTTTCATTAGACTAAGGTAAAACTAGACAGCGTCAACTATATAATTTAAAATATGTTAAACATTTCCCGCTTTTCAGCGCGTATGCTTAGGACGTCGTTATGAATTCAACAACCATATGTGCATGGTCCGGCTAATTCAGCTTAAAAATATTATTCTGGCAATTTATCCCTGTTAGTCAGATGACCAGCACTGCCGAAACAACGTTATGACTGTAAGGGAACAGGATCGATTCATTCCATTACAATGACACCATTTGTGAAGGTTAAAGAGAGAGTGGCCTGTTGAATTCTAACGTGCTTTGCTAGTCAGGATATTTGACATCATATGTGTCAGAAACTGGAAGATATGGATTTGTGGGCTTATGTAGGGGAGGTGGGGATGTGACTGAAATATAGCAAAGTATATGTGTTAAGGAAACAGCTGCAATATTTCCAAAGGCACAAGGATGCATTATACTTGCAAAGTTGAATGACCTAGCCACTAATAACTATACACACAGATATACATCAGTTGAAGCTGTATCTACAGAAGACTCTTTACACATAAGCAAACAAGATACATTAGTAAGGTGACTGAGTATTGTCAGACCGCTTTTTGGCATTCGAAGCGCACTAGACCGAAGATTGACTGTAAGTGAGAATGATTTTTCTGACTCGTCCGCCCAGCCAAAATCGGGGCGAACCACTGAATTTCCGAATTGCCGAATTGCCAATTCGAGCAAACAAAAGCAGGCAACCTGCATTATATTTTGAGAATTTCGCAAGTTTCAGTAGAGAAACCTCCCAGTAGCTTTAGAGGCTCCCCAGAACTGTTACAATATTAATCCTCCTGAGTAAAAAACTAAGCCCATGAAAAACCCCTAAAAACATTCAGGTGGTCATTTAAATAAATTTTCCCTACGGCGGGAGCCTTACAACAATATTCATGGATGTCTGACATATTATAAATGACGACGTCAGCAAGTCGGCTGTAGCATAACATTCGGCCGACAGTGGGTACGCAATTTTGTTTAGTGACACTAGTGTACTGGTTCATGAAAGCAGATGGTGGCCCAGGCGTATCAGAGAAGCGCTGGGAATTAAAAAGAGACCGGATAATATGAACGTGGACGGCGGGCTACAACTTGACCAAATATGGTCAATGGTCATGCTTGCTTAGGAAAACACGAGACGCAAGCCCCCATTGGACAGGTCACGCTGGCGGCGGTAGCTTGAGTGACGTCACTCCAAACGGTTAGCGCGCCTATCAGGAGCTATATATAGATGACAGCGATCCCTGCCTTGACAGTCCTCTTAGGAAGGCCGCAAACTGACGGCCGAAACGTTAGGTTTTCATAAATTACGCGGTTCAACCCGGACAACCAAGATAACATACATATTGGTTGTTAGGTAGGTTCGGCGCCATTTTTAAAAAAGTCTTCTATTGGTTACTTATATAATGAAATCAAATGTTATCAAGAGAAACATGTTCTCTTATACACTAATGTGCTAAAAGAAAAGTATCAGATGACATCTTAAAGCGATAATTGTGTGAAGAAAAATTATTTTCATTCGTTTTGACACATGATGTTATAGTATCGAAAATGTTTCAGATGCATACATTTTATTTCCGGCCTTGGAAGAGTTGGTGCTGTCAAGGAACTTATTGTCAGCGATACCTGATAACTTGGAAGAACTGAGAAGTTTGAAGCATCTGGACGTTTCTGGCAATCAGATTACGAGTTTGGCCAATACCTCGATGATATTACCTCAGCTTGAAGTTTTAAACCTCAGCAGGAACGGTGTTTACTCAGTGGATGGTTGGTCGCTGCGCACTCCAGAGCTGTCGCATAACAACATCTCCCGCCTGGACGAGAGCGTCTTCGAGGAGCTGAAGCAGCTGCGCTACCTGAACCTCTCTGGCAACAGGCTGGTCACGTGGCCGTGGCCTCACGGAGACTCCATCCACCTGGTGGACGTCTCCCACAACCTCATCTCGCACGTGGCGCCGTGCGGGCCCCTGGCGGCCGTCGTCGACACTGTGGACGCGTCCGGCAACATCATCAGTGGCAGCAGCGGCGACGTCGTCTTCACCAGAGGCGACGGCAGGTGGGTTCAACAGCGCGCTTAGTAAGTAAAACTCACTGTGGAACACTGGCTAATACACCCGTCAATGATGATGGACTCATCGCAGTGTTCTGGCCATACATTTATTCGCTGTTGCTGAACCGTGCTCGGCTCGCATTTATTTATTTTCCCCGCCCGCGATCGTCTTCTGATGCTGAGCCCGCGTGCTAGTTTCGCCCATGAGAGAGCGCTGTGGCCCGGTGGTGACCTCTTCCGGCTGAATGAGCTGATATAATCGGGGACACGAGACCGGGAGGTGAGTCGGCCAGCAGCTGCGGCTTGGTTCGTTGGGCCTAATACTTTCCTCGAAGGAGTGCGACGTTAGAGGCCCGCTGGTATAGCGAGCTCTTGTTATTTGCCCAGGCAGCCTGGAAGTACTACTTGAGGTGGATTTGTGATTCCACCGAGACCGTTCCTCGCTCGTATTTATCGAAGGAAGTCTTCTGCTGCGCCTCGTGTCCGTGAGCGTTTTCCGCCGATTCTGGAGTACGGTGGTGGTCGGGGCTGGTGGTGACTTCGAGGCGATAAGTTATCATTTTCTAGGCCTGTTAGGTATTTGAGATAGAATACCTGATAACTCCAACTGCAAAGTGCGTCTCTTACTGCATTCTTGTTAATTGTGCTTAGTAATTTTGTACGGGAATGGACAAAATTCACCCGATATTTGGTGCAGATCGTTCCCGCCACCTTATCAGTGGGTGTGGGTGGTAACGACTTATGCGCCGGTGTGCACACACTATAGTGTGTCAGAACCTATTGGTAAGAACTTGATTCTTATTAAATTGAAGAACGCTGAGGTAAACTGATTCCTCTTCGTTTGAAATAATTGGTGTATTTGCCTCCTCTGTACAAATTGTGTTTGCTACTAGCTGTAGATTTGTTACATGATGGTACATTGGTCAGAGCCTGCCCTGTTATATGACGTTTCCAAGCGCGTAAGGATTTTCTGTTTGGATGTTTAATACAAGTGGAGATATTGTGATGAGGGATACTCTCATGGCTTAACCTGGTTGTTATTGCATTAACTTATGTATTATATTGTGTTATATTATTTGTGATTACAGGATTCATTAAGATCATAATCTGCACGATCGAAGTTTTGTTGTGTATTATATTGTATTGTATTATTTGTGATTACAGGATTCATTCATTAAGATCATAATCTGCAAGATCGAAGTTTTCTTGTGTATTATATTATTTGTGATATTTTCTATAACTTCAATCGTTGACCATGATTCTTGCAATAAAATGTTTGAACAAGGCGTGCTCTTTATAACCATGCTTCCCACTGAGTCCTTAGTGGCTACCACACATATCAGTTGCTAAACTAAACAAGATTGTTATCTATAAGTGGAGAATTTCCCGGCGTAGTGATTCAGTGTATGCTTCCCGGGTGTTCAGCTAGATAACTTAATAAAACCACAGCGTTTCGACAGCTGGCTGTGCTGTCTTCATCATGTGCGGAAAGCTTCAGGTGATGTGAGCAAGTAGTCACCGCATTGACTCCTATTAAGCCAGCCAGGCGGTGACTTCTAGATCACACCACCGGAAGCTTTCCGCACATGATGAAGACAGCACAGCCAGCTGTCGAAACGTTGTGTTTTTATGACGCTATACGACTGAACACCCGGGAAGCTTACATTGTTATCAGCTGGCATTTTCGTAAGGCACTTTAAGAATACTTACTGTTTAGTATAAATATTTATACTTTCTGCAGCCGTCATACTAGCAATATTCCACTTACTTTTTGTGGGTTCTGCTGCTTAAACGATGTCGTTACTGCCAATGTTATGGCACACAACCTGCAGACTTTACCAGAGCTATTTCGTGTTGATTTATCCTATTGTGACAGCTGGTTATAACATGTCGTCTTTCACCAGGAGAACGACGTGGCACTATTTCTGGTCTATTTATTCCATTCTGATGCTGGTTAGATCATCTCGCCGTTCACCTGAATGTTAGGCGAAAGACGAGGTGATGTAACTAGCCGCCACAGGGGGACGAAATAAGCCGAGCGTGGTGGGTGAGCGGTTTATGCTCTGCGCTCGCATTCAGGAGGACCTCAGTTCGAATCCCCGTCTGGACATGCAGATTTGGGTTTTCCATGGTTTCCCCAATACACTCCAGGAGAATGCCGGGATGCTTCGTTGAAAAGGACATTGCCGAATTACTTCTAGACCCTTGTCCTCAATACCATCCCGCCTCTAATAACCTCGACCTCGACGAGACATAAAGCCATAAGTAAAAAAAAGTGGAAGATAAATCAATCAGAAATATCCCTAACGAATGGTGCAGGTTTGGTGCAGCAACGTTGGCAGTAACGACATCCTTGGGGCAGCGAGAAGTAGGTGGAATGTTACTAATTAGACTACTTTTTTATTTATGAAGAGCAGTAGCTAAGTACTTATCAGATTCTCTGAATCCACCGCAGGCTGTATATAGGAAGCATATAGCAATCAAGAGCAGAAGATACGTCATGAATAGTAGACTCGAGAGAAGAAGATACTACACCCAGTTCTTAAGAATATTGTTGTTAGAACGCAGTTTCATATAGATCGTTTGTCAATCATAGACTGTTAACGAGTGTAAGCCCATGACCGTTTTTAGTGTCAAAGGTTTTTACAGATTGACCTGAATTGATCAAATACGAACTTGAACTGCGTTTCATCCTAAGTGTTCACTGTACAAAATATGTATAACATCCCTTGAGCCTCAAGAACTTAGAGTACTACTAAAAGTATTAAACATTGTCGCCGACGAGTTCGCTATCGTCTAATTGTTTAAAGTTCGTGGTTGCTAGTCTCGAATTGAATGAAATACAAACCACGCTTGTATTTGACCTTAAAGGTTCACTCTGCAAATTTGAACAATTTCTATTTAGTTTAAACGGTGCTTCGAAAGTTCTTGATTGATGTTGGAAGAAAATTCACAACACAATCTTTGCTCATCCTATCTGTAGCGGTCAGAGAAAGTAATAGAGATTATTAAATAGCTGAGCAACTCCAATGAAATGAATTGCCAGAACACTCCTTTAGGTAATATATCTGAAGTCTGACGACCACTTTAAATAACCTGATAACTAACGTACAATGAACACAAACAAATACGACTAACGCAGATGGTGATTAAATTGCGTAAGAAGCAAATAAAGCGTAACAGTGGTCAAGCAGCAACATTAGCAGAAGTTTTAATTAAATAAAAAATTAGTCTGGTCTGAACTGCCAATTGGCATTTCTTGTTACGGCAGAGTGCCCGAGTAATTTAAGTTATTTTATGATACTTCCATCAATGACATGTTACTGAAAAGTATTTAGACGTTTCTCAGCCAAAAGGACTTACCATAATTTATTTTAATTAAATCCTATGGAAAATATCTTAATGAATGTATTCTGTCAGTTGCTTAGGTATTAAATTGTGTATATAACCACGAATTTTTAATATATCTGGAAGCTGTTAATTTGTCAGCGAATGCAGGCGCGTGCCGTCATTGTTTTCCAGCCAATAGCTAACGAGGAAAGTGAGGGAGTGAGCTTACGAAATTGTATAGCAGATTAGCAAAAGTCATTAAACACTAGCTCCTAAAACCGCCAAAAATCACGGATTGATAGCAGTGCTCTGACGATTTATTTATTCTCAGTTGCTTAACCAAACAAACTTGTTATCAGCTGGGATTTTTTTAAGCCCTTACCCCAACCTTCATCTGTGTCACAGCTTGTAGGGTAATGGGAAGCGTGCCACACCGCTTCCCTATTTCCGCTTCCACGTTAGACACTCAGTCACCAGTACGCGGTAGGATTACCGGATTAAGTTAAGTGGCCACGACAAGAGGTGGACTGCCCAGCCAATTGGCAACTGTTTCAATCGGCCGACGAACAATCTTTAAAGATCTGTAGGCAAACAATACCAAAATTTAATTGGATTTTTTTTGTTATTAAATAGCACTGACAGCCTAGATTTTGCTATGATGAAATTATGTACTTCGGCTTTACTTTGTTCCACAGCACAATCATATTCATAAGTAACAGTTAGAGTTAAATGAAATCCCTGCCTTTCTATGTGACTGGTTTCACGTTTTAATTTATAGGGAAAATTATCGAACCAATAAACAAAAACAGCTAACCTTTACTATCAGCTTGCAGCAACAGCGCCATTTATCGAGAGACAATGTAACGACACAATGCCAGGAACCATTTATGGGATCGCAAGAGGAAGAACCTCTGCATTGGTGGACTGGCTGGTTTTTCCGCTCTGCCACCCGCGAAAGGAACATTAATGTGTGGGTAAAACCTGTTTGTCACGTGAATAGTAGAACAAATGAATGACACTCCAGTGTGTATATACAATATTTAAATTTATTAACTACAGTACATAACAACCTCAAAATTACCCATTGCTTTCGTTATACCCTTGTTACAGCCAGGTCACTTATCCTTCCGAATAATGACACAGACTGACAATTCTTCCTTAACCTTCCATTAGGCTACACCATCCCCAAATCAGCTATCGGCATCTAAGCACGTTCCTTCCAACCTGTATTTATTGTGACGACGCCATGTCTCGTCCGCTGCGGCCGCTGTCGGTGACGCGGCCCTCGGCTGCCATCTTTGCTCCCGTCAGTTCGTCCCTCTCGTCGTGGCGGCGCCTTCTCGTGCTTCCAGCTCTGTGGCCTCAGCCCCTCCAGACAGCCTCTCTTCGCTCTCTGCAGTCCAGTTTTGATAATTACTGCCCCGACTCCATTGTACCTGGTGGGGAGATTTACTAGCCAACCGCTGAGCCCGTTGATACGATCATACCTGGCGTCGTGATTCGCACTTACTTACTCGGGTGACCCCTCTGCAGGTCGCTGCCTCCTGAGTTTAGTCTTTCCTTGTGCTGCAACTGTTTACCTCTGCTGTCGGAACTGACCTAGCTTGCTGTAAATTGAATGCACTAGATATGTAATATTAAGTGTATGTCGCAGAGGCGTATTGTCGTATTAGCATTAGGTATCATGCTTCTCAGGAGGTGCGTGCACTCTGTGAACCTGTCGTTCAACTCGTTACCCTCGCTGGAGACCTCTATGCTTAGCTCCCTGGACGCTCTGGACTGGGTGGACCTGGGAGGCAACCCTCTGGACTGCACCTCGTGCGCGCTGCCCGTGCTGCTGGACTGGCTGCGCTCCCCACAGCGGACGACCCGCGTGCTGTCGCTGGGCAGCAACGAGTCTCTACTGTGCGCTGTGCCCGGTAACACGCGGGGATTACCCGTGGTCGAGGTCGAGCTAGACGAGTCCAGGTGCCGCCAGCCGGCCGACCTGGCGCTGACCCTCTGGACACCGCTGGGGGTGGCTGCCGGCCTGGTCGTGATGCTCAGCTGCGTGCTGTACCGCTACAGGCTCGAGCTCACCTACCTGCTGCACCTGACAGCCGTGAGGAGGAGGAACAACGGCAGTCGCGGGGAGGACCGCAGCGACTTCTCGTACGACGCGTTCGTCTGCTTCAGGTACGGCACAACCAAGCAGCAACTTCCATAACATTCAGACGCTGAACTAGGTCAAGGTCTCATTATCCTCTTCCAGTAGCTAATCATTTATTAACCCTTAACTGAAGGGTCTGCCGTATGTTGCAGTTCGGGAGGGAGCGCCGTAGGATAACATCATATTATTTGTCTATCTTTTACTTCAATTTTCACCTACTCTGGTGTGCAAAACCTAAGAAGAGGATAGAGAAAGTGACATAACATATTAACTACTCGGAGGAAATGAATGCACAGAAAGCTGGACGTTACACGGTGTGAGGTTAGTGCAATTATAGCGCCAAATGTGTGTGGCCCCGTAAGTTAAGGCAGTTGATGGAACCGAGCAAGACAGTGTGTGTCAATGAGCGAACTATTACGTCGCACTGTCGCAGCATTTCTCGGAGATAGCATATCGACGACTTCACACGGGGAAGAATTTTCGGGAAACTTAAAGATGGACGAAGTTTGACGAGTGGAACCCAGGAGTATTGTATTGCTTACAGTATTGTCTGACGTCCATGGGGAGCGCTCTGAATCAGAGATACTGCTGGCTGAAGAGGTTCTCTACAAGATTGATGAAGGAACTATACACTGGAATTTTCGCACTGAGCTGTCCTTTGTTCTGGTAGGTAACTTTGTTGTTTGGTTACAATTGAAATTGACTGCAGATGACTCACGGGGTGTATAGTGAAATTAAAACTATAGAAAATTGTGTTAAGTTTGATGATTTAACATCGAATATATATAAATAACAGTTAGTACATTTACATAGGTAGTTAACAATGCTTCAAACTCTTTTTTATATATATATCATACATCTACTGGCACTTCTTGCCGGTATGACAGGCTCGTATGCCGTGATGGCATGATTGTTTATACTGCCATGCCCCCTCTCCACCACCTCTCTTTAGTCCCTTTCGTTTCCTAACAACATTGTCTGAAGTGCTTAAAGGAAAGATCTGGAACACCGACAGCTTTGCTCTCGACAGAAGGTAGTTAAAAATTCACCATTGACGTGTTTCGGAATGACAGAAGACACGTATTACTACCAGCTACATTAATATCTAGGAATGACCGCGAAAATGAGATAAGAGAAATCAGGGCCAGAACCGATTTATTTCTGTGCTCGTGTTTTCCACCAGCATTCAGGGAATGGAATACGAAGGATTTACCGGGCGAGTAAACTTAAAACCCGACAGGAGTAGTTTTCGATAAATCACTCCGGCCATCCTGATATGGATTTTCCATGGTTTTCCCAGATCACTCCAGGGGAATGCTGGGATGGTTCCTCACAATAGCCCATGGGCGGCTCCTGCCATATCCCGTATATCCCTTCCAAGCTATTACCCTTTCTGATAAGTGCCATGCAACCTCCACCACACAGTTTTAGTTGCTCGCGAAGTCATAATAATAATAATAAGGGATTAAATCAGTAGCAGTTTTATTGAGTTTAAATATGAGTGAGAGTGACCATAAACTGGCCATGAAGAAACAAAAAGTTAAAGATGATAGAAATGCAGGCTGCAATAAGATGTCTAGTACACGTCCACGACGTTTGATTTACGAATTTCTGTTTCTCATCTGCCGGGCATCCCGTGGCGCCCACAGATTAATGTACTACCTTTCTTCCGTTTTTCAGCCTTATTATATGTACGAATAATAGTCAGTCACTACTTACGTTCAATTTTAGGGAGCGTAGATAAGAGAGTCGGCAACGTCATCAAATTATCTACGAATATCCTGAACAAGCTACCTCAAACACGGAAAGGATTTCAAGTAAACATTCATGAAATCCAAAATTACGTTTGTAGAGAGATGATGCATAGAGTGTTGGCTTCATCAGATTGAATTAATTATAAAAAAAACTACTGACGTAATATGTAATATTAATGAAGGATTTTTTTTTTTTTTTTGCTTTCATCAGTCTTTCGACTGGTTTAATGTAATCTTCAATCCCTTCCTATTTTGTGTTAACCTCTTCATCTCTACATACCCCTTACCAACCACGTCCTCAAATATCTGCTTCATATATTCTAATCTCTGTCTTCCTCTACAGTTCTTACCTTGGACTGTTCTCTCCACTAACAAATTAATAAATCCAGTATGTTTCAAAATATGACCTACCAGCCTGTCTCTTCTTTCTGTAATATTCTTCCACAAACGTTTTTCCTAACCTATCATTTCCAAACCTCGTTCATTTCGTACTTTGTCTGTCCACTTAATTTTCTGCATTCTTCTGTAGCACCACATTTCAAATATTTTAATTTTCTTTCTTTCTGTATTCCTAAAGTACATGCTGCGCTACCATAAAGTGCTGTGCTCCACAGAGTTCTTAAAAAGTTCTTTCTGATTGTTAGATCAATGTTTGAAAATAAAGATTTATCTTTTTCATGAAAGCTCTATTTGCTAGTGCTTATTCTTCTTTTGAAATCATGTTTAAGGAATGTATGTAACCCCTAAATGTAACTGTACAGCGAGTTAGCCATACAGTTTGCCTCCCGCCAGTGCGTCTGACAGGCCGTGGGTGATCGACGTGTTGGTGCCGTTCCTGGAGGGCGCGCCTCACCACTACAGGCTGTGTCTGCACGACCGGGACTTCAGACTCGGCACCGTCATCGTCAGGAACATCGAGGCTCTCCCTGGAGCGCAGCAAGAGGACCATCATGGTGCTCTGGCGGGAGTTCATGAGGAGCAAGGTAAGCAGAGTCAGGGTGTGTCGCGAAAAATCTTTACCTTGCTTCAGCACCTAATTACGTGGAATTCCTCCATCTCAAAAAAGAACCGGTCACAATTCTTAATAAAATTTAATTAAATTGCAATGAAGCGCACACCCATTTATCCTTTTCCTACATCCATCTACATGTGGCCTTTACAAAGTTAAATTTTTAAATTCTTACAACCTTTTTGGTAAATTATCCATTATGTTTCTTGGTGATTTATTCTAATCCCTGTCACCCTTATTTAAAAAAGAGAATCGCGTGTCAGCTTGTGGTCATGGTCCACTTTTCCCTTTCATGCATTACTTTTCACTCTTACACAAATATATTTCCTCGCCTCATCACCAATATACGCCTTGTACACTTCCATGACCCTCTTCACCTCCCTCCTGTCTTCCAATGAATCCCATTTCAGCTCTTTTTAAATATCTTTTACTGATTGCGTTCTGCGGTAATTTCCAGAAACAAATCTAGCAGCCCTTGTTTGCACCCTCTCCAACTCTTGTATTTGATGCTCAAAATGTTAGTCCCATACTACACTACCATATTGAAACAATGGTTTGACCAAAGTTTTTCCTTACTTCTCTCGTACATCCCCATATCACTCTCCCCAACAAGTGCAGAATTTTGGAACCTGTTCCAAACTACCTTTCCAATGTGTCCTGCTCAGTTAAGCTTGTTATTAAATGTAATTCTAAGATACTGACACTTTAAGTCTTTAACAAGCAATTATTTCCCTACCTTATAATTATAACCAACCTTTTGTTTTTTATTTGCTGATTCTTCTTTGCAGTTATCTTCATCAAATGTTTACCAACCCAACTATGTGTCCTGTCCATATCCCCTGCAGCTGTTTACAGTCCTCTACCATTTTGATCCATTTATATATCATTATATCCAACCAATCTAATTTTTGATTTCAAACAGTCATCACAGTCGTTTACACTCGTAGTGTGTTGCGTTTGCTCTGCAGCGAATAGGTCTATTGCTTAGCTAAGTTCTTTTCATATCCTTAACAAACCTTAAAGGCGTTGGTTCATTTCTATGCTAGCAAGTAAAATTTTGCGAATGAGAATTTGTAATAAAAAATATATTGCTAACCTATAGCTGGTCGCAGCAGGGAAATGTTTCTTACCAACTTCATTCATGAACAAAGTTTTACACTCCAATATTAGTTCGAAGTTTTACAAAACACTTACTAACAACTACAATGCTACAAACCAAAGAGTACAAAATTTTAAAAACTGATGGATGAGGTGTTGAAATGCAAGAAATACATACATTTCAAAATTCAAAGTAATTTAAATAAACAGACACACAGATTTTTAGATTAGAGCGATTGCAGGCTGTATGCCATGACCAATCACTCTGTGTTCAGTAGAGCACTAACCATATAAACCACTGCGTCAGATTAGAGATATTAAAGGCGTTACAGTATTTAGCTGACAATAATACTTATGCCGCGTTTTTATTTCGTTCACTGAGCTTTTAGCTGTGAAGCTGCAGCCTTGATCACCAGTGACGTAGTGGAGCGTAATGATGTCATTAGGAATGAGACTGAATACAAAATTTTAGTTGGAGGGTCTAACTTGTCTACCGTGAAATTTACTACAGAATATTATTAACAACAAAATTCCTACAGATGACACCAAAGTGTTCTTTGGTTCGATCTTAACGTTTTAAAATGTCAATCGTCATTGAAACCGTACGCGTTTACCACGGAGGATTTTTCCCCTCTATGGCTACTCTCTTGAGAAGATGAAGGGAAGAGTGGAGAGGTTCCCATAGTCTTTGCCAGTGTGCGTTTGTGTTATTGCAAACGTGGACGTCTCTGTTAGTGTGTGTGTTAGATACTAAGTGTTTTTTGTATTGTATAAAATGAAAATTATTGAGGAAGGGAGAGGGTGAAAGTCGGTGCTGTCCCAATCAGGACTGACAGACACGCTCCAACGGAAGAATCGCCTTCAAGAGTGCCATATGCCCTCACTTCGTTTGCATTGCAAGGAAGTTTGGACAGTTACTAATCACCAGACTGTGCACCACCCACTGCGCCAGTCAAGTCCTGATAAAAATTCCTTACACCACCAGGATATGAAGGAGCTTACACCGCCGGACATCATGGTGCGGATGCCAACTGAACCAACCGGGTGCACAATCTCGAACCCAGACACCTGCCTCAGTTTTATCTGCCATGTTTGAGCAGATTTAATCAAAATTAAAAACTTCAGCTCTATTAATATTCTTTCCATCCGGTGTTCAGTAACCGCGCTTCCACTAGAAAGGTTCATAAACAGTTCAGGTATGGGCTTCGTTATTTCACTCCTTGCCTAGAAAATATTAACAGATATTTATAACACATAAAGTATAATCATAAATGTTTTGTATCACTTATGTCTTTATGTGAAAGGGGTGTTTGAAGTAAATATTCCTTGAATATTGTATAAATGAACTCATGACGCTGATTAGATTATTTACTTGGAAGTAAATATTATCAGTTACTCAGAACCAGCAAAACTGGGCGCTGCTGTGTGACCTTTCACAGGCACGTCAGCACGTCACTGACCCATTCCTCAGGGTGGCAGTGTAACAGGGTTCCCAACAAGATATTGCGGCAGTTTGTAATATCTGCGATATTCATGCAGAGACGCAGCCATTCCAATTCCATATCTGTCATGCTTACTATTACAGTTAATCGCTCCCATATTAATTCTGACACACGCCGAAGTAACCACATGGATGCGAAGGTCAAGCCCTGTCAGAACATGAAGAAACGCTAAGGGAAAGTGGACGACATAGCATATGCTTGCGAAGACGTTCAGGTGCAATCGGCGGACGAAACCACCCAACTGCTCTATATAAAGTGGGGTGAGACCCACGAACCAGTAGAAGGAAGCCACCAGCAGGACAGCTTCCACATCGCAGACGACCGCCTAAGCTCCGACAACTTCATCCACCGCCACAGAGACGACTTAAAGTGGTATCACCGAACTTCATCTTTTACACGATTGCAGGCCATTCTTGAGGGCCCTGTAAGTCATCTCTTGAGGTTCCACCCACTACCTCTCTATACTACATAGTTCAGTAGCAAAGTCGCACTTTTAACTTTATCATCTTAACACATTCTGGACTTAAACATTTTAAGGAATGGACTGCAGGACTTTGCATCCCCAGATCTTGCAGCATTATAAAGATCTATCATAAAAATCTCCCTCAGTGCGGAACTTGTCTATAGACTCAGTAATTTAACCAGATTTGCAATTTTATCTACATCTTTTTCCTGATAAGTAGCCGCTCGCTTGTCTAGAAGTGGGCACAACTCTAACAAAAACACCGACTGTCACACTAATCCAGGTCCCCCAAATCTCAGAGGAGCTTCACGGCTTTCTGAGGCACTCCAGGATGGGACAAGGCAAAGACGTGTCTCGGGAGCCTGCATCGGGTGGAATGGCGAAATCGAGAGCGCCTTGGTTACTTTCAATTACAAAAATTATGTTCATCCATTTGCCATGTTATGCTACAGGTACGAAACTTTCGGAAGCACCATTCGTGGAGCCGTAATTTTATGACGCATTCTTATATAACCCGACAAAACAGACTGAAAGGAAGTTTTTTTTTCTTTTTTTAAATCTCGCTTGGTTTTTGAAGTATTGAACCTCAAAAATCTGTTGTAGATATAGTTTCTCGTAATTTTGGTAACGTTTTGCATCTGGTGTCGGCCGTATTCCAGCCTAACCACAGTCCGCTGGGAAGAAAACAAAATATTTATTGTAACGTCCACCCTCTAGTTCCTTCTGTGGATTTCGTGAATATTTTTTCTGGTCCGGACCGCATCTTAACCTAACCACCTCAGTTTTGGGATACAATAGTTTGAGAATTAAGAGAGATATCGAAAAATTATTCTGTTTGTCTCATCGATTTCCATAAGAATCCAACATGAAATTTGACTTTGGCGAATCTTTTCTTCTGGTCGACGCCGTATTTCAACCTAACCAACTCAGTTTAGAAATACGATGTCTCTATAACTAAGCGAGATATCAAAAAAAGTTATTATTTCTATGCGTTTCGTCGAACTACATAAGAATACGTCATCAATTTGAGGCGCCACTGTTATCATAGAAGCCCCGAACTTTCTATTAAAAAAGAGTTTTTCATTGTTTTTGCTTCACTTTTCGAAAGAAGCAGCATACAGGAATGGCCTTGAGGAACAAGTTAGGAGCTTCAGCTTTTATTTACAAGCTTGAATTTCAACGTTGATGTATTATCATTTATGTGTCTTATTACAAGGTGAAGTTGAATCTGGAACTCAAAAAAAGTGGGATGTCACCTCTTTCTAAAGAAATCTCAAAGTAATAACGCCCATGATCCAATTACGTCATCACAATAGCAGATAAAATACAGAAGTTACCAATTTCTTACATCTGTATGGTGACAGAATAATTTTACATTCTTTCTTGTATGTTTCGACAGTGGTGCCAGTGGGAGCTGGACATGGCGAACCACTTGCTGATGGACTTCTTGATCCTGGTGCAGCTGGAGCGGCTGGACAGGGCCGCCATGCCGCGCCAACTCAAGTTCCTCATCGACACGCGCACCCACCTAGAGTGGCCGCAAGGCGACGACACTGCGGCACAGGGACAGGCGCTCGCTAAGCTGGCCGCGACGCTGGGCCCAGCCTGTTCGGCGGAAACAAGCAGGAGTCGATGCAGCTTGTCAGTGTGTGAAGATTCCCGTGTATTGACGCCGAAACATCGTTTCACTACCAGCACAAAAAGGGAATAACTGCGCTAGCGACAGTACAGTTCTCATCAGAGTTGCTATTTGTAATTCTTGAAAATCACAGTACTTGTATAAAGGCTGTCCACAGGTAGGCCACATCATGTCCGGCTGTATGACAAAATATTGTATTGGTAAAGGTCTCATCATTTTACAGATATTGATTTTTTAATTTTTTTTCGGAACTTATGTCTTTGTTATACATATTAAGGCTCTTTAAACCCTGTTTTTTCTATTTACTCAAGGTTGTTTCAGTGATCTAAAACAATGTTCTCTTCTTAAAGTGTTAAAAAAAATATGAAAAAAACTTTTTCAAAATCATTATTATCATTTTTTACTACATATTCAAAATACACAATGGAATCTTTAGCAGGCTGAACTAACATAAACAATTAATTTAAAAAGAGTATAAAATAATTATACCATTTCAGATTTTTTAATGTTTTAAGAAAAAAAAGGACAGTAGGAGGATAATAAGGAAGCAAGGACAAAAGATCTTAAGCCGGCCCCGGAAGAGACTCCACTTGTCCGCGTGACGTCACAGTTGGATGGCGGGAAATTCTAATGGACCAATGGCGGCCAAGGTAGTATGACGTCACACGTTAGTTCCTTGACCGGCCGCTGGGATGGCGGCACCGGGCGGACTTGCGCTGGACCGTTAGTTCACCGATCCGCTGGTAGATGGCAGCATCTCCCAAGGGCTTAATTTCTTTGGGCGCAGACATTCCACACCGCCCACCCAAGCCCTGAGGCAATGGCTATTTCTGTTCTGGAATGCGCGCTTTGTGAAATGTGTACACTGTTTCAACATACCTACAGAAATTCCCACTCGACTGTTTGCTTATCCATTAAGCGTGACGAAATGTGTACTCTTCGCGTCGGCTGACTATTTCTGTTCTGGCAAGATGCATATATTTCAGCACAGTAAAATATTTTCTTCGGTTCTTAAGCGTAAATCATTGCAATTTTACTAAAAAATTAAAAAAGTCCACATCAACGGATATTACGTGAACAGACATCGGTAGCGTTGGGGCTAGGGTCCGCCGGTTCGAGTCCGGCCGCGGTGTTTTTATTGAAAAAGCCGTTCCAACTCGTCATTTCAAAATCAAAATTTTAGTTTCCATACCTAGAGAGTATGGCGCCAGCCTACCTTGAATAAAAAATAAGTCGAAAAGCATAAATGTTTCCTTTTAACGTTCGATATGGGGGGAAAAAAACCGTCATAAACTCCAGATATAAATTCTTTGTGTACCTGTTTTCATGAAATTATTTAGCGTTCTTGCCTCGCATTCGGGAGGACGGAGGTTCGAATCCCCATCCAGGCATCCATGGGTTTCCCAAAATCACTCCAAGTGAATGCCGGGGATGCTACCTTCAAAAGGCCATGACCGAATTCATTCCCGTTCCTTTCCCCGTCTATAAAGACCACGTTGTCAGAGAGACGTTAAAAAAAAGTACCTGTTTTAGCGTTCTGGCCTTGTATTCGAGAGGACGGCGTTTCCGAACTCCAGATATAAAACCGAGGAAGAATTCTATGTGTACCTGTTTTCATGAAATTATTTAGCGTTCTTGCCTCGCATTCGGGAGGACGGAGGTTCAAATCCCCATCCAGGGCATCCATGGTTTCCCAAAATCACTCCAGGTGAATGGTGGGATGCTTCATTCAAAAGACCATGACCGAATTCATTCCCATTCCCTTTCCCGTCTCTAAAGACCACGTTGTTAGAGAGACGTTAAAAAAAAAATCGACTGCCGATGTGCATAGTATCCAGTTTCTAGGGCGTCCACACAGCGTTCGTATTATTGCAGAATTTTGTACAGAGTCTCAGGCTTGCAGCGAATTTCGTATGGATTTGTTCAGGGTGTCCTGCTATCGATAAGGAATTCAGGTTGCGCCATATGCTCATTGCACTGCAAAACCGCCTTAGCGGTATACATAGAAATATTTCAGCATTCACTTCGGTTCAAGAAGAATTATTACGAGATGAGAATAATTATTATATGTCAGTTTTTCGTAGTACAGATCTAGGAAACATTTTTTATGGTAGCCCAATCACTCGTGTTTTAAAAACGAAAATCGAAAATTTTGTTTTCATTCTGGGTGAACAGATAAACTGCATTGAGTCTTTGTATTTAAATTAAAAAATAGACCATGTGAAAGCGTAACTTTTACATTTAAAACGTGATAATGAACCATGGAATGTCTTGGCATAGGTCAAATTCACGTCTATACAATTCAGTTTCTGATATTCGAAATTGGCAGAGGGTGCTTTGCACAAAAAAATAACTCTGTGTGAAATAACAAGAGGAAATAAGGGTCAGTACGGTGGGATTCCAATATAATTAATCGTTAATGATAACTCGGGAATTTCTGTCACACTGCCATTATTTTAATTTATTAAATAATATGCAATGAAACAATGCGAGAATCCAACTAATGTTTTAAACTCAAAGAAGTGATTTCCTAATGTAATGTGTCTACAACCTCGATGAACTTTGTGCATTTCTATCCTAGTTGCTATGGCATTAACTTTCCTACCTATTTATCTGAAATATGCCCACTAAATTATATTCACATGAATATCATTGCCTAATGCAAAGTTGCAGATGTGAAATCCAGTTTGTGAATGCTGGGATGCTTCCTTCAAAAGGACATGGCCGAATTCCTTCCCATTCCTTGCTCCCCATCCTTTCCCCGTCTCTAAAGAACCACGTTGTTAGAGAGACGTTTAAAAAGTAAAAAAAAAAAAAAATGAAATTATTGTGATAAAGTATAGCAATACCACAATTGGTATAAAATATTTCATTGCACTCGTAATTGTTGCCACCAAGGTCAAACCTTTGTCGTCTGTCTATCCAGACCAATCTATGTATCAATTCTGTTATGCTATCGTAAGCAATCACAAATTGAGTGTCCTTAGCTGTAATTTGTCTAAATTCCAATCAATCCCTTGTGACACATCAATGATTGACACCTTTAACTGTATTTTACAGCACAGCACGTATGTTCCAGGAACGAAATACCGTCTGTTAATCTTACTAATTTCACCCCTGTCGAATCGAAAGTACGCCAGTCCTATGTGATAAAAATCGAGTCACGTTAAGAGCAGTGCTAAGCACTGAACATGCCTGAGACCATCGCCTGTGACCAAGGTGGAGATACTCCCTTATAGAAGAAATCCAGTGCCAGCTTCTACTGATATTCTATTCCTAATTCTTTCACCAAGATCCACCCCTAGCCTCATCACCAACATACTCACAGCACTTCCTCAAACCACCTTCTGTTTTCCAATGATTCCCAATCCAACCCCTGATCAGTTACAGATAGGGTTACCTTCTGTTCGTGCGTTAAAGTAAACCAAAAATTCAAATTCGCAAAGTCTTCTGCTAATCAGTAGCCAGGTATCAAAATGTTCATTTAAGGTGTTTCTACTACAGTTTTCAGGGAAATTCTCCCCTTTTCCTGGAATTTATTTTCAATAAATCAGGACCCAGGGGAGTTTTCCATTCGCTTAAAATGTTCCCATCTAACGCCAACCTTCGGATTCAGGACCAAGTCTGACATTTGTTTGTAATTGCATGCTTTGTTCAAGTAACCACGATAAAGTTACCATAATGCTCTTAGCTCACTTGGTCATCAAACAGACATCATAACCCACATTTTTATAGAAGATCCCCACACATCGACAAGTATCCAAAACGTCACCATAGGTTCTATTACGCCTAAGATAGTGCTCACATTTGAACTGTCGTAAATTGTTAGGTCAAAGTGGATGTTTAGATATTTATCCACTCAGGCCTCATCACCTAAAGTCTAGTGCGAGATTGTGGTCATGGTCAACTTAGGCTTCATACCACACTCAGAATTATTCCACCAAATCAATTCTAACAGCATTATACGCCACCTACAGCCACTCAACACTCTACCTATCTTCCAATGACATCCCAGCCCCAGCTTCTTTATTGTGTCACTTACTGAATATTTTACACAGATAAATCTAACTGCCCTCCTTTGCACCTTGCATTTGATGTACAAAAAATGTGGACTCCATACTACACCACACAAGCAATGGTCTGACTGTGGGTTTGTACCCAAGTCCTTCGCTTCTCTGGTATCACCCCTCTCTGTTAAATGATTTTTATGTAGTGAGAATCAAAATTCACATGCCAACACAAACGGCAGTAAACTGTAAAGAGCACATCGAAATGGGAGATTGTCTAAGCCCTGAAACAATGGTTAGAAGCACACGTTGATAATTCTATAACCATATATTTTAGACTCAAATCCACAGAGGAATGACACACGCACACACTTGTACATGCATACAGCGAGTCGACAGAACTAACAGCAAGCATCACGGAAACGATGAAGTGGGGGCAGAATTGTCGTTACAACTGATTAACTGGACAGAACTATCGTTACAAAAATCATCAGACAGACGAGTTACTCACGCTTACATGCACAAAGAGAGACGCAGATACACATGTCCAAGTCTACACAACTACGGTACCAATCATGGAAACAAAAAGTGGGTTTTGTACTCTCTTGCCTCATGACTGGCTGAAAAACAGAAGTCTCCGTGCATATCATCAGCCTGGCGAGATAGAAGGTGTGCAAAAGATGGCATGTTTTCACCATAAACCTAAGTATTTATACCATAAATAGTGTTCATCACGCCACAGTTGATACATTTACCATCAACACGTCTCTCCACACCACAACCCTTTCTACCATTCAGTAAAAAAGTGACGCAGGTACCATGAGTTGCAATAGACACTTGACTATCAGATCTCACCCACAAATCCATACATCTCAATACACTAGCACAAACAAACATAAGTGGAGGGGACAGCAAAATCATTCGTCCAGACAGACGTGTTTATAGAAGGTATTACCAATTTACACATACAGACACGAGAGAGACGCACAAAACACTCACATTTCCATGCCTTCAGCGAGCTAGACACAACATCCAGCCCCAATCATGGCGACGAAAAAGTGGGGTAGAACCCCATGACTCATAACTGACCAAAAAATCATCAGTAACATATGTTCCAGGCACCATACTCTTCACATCAACATCATCTCATTTATTTCACACTACAGACCTCACTACCATCCAGTATCATGTGTGCTAGGTACAAAACTGTTCGCATTAACACGTCTATCCCCACCTAAGCTTTTCTGCCTGGGCAGGTTCACCCAAAATTTGTCTTGATGAGCTGCTATTAACAAATGACTTTTGACCATACATTGCCTAGAGCTTAGTTCCAGCCACCAGCTATTCTGATGGCACATTAAAAATCAAGTATGTGTGGTGAGCACTGAGGTGTATTGTAAAGACATGCTATCATCTGCCTATCATGTAACACCTTAGTGGACGTCGTGTGTCAGGTCCCTTTCCTGCAATTACTTGTATGTACGTGGTAACTTATGAAATTAGCTTTGTACATATTACCAACGATACTGAATGGCAGAGAGGTTTGTAGTGTGAGTTAAATGATATGATTTTGATATGAGGAGTTTGTTACTTGGAACACATGTTAATGATGATTTTTTTTTGTCAGTCTGAGCCATGGGGGTTCTGTCTCACTTTTTTTGCATGATGGGCTGGTTGTTGTGTTGAGCTCGCTGTAGGCCTGGATATATGTGTCTGTGTGCGTCTTTCTCTGTGTCTGTATGCGTAAGTATGGTGATACCTTCTTAAACTCATTTATCTGGACGTATGAATTGCTGTTCCTCCCATATGTTTGTGCTTGCGTGGAGACGTATGGGTTTGTGGGTGAGACCTAGTATGAATATGGAGGATGTTACCCGTCTGATAGACAAGTGTCTATTGTAACTCATGGTACCTGGGTCACATATTATTAAATGACCGAAAGGGTTGTGGTGTGGGAGAGATGTGACTGTGATTTCAAACTTCACACATCCTGTAACTCTTCAGTTTGGATCTAGCAAGTTCAGTCTCTTTCATCCAGTTATGTATGGTGATGAATGGAACTGTGTGAATGCATTGACATGTGAGTGTATGTGTGTCTTTCTATGATTTTTGGCCAGTCAGGGTGTTCTGTTTCACTTTTTCGTTGCCATGATTGGGCTAGTTGTTGAGTCGAGATCGCTGTAGGCATGGAAATGTACGTGTGTATGCATCTCTATCTCTGTGTGTTTTTTGCGTAAATGTGGTGATACCTTCCTTTATCTCGTTGTCTGGATGTATGATGTGCTGTTCCTGCACTTATGCTTGTGTGAGGTGACGTATGGATTTGTGGGTGAGACCTAGTATGAATATGGGAGTTATGGTATCTGTCTGATGACCAAGTGTCTACTGCTACTCGTGGCACATGGGAGCACATGTTACTGAATGGCAGAAAAGCTTAGGTGTGGGATAGACGTGTTGGTGCTGATGTGAAGAGTTTTGTACCTAGCACACATGATACTGGATTATAGTGAGGTCTGTAGTGTGAAATAAATAAGATGATGTGATGTGAAGAGTATGGTGCCTGGAACATTTGTTACTGATGATTGTTTGGTCAGTTATAAGCCATGGGGGTTCTACCCACTTTTTCGTCGCCATGATTGGGCTGGTTGTTGTGTTGAGCTCGCTGAAGGCATGGATATATGTGTCTGTGTGCGTCTTTCTCCGTGTCTGTATGCGTAAGTATAGTGATACCTTCCTTAAACTCATTTATCTGGATGTATGAATTGCTGTTCCTCCCATATGTTTGTGCTTGTGTGGAGACGTGAGATCGCTGTAGCATGGAAATGTACGTGTGTATGCATCTCTATCTCTGTGTGTTTTTTGCGTAAATGTGGTGATACCTTCCTTTATCTCGTTTTTCTGGATGTATGATGTGCTGTTCCTGCACTTATGCTTGTGTGAGGTGACATATGGATTTGTGGGTGAGACCTAGTATGAATATGGGAGTTATGATATCTGTCTGATGACCAAGTGTCTACTGCTACTCGTGGTACATGGGGGCACATATTACTAAATGACAGAAAGGGTTGCGGTGTGGGCGAGATGTGGCTGTGATTTCAAACTTCACACATCCTGTAACTCTTCAGTTTGGATCTAGCATGTTCAGTCTCTTTCCTCCAGTTATGTGTGGTGATGAATGGAACTGTGTGAATGCATTGACATGTGTGTGTGTGTGTGTGTCTTTCTATGATTTTTGGCCAGTCATGGGTGTTCTGTTCCACTTTTTCGTTGCCATGATTGGGCTAGTTGTTGAGTCGAGATCGCTGTAGGCATGGAAATGTACGTGTGTATGCGTCTCTATCTGTGTGTGTTTTTTTTTTGCGTAAATGTGGTGATACCTTCCTTTATCTCGTTTGTCTGGATGTATGATGTGCTGTTCCTGCACTTATGCTTGTGTGAGGTGACATATGGATTTGTGGGTGAGACCTAGTATAATATGGGAGTTATGATATCTGTCTGATGACCAAGTGTCTACTGCTACTCGTGGTACATGGGGGCACATGTTACTGAATGGCAGAAAAAGCTTAGGTGTGGGATAGACGTGTTGGTGCGAACAGTTTTGTACCTAGCACACATGATACTGGATGGTAGTGAGGTCTGTAGTGTGAAATAAATGAGATGATGTTGATGTGAAGAGTATGGTGCTTGGAACATATGTTACTGATGATTTTTTGGTCAGTTATGAGCCATGGGGGTTCTACCCCACTTTTTCGTCGCCATGATTGGGGCTGGTTGTTGTGTCTAGCTCGCTGAAGGCATGGAAATGTGAGTGTTTGTGCGTCTCTCTCTGTGTCTGTATGTGTAAATATGGTAATACCTTCTATAAACACGTCTGTCTGGACGAATGATTTTGCTGTCCCCTCCACTTATGTTTGTTTGTGCTAGTGTATTGAGATGTATGGATTTGTGGGTGAGATCTGATAGTCAAGTGTCTATTGCAACTCATGGTACCTGCGTCACTTTTTTACTGAATGGTAGAAAGGGTTGTGGTGTGGGAGAGACGTGTTGATGGTAAATGTAATCAACTGGGGCGTGATGAACACTATTTATGGTATAAACACTTAGGTTTATGGTGAAAACATGCCATCTTTTGCACACCTTCTATCTCGCCAGGCTGATGATATGTAAGGAGACTTCTGTTTTTCAGCCAGTCATGAGGCAAGAGAGTACTACACCACTTTTTTGTTTCCATGATTGGTACCGGTAGTTGTGTAGACTTGGACATGTGTATCTGCGTCTCTCTTTGTGCATGTAAGCGTAAGTAACTCGTCTGTCTGATGATTTTTGTAACGATAGTTCTGTCCAGTTAATCAGTTGTAACGACAATTCTGCCCCCACTTCATCGTTTCCGTGATGCTTGCTGTAGTTCTGTCGACCTCGCTGTATGCATGTACAAGTGTGTGCGTGTGTCATTCCTCTGTGGATTTGAGTCTAAAATATATGGTTATAGAATTATCAACGTGTGCTTCTAACCATTGTTTCAGGGCTTAGACAATCTCCCATTTCGATGTGCTCTTTACAGTTTACTGCCGTTTGTGTTGGCATGTGAATTTTGATTCTCACTACATAAAAATCATTTAACAGAGAGGGGTGATGTACCAGAGAAGCGAAGGACTTGGGTACAAACCCACAGTCAGACCATTGCTTGTGTGGTGTAGTATGGAGTCCACATTTTTTGTACATCAAATGCAAGGTGCAAAGGAGGGCAGTTAGATTTATCTGTGTAAAATATTCAGTAAGTGACATAATAAAGGAGCTGGGGCTGGGATGTCATTGGAAGATAGGAAGAGTGTTGAGTGGCTGTAGGTGGCGTATAATGCTGTTAGAATGGATATTGGTGGAATAATTCTGAGTGGTGTATGAAGCCTAAGTTGACCATGACCACAATCTCGCACTAGACTTTAGGTGATGAGGCCTGAGTGGATAAAATATCTAAACACCCACTTTGACCTAACAATTTACGACAGTTCAAATGTGAGCACTATCTTAGGCGTAATAGAACCTATGGTGACGTTTTGGATACTTGTCGATGTGTGGGGATCTTCTATAAAAATGTGGGTTATGATGTCTGTTTGATGACCAAGAAACTATCAGTGAGCTAAGAGCATTATGGTAACTTTATCGTGGTTACTTGAACAAAGCATGCAATTACAAACAAATGTCAGACTTGGTCCTGAATCCGAAGGTTGGCGTTAGATGGGAACATTTTAAGCCGAATGGAGAACTCCCCTGGGTCCTGATTTATTGAAAAATAAATTCCTGGAAAAGGGGAGAATTTCCCTGAAAACTGTAGTAGAACCACCTTAAATGAACATTTTGATACCTGGCTACTGATTAGCAGAAGACTTTGCGAATTTGAATTTTTGGTTTACTTTAACGCACGAACAGAAGGTAACCCTGTCTGTAACTGATCAGGGGTTGGATTGGGAATCATTGGAAAACAGAAGGTGGTTTGAGGAAGTGCTGTGGGTATGTTGGTGATGAGGCTAGGGGTGGATCTTGGTGAAAGAATTAGGAATAGAATATCAGTAGAAGCTGGCACTGGATTTCTTCTATAAGGGAGTATCTCCACCTTGGTCACAGGCGATGGTCTCAGGCATGTTCAGTGCTTAGCACTGCCTTAGCGTGACTCGATTTTTATCACATAGGACTGGCGTACTTCGATTCGACAGGGGTGAAATTAGTAAGATTAACAGACGTATTTCGTTCCTGGAACATACGTGCTGTGCTGTAAAATACAGTTAAAGGTGGGTATATCTCTCTGTTTCTAGTCAATCACTGATGTGTCACAAGGGATTGATTGGAATTTTAGACAAAGTACAGCTAAGGACACTCAATTTGTGATTGCTTACGAAAGCATAACAGAATTGATACATAGATTGGTCTGGATAGACAGACGACAAAGGTTTGACCTTGGTGGCAACAATTACGAGTGCAATGAAATATTTTATACCAATTGTGGTATTGCTATACTTTATCACAATAATTTCATTTTTTTTTTTTTAACTTTTAAACGTCTCTCTAACAACGTGGTCTTTAGAGACGGGGAAAGGATGGGGAGCAAGGAATGGGAAGGAATTCGGCCATGTCCTTTTGAAGGAAGCATCCCGGCATTCACAAACTGGATTTCACATCTGCAACTTTGCATTAGGCAATGATATTCATGTGAATATAATTTAGTGGGCATATTTCAGATAAAATAGGTAGGAAAGTTAATGCCATAGCAATAGGATAGAAATGCACAAAGTTCATCGAGGTTGTAGACACATACATTAGGAAATCACTTCTTTGAGTTTAAAACATTAGTTGGATTCTCGCTTTGTTTCATTGCATATAATTTAATAAATTAATGGCAGTGTGACAGAAATTCCCGAGTTATCATTAACGATTAATTATATTGGAATCCCACCGTACTGACCCTTATTTCCTCTTGTTATTCGCACAGAGTTATTTTTTGTGCAAAGCACCCTCTGCCAATTTCGAATATCAGAACTGAATTGTATAGACGTGAATTTGACCTATGCCAAGACATTCCATGGTTCATTATCACGTTTTAAACGTAAAAGTTACACTTTCACATGGTCTATTTTTTAATTAAATACAAAGACTCAAGCACCCAGAATGAAAACAAAATTTTCGATTTTCGTTTTGAAAACACGAGTGATTGGGCTACCATAAATGTTTCCTAGATTTGTACTACGAAAACTGACATATAATAATTATTCTCATCTCGTAATAATTTCTTCTTGAACCGAAGTGAATGCTGAAATATTTCTATGTATCCCGCTGGGGCGGTTTTGCAGTGCAATGAGCATATGGCGCAACCTGAATTCCTTATCGATAGCAGGACACCTGAACAAATGCATACGAAATTCGCTGCAAGCCTGAGACTCTGTACAAAATTCTGCAATCATACGAACGCTGTGTTGGACGCCCTAGAAACGGGATACTATGCACATCGGCAGTCGATTTTTTTTTTTAACGTCTCTCTAACAACGTGGTCTTTAGAGACGGGAAAGGAATGGGAATGAATTCGGTCATGGTTTTTGAATGAAGCATCCACCATTCACCTGGAGTGATTTTGGAAACCATGGATGCCTGGATGGGGATTCGAACCTCCGTCCTCCGAATGCGAGGCAAGAACGCTAAATAATTTCATGAAAACAGGTACACATAGAATTCTTCCTCGGTTTTATATCTGGAGTTCGGAAACGCCGTCCTCTCGAATACAAGGCCAGAACGCTAAAACAGGTACTTTTTTTTTAACGTCTCTCTAACAACGTGGTCTTTATAGACGGGAATGAATTCGGTCATGGCCTTTTGAAGGTAGCCCCGGCATTCACTTGGAGTGATTTTGGGAAACCATGGATGCCTGGATGGGGATTCGAACCTCCGTCCTCCCGAATGCGAGGCAAGAACGCTAAATAATTTCATGAAAACAGGTACACATAGAATTTATATCTGGAGTTTATGACGGTTTTTTTCCCCCATATCGAACGTTAAAAGGAAACATTTATGCTTTTCGACTTATTTTTTATTCAAGGTAGGCTGGCGCCATACTCTCTAGGTATGGAAACTAAAATTTTGATTTTGAAATTGACGAGTTGGAACGGCTTTTTGCAATAAAAACACCGCGGCCGGACTCGAACCGGCGACCTAGCCCCAACGCTACCGATGTCTGTTCACGTAATATCCGTTGATGTGGACTTTTTTAATTTTTTAGTAAAATTGCAATGATTTACACTTAAGAACCGAAGAAAATATTTTACTGTGCTGAAATATTTGCATCTTGCCAGAACAGAAATAGTCAGCTGACGCGAAGAGTACACATTTCGTCACGCTTAATGGATAAGCAAACAGTCGAGTGGGAATTTCTGTAGGTGTTGAAACAGTGTACACATTTCACAAAGCGCGCATTCCAGAACAGAAATAGCCATTGCCTCAGGGCTTGGGTGGGCGGTGTGGAATGTCTGCGCCCAAAGAAATTAAGCCCTTGGGAGATGCTGCCATCTACCAGCGGATCGGTGAACTAACGGTCCAGCGCAAGCCCGCCCGGTGCCGCCATCCCAGCGGCCGGTCAAGGAACTAACGTGTGACGTCATACTACCTTGGCCGCCATTGGTCCATTAGAATTTCCCGCCATCCAACTGTGACGTCACGCGGACGAGTGGAGTCTCTTCCGGGGCCGGCTTAAGATCTTTTGTCCTTGCTTCCTTATTATCCT